>CM031238.1:707046115-707646115 GCA_018340775.1 Taxus wallichiana var. yunnanensis | reverse complement strand
AAGCATCATAGAATTGAAAAGTATCTCAAGCTTAGAAAAGCATCTCTATCTAATAATAGTTCATAAATGTATAAAGTTTCAAAAATGATCATAAATATATTTTAAATTGGATCAATATATTTACTAGTAGGTTGTAACCGCAATGCTAGAAGGGTTTTGAACTAAATAAATTCATTTCTTGCAAGTTCTTGATTTATTATATTCTTTTATACTCTTTGAGTCACCAAACAATGGCAAAGTCAAAACTCGCAAGGATGAAAAATACCATGCAATTTCAATGTATATAATTACATTTAATACATTTGGGTTGGGTGTAATTGTCAAATGTACTTAAATTTTAGATTTTCCCTCAACTTTTAGGAGTGCGATCCTAGGCCCATAGAATGTGTGGTGATCCAAATAATTTTTTATATAGTGAACCATGGATTTATCAGTGATCAAAAAATAAACAAAAACCATTTGGATTAGAAATTTGTTGGTTGTTCAAGCAATAAACAATTATGTATATGGATTTTTGGGTGATGTCGAATGTGGGCCGACGTCTTCCAAATAGTCGATCGTGAGTTTGGGAATCTCTAATATCTACCTAATTATGAAAATTCACCACTAAAAGTTTCCCCGATTCAATACGAAAAGTAAAGTGGACAAGCATAATATTTGTTAGGAAATAAGAGATAAAATATGCGGAATAATCCCTCACAGAATCGCAACAGTAGAAACTAATATGCAGAAATTATTACAGATCTGAAATAAAATTACAGAATAAAATAACACAACACAAGGAGACAATATTTAATGTGGTTCACCCAATTTGGGCTACGTCCACCAAGAATCACTTGCTCAAATTTTATTACAAGCCACCACTCTCTCAATACAATACCCAAATCTGTTTGGAGATATGCTCAACAAACTCTACAGAATTCACAGCCGAATTCAAAACACATCTGCAATGTTTTTCATATCTCTATCATATGTATAAAACCATATAAATAGACAACTACTTAAGCAGTTTTACAAAACCGTGGATATCAAAACCATGGGCAAAACTCCGTCCCATAAACCTATGGGTCAAAAATCTCGCCCATATGAGAAGAGCATGTTTCCCGATATGTCGGGTGCATTTTTTCGAGGCCAAAAAAATTTACGCCTAAAAAATTGTACAAGACTCTTATTAAAAGTTTTCAACACTTTCACACATGAAAATAGGCTCCATAACATAACAATCTCCCACTGAGACAAGTTTTCCTTCGAGCAAGCTTCTCAACCCTTCACTAGTTTCTGTGAAGACCAACCAAAGTGAACACAACTTCAATTTTTCCTCGTGACCACCTTGGTCATCATGTTTGCAGGATTCTGACTGGTATGAATCTTCTCCAACTTCAAATTCTCTTCCTCCAAAGTTGTCCTGATGAAATGGTACCTTAACTGTATATGCTTTGTCCTAGAGTGGAAAGCAGAGTTCTTAGCTAGGTGTATAGCACTCTGACTATCACTATGCAACTTTCCTTCCTCTTGCTTATGCCCCAACTCCTCAAGTAATTGTTGTAACCAAATCATTTCCTTGCTTGCCTCTGTGGCAGCAACATACTCAACCTCCGTGGTTGACAAAGCCACCAACTTCTGTAGTCATGAAATCCAGCTTACTGTTGTTCCACCTACAGTGTAAACATAACCTGTTGTGCTCCTCCTGCTGTCTACATCTCCAGCCATATCTGAATCTACATAACCACACAAAATGGTGTTTGATCCACTGTAGCACAAAACTGTCCCCATGGTCCCTCGCAAATACCGAAGGATCCACTTTACTGCCTGCCAATGATCTCTACCTGGATCACTCATAAATCTACTCACCACTCCCACTGCATGGGCAATATCAAGCCTAGTGCACACCATGGCATACATCAAACTGCCAATTGCTAATGAGTAAGGTACCTTGGACATTTGGTTTCTCTCCTGCTCTGTCTTGGGACACTGCTCCTTTGATAACTTGAAATGGCTTGCCAAAGGAGTCCCAACCGGTTTAGCATCCTGCATATTAAACCTCTCCAAGACTTTCTTAATGTGCTCTTCCTGAGATAAAGTCAGCTTTTGTTCCTTCCTATCCCAAGATATCCTCATACCAAGGATTTGTTTGGCTGCCCCCAAATCCTTCATAGAAAAGGATTCACTTAGCTGCTTCTTGAGTACTTTTATTTCGCATGTTTTTACCTGCAACCAACATGTCATCCACATACAGACAAAGGATAATATAACTTCCATCCTCAAATTTCTTTGTATACACGCAATGGTCAGAATGACATCTAATATAACCTTGCTCCATCATAAAGCTATCAAATTTCTTATACCATTGACGTGGAGCTTGTTTCAAGCCATACAAGCTCTTCTTCAGTTTGCACACCATCTCCTCTTTACCTTTGACCTCATAGCCCTCTGGTTGTTGCATATATAGTTCCTCCTCCAAATCACCATGGAGAAATGCGTCTTTACATCAAGTTGTTTCGAGTGCAAATCTTCGCCGCAACTATTCCTAGAACAGTTCTAATATAAGTCCTTTTTACTACGGAGAAAAAATCTCATCAAAATCTATACCTTTTTTCGTGCAAACCCTTTGACCACCAACCGGCCTCAGATCTTTTCTTGCCTCCTTCTTCCTCTTTGACTCGAACACCCACTTGTTCTCAGTAATGCTCTTTTCCTTCGGGTAGCTTTACCAAAATCCTATGTCCGGTTCTCTCATGAGAGCCTCGATGCTCCTCATCCATGGCTTACTCCCACTTCTTCCCGGCATCTACCCGCATTGCTTCATCAAAGCTCTCTCGGTTCTCCACTATTAGTGAGTAATAAATAATAAAGAGAAGGAGAAAACGCTCAAGCTCTCTTCTTACCCTAGAAGACCTCCTCAATATAGGAGTTTGGGGTTCTGTTGAGGGGGTTCCCCGAATCGATTCATGCGTCACTTTCCCCGTCGGGAAGATCCTCTACCGCTGCATATTCTTTCTTGGATTCTTCCTTGTTTCCCGCAATCGCTGCTTATACATGACTTTCTCATTAAAACCACATCCCTAGATCGAATGATTTTCTTGTCCTTAATACTCCAACATTTATATCCAAAGGCATCACCACCATAACGAATGAAAGTACATTTTTCTCGATTTAGCCTATAGCTTGGTCATATCATCCTTTTCTATATGAACAAACACCTCACATCCAAAGACTCTAAGAAATGAATAATCAACTTTCTTACCATACCAAGCCTCCTGTGTATGCCTCCATCCAAGGCACTTGAGGGTCCTCTGTTTATCAAGTACACAACTATGCTCACCGTCTGCCCAAAAAGAAAGAGGAGTCCCCGCATGTATCCTCATGCTCCTAAGACATTCCATTATTGTTTCGTTTCATCCTTTCGATACCCCATTCTGCCGTGGAGTTCTTGGAACCGTCTTTTTGCCCGCAGATTACATTCTTAGAACAATAATCGTCAAATTCATTCTTTGCAATACTCCCCTCCATTATTTGACTTGAGATATTCTAATTTAAGACCTGTTTCATTCTCTACCAAGGCTTTCCATTTAACAAAAGTATCAAATACATCAGATTTTTTTCTAATACAATAAACCCAAACTTTCCTTGTTGCATCATCAATAAAAGTAACATAATAACTTGAACCCCCAAGAGATGATACCTAAGCTAGCCCCCACACATCAAAATGCACCAGCTCTAACTTACTCTCTTTCTTTGTAGGTCCAACCTTGAGAAACCTTACTCGCTTCTATTTCCCATATATGCAGTCCTCACATAACTCCAAACCTGTTTCTGTATATCCGGGCAAATCCTTCTTTATGATCTTCATGCCCTTATGGCTCATATGATCGAGCCTATAGTGCCACAATGTTGTATCTACTTCTGAAGCCACAAGATTACAAACATTAGTGCTATAAGTGGTTAAATACAAGGTTCCAACCTTCTTACCTCTTGCCACCACAAGAGCACCCTTGGTAACCTTCCAAAGAGTCCACTGTAAATATCACAGTACAACCATCACTTCTCAACCGCCTCGCCGATATCAAATTTCGTCTTAATGTAGGCACATGTCCGACATCCTTCAATAGCCAAGTATTCCCATTCGCATCTTAACTCGAATGTAACCTTTTCCAACTATGTCAGCAAGGCTCATCATCACCAAGAAAACATGCCCAAAATCTCCTTGAACATAATCAAAAAATAATGCCTATGTGGAGAAGCATGGAAAGAAGCCCCCGAATCTAAAACCCAAGATTCAATAATATTGCAAAGAAAGAATCAAAGCATCCCGACATACATTACCCATTGCCGCCACATTTACCTCCTTGTTTTCTTCCTGTTGTTTCTTCTTATCCCGAAGCTCCCAACAATCCTTCTTTGCATGCCCAGGCTTTCCACAATTCTAACATACAATCTTGTTCTTGGATTTTGACCTTGCCCAATCTTTTGATTTTCCACGGTTTCCTCTATTCTTCTATCTCCCTCTAGTTTCCACTATCAAAGCATTCCCTGAAGTAGAAGATTCACCAGAGCTTTTTCTTCGCATTTCCTCACTTAGAATCACCCCTACAACATCCTCAAACTTCAACTTTGAGTTAGCTGGAACCGAGTTACTTACCGCCATTACCAAGCTATTCCAACTTTCAGGTAAAGAGCACAAAATTAATAAAGCCCTAACTTCTTCATCAAATTCTATCAGAATCAAGCTAGCATATTCACAACCGTATTGAAATCATTTAAATGATTTGCTACTGAACTATTCTCAGACATCTTCATATTAAACAACTTTTTCATTAAAAATATCTTGTTAGAGGCAGAGGGTTTTTCATACAACTTCCCTAATGCATCCATTAGATCTTTTGTCGTCTTTTCCTTTGAAACATTAAATAATACCGAAGATGCAAGACACAACGGATCATTCCAAGTGCCTTCCGATCCAACAAATCCCATTCTGCATCTGTCATACTCGAGGGTTTGTTCACCTTCTCAGACAATGGAGTATAAAGATCCTTCTGATAAAGGTAATCTTCCATCTCGCATATTCCAAAGACTAAAATTCTACCCGTTGAATTTATCAACCCTAGATCTTCCATCATCCGCCATAGCTTCCACTCAAGTTAAAAACTTTCCCGTGATTCAACACTTCAAAGAAACCAAACCAGTGCTCTAATACCAATTGTTAGGAAATAAGAGATAAAATATGCGGAATAATCCCTCACAAAATCGCAACAAAGAGAAACTAATATGTAGAAATTATTACAGATCTGAAATAAAATTACGAGAATAAAATAACACAACACAAGAAGACAATATTTAACGTGGTTCACCCAATTTGGGCTACGCCCACCAAGAATCACTTGCTCGATTTTATTACAAGCTACCACTCTCTCAATACAATACCAGATCTGTTTGGAGCTATGCTCAACAAAATTAGCCAAATTCAAAACACATCTGCAATGTTTTTCATATCTCTATCATATGCATAAAACCTTATAAATAGACAACTGCTTAAGCAGTTTTACAAAACCATGGGTATAAAAAAAAACCATGGGCAAAACCCGTCCCATAAACCTATGGGTCAAAAATCTCGCCCATATGAGAAGAGCACGTTTCCCGATATGTTGGGTGCATTTTTTCGAGGCCAAAAAAATTTACGCCTGTAAAAAAATTTTTGGGGCCGCACCCCAACCTCATGCAATGGGCCGCCGACCCCTTCTCGGGGGGCTCCTGGCCCCGAACCCCGACGAGGATACATGAAAAGTGTACAGTGACTCTTATTATAGTCTTCAACACTTTCACACATGAAAACAGCTCCATAACCTAACAATATTGACTTGGTCAAAAGGGGATATTTCAAGTGAATGGAATTGATTTTTGTTAATTTTTCTCTTTTATTATTAACTTCTACTAGATTTATTTTTATGTTGATGTTTCTTCTTTGGCTTCAAGTATAATACATGGATGTAAAGACAACAATAAATGGATGTAAAGACAACAATAGATGAATGTAAAGACAACACTTCTACTGGGGATCTTTGAGAATAAATTTATATGTTACAAGTAAAAAAATTACAATTTTAAGTAAAATGACTCGGTTCGTAGTTGAAGAAGTTCCTTTCGCGTAAAGCAATCACCAAGGATGTGCTATCATGAGTTTTATACTTATGTGTTTGGGTTTGGAATCATGCAAAGCAAAGTTAATCGTAGTGTAAATTTCAAACATGTTGGTGACCAATTGGTTATCTTAATATTATATGTTTGCAATATGTTTTTAACTTGGAAACAACAAAATGATCGAGGTTATTAAATTTCAACTATCATCTCAATTTGATATGAATGATCTTTGTAATACAAATCTTATTATGGGGTGGAAATTAAAAGGGGTCATTTTAATAAGAAACACTAGTTGAGTCAAAGAAAATATCTTTAGATTATTTTGCATAGGTTTAGAATGGAGGAATGTAAACTTGATAATACTCCTATTCTAGTTGGTTCAAACTCATTTATAGAAAACCACCCCAATACAAAAGAGGATATTGAGGACAAGTCTCATGTTCCTTGTGCAAGTATTGTTGGAATTCATATGGCATACCCAAGGAAGGAGCATTGGACTACTCTAAAAAGGGTCTTTAGATAATTATGTGGCAATTCAAATTATGAAGTTTGCCACCAAGGAAGACTTGGTCCAAACATAGCAGATACATACAAGGTTTTGTTGATGTAGAGTTGGTTGGATATCTTGATTTTCACATATCAACAAGTGTTTATGGGTTTAACTTACTTGGTGGAGTAGTCGACTAGATGAGTAAGAGGTGGCAAATTGTTGCGCACACAACTACAGAAGTTAGGTATATGGTAGCCACTCGTGTATATAAGAAATCTAAATAGTCACAAAGGTTTTTGTCCATATGGTTGCATAGGTTGTGTACATATGGTTACAAAGGTTGTGTTCGAATGATTTCTTGCATAAATTTGTAAGGATAGATTCCAAAAGTTTATGTGCAATTTGTTTGGAAAAGAACCATATGTATCTTGCTCAAACAAAGCATACTAATGTGTGGTATCATTTTGTTAGAGATGTGGTTGAAGATAGGAAAGGTGTTTTTGGAGAAGATTGGCACCTTGAAAAGTGTTGTCGACTTATTGACAAAGTCTATGAGTACTTAAAAGTTTATTTGGCGTTAGAAATGTGACTACCCTTAGTAATTGATTTTATGTATGTGTGGCCCCTAATGCATACTAAACAAACTGGAAATTATTAGTGTGTTATGTACTTTGCTTTTTTTTTACCCTCTTATGGATTGACGCTTTAGCATGATACAAGGTCCTTTTGGGTGGTTTCTAATCTCATGATTTCTTAACCCACAATTTTATATCACATTATCATAATACCACTTAGTGGTATGTTGTATTAATGTACCTATAAATACTTGTGTGCATGAATTAGAGTTGATTGTTCATTATTGTATTGTTAATGATTGAGTTAATATGGTTAGTGTTATTTTCTTGAGTTTTTTCCAATGTTTTCCCAATTTAAATCGTGTGTGTGTTGTGAGTGTGCCATTATTTTTGTTTAATATTTAGCTAGTATTGCTTCTACTCCATTAGTTTATCAATATTTACCTCTTCAATATCAAAGCCCCAAATGGTTCTACAACTCGTCCAATGGCCTCAAAGAGACAACCTCACACTACTCACAAAATGTTATTTATTATAGATTTTGTTTGGAATAGATGCCATGTTCAATCAATAGTTCCTCCACACCCAAATATATAGGATGGATCATGGAGAAGGGATTGGCTCCATAAAAGATGAGATTTTGGAATCACTCAACAGGGACTAAAAATTCCATTATGGTCTCGATCCCCACATCCAGCCTCCCATTCATCCCATATGATTTCATGCCTCTCAAGTTCCTCACCATATCTTGGTTCTAAGATCTAGAGGCTCTTTACACGGACCACGATTTCCAAAGAGAAAGCTTTATTGACTCACAACAATCATAGAGAAACACCAATACCCGCAATGCATCTTTGCATGTTACTGCACCAAAGCCAAAACGATTGAGGGAAAGGATAGAGATCTAGAAATTTGAGATTGTTTATAACTTGTGATGTACTAGCACCTAATACACAATAAAGTTCCCCTCCTACTAAGAATTGTTGTTTTTTAATTGTGGCCTTTATTTTGGTTGTATGTTGAACTATTTTTTTGTGACACAATCTAAGTCATATATGAAGTTATGTTTTTACACATCTAGGTTTCCCATCTTTTGTCCAATGCTCGGACATATTGGTATTTTGTAATAACATTTTTATTCTTAATATTATATTTCCTCACATTCAAAAAAATCAGTATATAAACGACATCTTATGGCATTTTAATATGTGACACTATCGTCTTATTGTTTATAAACAGCATAATCACAGTTGACATTAATCTCACCCTAAATTTACGTAAGGTGTTTACAAAGCTAGAAACATGGTGCGAGCTCTGACTGTGTGTCGGTTGGTCGTACCTACACTCATCGATCCTGATCGTCCACCTCATACATCGTAACAACTAATCACGGTCGTTCACGTGGAGCATTGTTTGGGACACAGCCTCCACGTCACAACGGATTGAGGGTGGGACGGTGGCAGAGCCGCATAATAGTCGGTGTTGATTGAGGGTCTCGGCCATGGACGCGCTCAAAACTATTCTTGTGGCTACACAAGGTGCAACCCAGCATTTTTTATATTATATATGTGTGTGTACATACATATTTAATAATATGTTTTGAATTTTTAAAATTTATTTTTTTGATATTTATTATACTATATGATATACAATAAACTATACTTACATACATTTATATTATAAGATATATAACGTTTTTCATATTAGGTTTTAAATATTTTTATTGATACTACGTTTTGCATATTTGTATTAAGCTCGATCGACATATAAAATCTACCTTTCATTCATATGAACAGGTCATCGAAAGTGCTCAAATATCGACAATTTTTTTGTTCATTGCATGGTCCCTACAATTACTCGAGTTTACCACCGAAAAGGAGACTACAAAGTTCTACAAGAAATAGGCTATATGGTTGGGTCTCGGATCTAGAACCTTTTGGAATTTCCCTTTTTATTTTGGCTCCTTTAAGCACTAATTGCACTCTAAATATTTTTATTAATAATATGTTTTGCATATTTTTATTAAGCTTGACCGACATATAAAATCTACCTTTCACTCATATGAAAAGTTGTCAAAAGTGCTCAATCATCGACCTTTTTTTGTGCATCAAATGTTTCTCGCAATTACGCGATCTTACAACCGAAAAAAGGGGCTACAAAGTTCTAAAGGAAATAGGCTTTGTGGTTGGGTCTCAAACCTAGAACCTTTTGGAATTTCCTTGTTTTGTTTTGGCTCCTTTAAGTGCAAAATTACAATTCCATAAATAGTATGACCAAGATCAAAACTATAAAGTGGAACACATATAGCGAGATAATATTTGGGCAGAACAATCTAAGTTTGTGGAATAGGTGCAAGGCATGCGGTATTTAATTTCCATCATTTTATTTCTAACTTTCCATTCATGTCTTCATCTTACCTACCAAATTAAATGGCATCCAATAGATGACCTTGAAACCTTAAAAACACAAAGTTCAACAAACAAATAATGTCGCTCAACAACTATTGGCTTTGGTAGGGCCGAATTAAGGTTTCTGAGCGCCCTAAGTAGTACTCGGAGTGTGTGCCCCCCCATCCCACCCGGGACCAACGAGCCACCTATATGTGAATGTTTTTTAAACAATTATAGACTTAGTAAAACTCTTGACACATTTTATTAAAGCTATAAAGATTTTTTCTTGCCTTTGCCATAGAAAAACTATCAATGACATCATCATAATTTATTGTTGTAGCGATGTCGCGTTCAATTGTCAAAATAGAAAGGCTATTCAATCTAGTTTCACCCATTGTTGACCTTAAATTGCTTTTTACTCTTGTTAGAGTGGAAAATGCTCTCTCAAAACTGCAATTTCCAACAAGAATGTAAAGAAACATTTGTATTGCAACATCTAGGTTTGGGAACGTGGTGTCTAATCCACTTTTTCTTAAATATTTTGACATTGATGATATACTTGTCAAGTTTTCACGTCTTGCTAATGCCTGGAAATGGATACATTCAATGTCAAGGGAGGTTTCCAAGTTTGTGTTATATGTTTTTACTAAAGAATTAGAGCATTTCAATATTGTCTCATTATCAAGATCTTTTAAATTGTTCAAAAATTCAAACCTACCATTTAACACATTATATGCTTCATTTCTTCTTGATAATTCCCTTATTAAGTTGTCTATAATAACATAAAATACCTCCACCCTCATACAATCCCTTCCTGTTTGTGGAATTTCGACATCTCTCGTTTCATCAAAGTGAACTTTTCTTTTTCTTTTTCTTTTATTATCAATTTCGTACTCTTCTTTTCCACTAATGATCTTAGCATGTTGCTCATATGTATCAAAATTCTCTCTAATATTTTGAATATAATCTATCAATGAATTATACTGAGTCACAACCATGGTTAAGTCAATGTCTACCTTTTGTAGATATTTGCTAGTTGCATCCATTCTTTCAAGAATACTATGCCAAATACAACACATCACACAAGTTTCTAACTTGTCTAGTTTTTCGTGAATACACTTTGCTTCATGTCGCGTGGTAGTTGTTTGATTTTTGTCTTGTGCTATATTTAGGAAAACATCTTGAATTTTACTATATCCCAAGAAAAGTGCTTTAACTGCATCAGCTCTAGCTGACCATCTTGTTTCAGAAAGAGATTTTACAACGGGACAAATTCCATCCAAAAAATTTAATAAAATTTCCCACTGATAAGTTGAGGCACTTAGGAAAGTGTAAATAAGTTGAAGTACTGAAAAAAAATCTATAGTTGTTGTACAACATTCTGCAGCTAAAGATCCAACAAGATTTAAGGAATGCCCTGAACAAGGTACAAACTCAACCATACAGTTGTGATTTTTAATCCTATTTTGTAGACCTGTGTATTTTCCAGACATGTTACTTGCATTATCATATGCTTGCCCCGACAATCTTTGATATTAATGTCATAGCCATCTAGTGTTGTAAGTACAAAAACTTCTAAATCACATAATTTGTGTCCAACTGAAGGAATGTATTTTAAAAATCGTTCAACTGGAAAACCTTCTTGAGAAACATACCTTACCACAAATACTAATTGGTCAGTGTGAGATACATCAGGTGTTGAGTCAACAATAATTGAAAAATATTTTGCGTTGTGGAGTTCTTCAACTATTTTGTTTATAACTTTTTGTGCCATAAGGTCAATAAATTCATTACATGTTGTCGTAGATAAATAAGATGGAACTCCTTTTCCTGCATTTCCATATTGTGAAATGTGACTTGTCAAAAATGGGTCAAACTCTGCAATAAGTTCTAAACACCCTAAAAAAATTCCATTTCTAGAAGATCCTAATAAATTGTCACCACCACGAAAGGCAATACCTCTAGTAGCAAGGAATTTCACAGTTGCAACAATACGCTTTAAAACATTCCTCCAATACTCTACTTCATTTTGGTATTGATTTGCAAGTGTAGAATCAACTCTTCCCAAAGCATTACTTTGAGTGAAGAAATTAAGAATTGAAGTCTTGTGATCAGGGGAATCCTCATGCTCTCTTAAACTAGCCGATGCATTTTTCCAATCATTAAATCCAATTTTGGAAAATGTGGTTGATTTTGCTTGAAAAAGGCGACAAGGAATGCAATAAACAACTCCTTTTGACTCGAGTAAAAAAACTTGACCATTCTCTTAATTTTCGTTCATTGTTTAAAAGTTTTCGTTGAAACAAATCTTTAGAAATATGTCTAAAACAATCTGAGTATTGACGTTTTGCATTTGAAAAATCAACATTCATATCTTGTTTTGGTGTATTTAAAATTATATATTCTATTGTATCGGTGTCTATTACCCATTTTGCAGGATCAAGATCAACAATGAAATGTTCATTAACGATGGGTTGAACAATAGTATTTTCATTGTTCCCCTCTTGTTGTGTGCTCTCCTTCTCTTGTCTGTTTTCATCTCCTATTGACTTTGATTGTGTATCAGTATTTTTGTCACTAACCGAAGAATAATTCTCATTTTCATTAAAAACTACATTTGACTTTAAATTTTCATTTAATGCACTTAAAAATATATTTATTTTAGGTATCTTTTTCAAAAGGTTTTTTTCCTCCTCAATTTTTTGTTTAGCTTTTTTTCGAAATTGAGCACCACTTAATTTTTTAGTTTTATCCATTTGAACTAAACAATTATCAAGTTACAATAACTACCCGAATACTTGTTGATAATGATGCTATAAATTATAATCAATACTATTCCAAAAGTGAAATAATATAAATACAATCAATTACATAATAAGAATAATTAAAAATTTAAATCAAAATGTAATAATATAATTGATGCAATTGAGAACAAAATTAATGCAACATCAAATGTAAGATGCTAGAGCAGTTAGGGTTTGATCACTTAGCTTTATGTTCTTCCCCCAAGACGAATGATGATCTACCAGATCCGGTGTTGAACTTGATTTAAAAGGAACTTTAGGCTTTGGACTTTGGAGAAAGATCTGATGCAAGTGCCTATTGAATTATGAAATCTTCCTCCCACCGACGAGTGGCGGCCAGTAGTCTAGACATTTGAATGAAGTCCGAAATTTTTCAAACTAATACAATATAAGATAAATGAGTTCAGACTTCAGAGGTTTTCTGCCATGAAATGTTCAGCAATGTCTCTTGCTTTCAAGCTTTGTATGCTAATTGCTAAGCCTATTTGTTATTCGTTAGTCGCACAGTTTGTTTCCACTTTTGCATTAGCATATAGCATGTCAAAATATTTTCAAATGCCAAGAATGACTGAGAAACACCAAAGGCCGACTGCCCAAGACCACGCGCCACGCTTGGGCCTTCCGCCTGGCACGCACGAATATGCCGCACACAATAATTCAAACTGCACTATGTTAGTGGACCATTGGACCAAGTGGTAGTGGTTGTTAAAACTTAATGTTGACATTGGATATTGGGACAGGTTGTCATGAAATTAAACGAATGCTGCAATGCAGTCTGCAGAGTGAGACTGAGAACTGAGAGAGTTTAAGTTAAGAACAAGACCGAGTCGCTCCAAAGTTAAGAACCCACCGAGCGCTCCAATAATCAATTCCAAATTTCCAAAGTTAAGAACAGGTCCACAGGAGTCCAGGACGTGTTATAGTTACGGTGTTCTGAGTTCACACTTCACGTACTACAGTTCTACTAGACTACTGAAGAACAGACTAACATTAAACAATCGCTCCAAAATTTGCAGCAGGGGTAGGGCCAGGAGATTCGGGAATTGGAGAACAAATTACAATTCAAAAACAAATTTGAAACTGGCTAACAATGACACCCTCCTTTTATATCAATTCTTTTTGTAAAATTTTAATTTAACTCCTTAGCCGACTGCCTCAGTGCCTAGCCGACCTGCCACATGGAATTTTTTTGGAAAATGCGGTGCCCTCCTTTTTGTGCGCCCTAGGCAACTGCCTAGGTTGCCTAGGGTAAGACATGGCCCTGGGCTTTAGCAAGATTGTTCAACCACTCCTACCGTTTTGAGATATCTTTCAAATATGTTACCTCCATGACTTGCACAACATGCCCTTTCTCCTTCGAATGATTGACGAAATATGTCATGTGATTATGAGAGAGTAGATTTTCACATTTGTTTCTCATTTCGCTTTTCCCGATTTTGCGGTTCTCCTCCCTTAAACCCCTTCTTCCTCTCTCACAATTCCACTCCCTCCATTTCAAGTCTTTTGATACATCCCCTTCGATGTAAAAATATTTAAGACTCGCGTAATCAATACATATTTATAGGAAGTCAAACATTCGACTACAAAAATATTTTTATCAACTATAACTCCATATTTTGCTAACATTTAAACCTTAGAATCCATGTTATTTTTAATAATGGCATAGACTACAAAAGAAAGTTTGATGTTCTTGGCTTTGACAATCCCTATCATATAACTACATTTTCTACCTCTAGAATGGGATGTAATCATTTTGATATTTTTCCTCTATGAATCTTTGGATTATGGTCCGAGGGTTAAAAATGATAAGATCATAGTTGGATGACTCTAAGATTTTTCTCGTTTTATGGTATGATCAATGAAACATTACAAAGTTGTACTCCTAAAATATTCTTTTCAACATTAATATTAATATCTCATCTAAATTTGTATGTTAAATTTTGTATCATTTGACCATGCTAGTTAAGGTTAATATAACAATTTGAAGAGATGCACACTATCTAGTCTAAATTTGTATATTGATTGTGTAACATTTGGCCATGCTAGTTAAGGTATAATGTAACAATTTGAGGAGATGCACACCATCTCGTCTAAATTTGTATGTTGAAATTTGTATCATTTACCCATGCTAATTAAGGTATAATATAACAATTTGTAAAGATGCACACTATATACTATAATATCTAAGTCTTCAATGTTTCCCATCCTCATCTTATGTTAAATCTTGGATTTCTTCCCTTGTTCTTCTTAACCCTAATTCCAAATTGCAAACTCAATTTGTCCATACATTAATTTGACACTAATAAATCTTCTTTCTTCCTTGTGCAAAGTACTTGGCATGTATGAAGGATAAACCTTCTTGCCGCATTAATAAATGGTAGTGTTATGCATGGACATGCACCCCCATCCTCAAGCCATCCCGGATGTTTGCAACATCTTAGTGCTTGGAAATGGGGACAAAACATCCCCCCGCATACCCCCAAATGCAAAAATGAAAGGGGACATCCTAGGTGCATTACCTAAGTTTAGATAACAAACCCAAGACATTCGGAGTGCTTCGGGACTTTGGAGACACCATGACATCCTCGTGACGACTAAGGAATGTTCCCTAGATGGCTAGGGTATGTCCCAAGTCTCCAAAGTCCCATAAAAATGAATAAATATTTCAAAAAGTTTTTTTTTAAATAAACCAAAATATTATGACTCTAAAAAGAGGAAAACGAAAACTACTACTTTATGCAAAAAGAATACTATATGTAAATCCTGTCCCCTGTTTAAAGTTACCTTCCCAAGAAATGGACTTTTGTTGTTTGTTTAAGTTCCAAAAGAAGATATTCTAATAAGAGGTTGTTGCTATTTTACATTTTTAAGCCTTTCTTATACATAGCAATAGCATCTATAAATTCACATGCATATTTTTAAGGATTTCTTTAGTTTCAAAATTTTGTTGTGCAAGTCTTTTTGCCTCTTTTTGTATGATAATGGAGGCTTTACCAATATATTAGGATGTTCTAGAGGCCAACTTTGTATTTAAGTTTTTAGCATTTTTTGGTTACCTTGGCTGATTTTTGTCTATGGATGGCTATTCATGTAGTTTGCATGGCCTCTACTATTCCAAAAAGCTATTTTTTAATTTGAGGATATAATCATATAAGTGACATGATAAAGAGATGTTGCTTAATAATCATATTTTCTTAAATATGCATAATTTGTTATATGCATCAAATATTTCACCTATCTCAAGAAGGGAGGTGATTACAATGTGAGTGGCAATTGTATTGAGAAGGATTAAGTGTTTTTATAATTCATACAACTCTCCGAACAATATGTTATTTGCTAACATGTAACCACTAGATTTGCCAACATATGCGATTATAAGGTGTTCTATTGTAACATTTTGTTTTCATATAATAATTGTTTTATGGTTTTTAAATATAAATAAAGTAAAAATTTAAAATATAAATAACAAATCTTTAAAAGAATAATTGAACCTATGATGTAGATATATTATTGCAATACAATATACAACGCCTCTTAAACAAAGACAAGTGGGTTTGAATGAATTGACTTCAAATACCAAAAAGATGCTAGAAATGCTAGCACTTTGGAGACCCCACCCTAAAATAAGCTTATAAATATTAAAAAAATATTTTTAAATAATAATTCATTAACAACATTTAGAAAACGCATTGTGTTTTCAAGAATGCATCCATGAGAATGATTCCAAAACAAATGCACATCAAAATATTCTCCATTTGTTTCTTGTCATGTATTTGCTTTAATAAACTCTCGATATTCTCTCTTCATTTTAACTCCAGACATATCCCTGCATTTTGAAAAAGGATCAATATTTAATTGATGGATAAAAGGGTTATACAATGAAATATATAATTTAAACAATAATTTTATCTTTCAAAACTGATTTGTGCTCATAAAATACAATGGCAAATGAAAAAAAGACGCCAAAACAGAACATGTGAAAGTGCATGAACTTAATAGAATAGAAAGGGTAGAAAAGAGAGATTCACTAATTCCAGAGTTTGTTAACAATATCATTAAATTCAATCCTGGTTATAAGTGTGCATGACCAAGATGGAGCCTTTTGGTCTCATGCAGAGCTTCTTTTTGTTAACAAGAAGCACCTTGGATAATGGTTATAAAGAGGTGGGATAAGGAAAGCAATCATTCCAAGATTGTTATGAATGTGAATGGATGTCTTCTAATGTCAAAACTCATTCAATTTGAAGGAGGCCAACCTCGAATAAAAAAGTTATTTTCTCTAGTGATGGTCTTTTATGTTTCACACAAATTTAAAAATTAGATATGGATAAATTCAAGAACCACCTACCAAAATAGATTAAAAATTTGAAACAATTTTGATTGATCCCATGACCCTTGAAAAGAATATTAGGGAGTCGTTAAGATTTGTATTGAAATGGAATAACGAACCATTGCTTTAAGCTCTAAATAACCACATTATCTTTAAAGTTGGGAATTGTGAAAAAGTCTTCTTCCAATGTTTCGAGATGTCATGTTTTAAATAAAAACTAGCTAGCCTAAAATATATCTAAAATAAGGAATACCCCAAAATATATCTAAAATAACGAATTAAAGTCAAAAATTATATTATTAATTTTTATTATATTATTATATATTTAATGTTTTTTTCCAAACCCTAAAATATTTCCATCTCCCACTCAAATCAAATACTAAATATTAATTTATAATTTTCAATCAAATTGACAAACTTTTTAAAAAGAATCATCCAATTTAAGATGAGAAGTTACATTAATTATCATTGTGTAAGTATCCACTAAATTCAAACATCTAACGGGATTATTGGCCAAATGTTTAAAATGGGATCATTATTTTATGTTATTCATAAATATCTAACTCATTAAATTTGTGAACCTTATAAATTGAAAAGATAACTCTAAGATAAAGATAGTATGCTTTGGTATGTGCTTCATTCTTTTTAAGATAAAAGTATAGATTTATGTGTATACATTTTAAGTTAAAAAGTTGGCTGAATATCTAAAACAAAGTGATGAAGATGCAAGCATCAAGTACACAAATATAAGTGTAAATATTTTTTACAATCTTTCAATGAATAGGAAATAAAAACCTAATTAAAAATAAGGTAACAATCATATCAAGCAGACATGAAAAGAGAAGCCTTCCTATTATAAATACCTCGAAAGAAAAAATATTATGATTTATGATTTCAATATTTTGTATTTTAAAAAATAATCCAAATGTCGAAGTGTCCAACCATTGAAACCAAAAAAGAAAATAATGTTGTGCACAAAAAGACCTCTAATTATGGCTAGTTTGTCATTGTTAGACATTTTATAAATCTTTCTAAATCTTGAAACTTCTTTTAGGTTTATGGGACATTTGTGTACTACTAGTTTTCTAGAATTTTATTGGCATTAAGTATGAGAAGAGGTTACCCATTGAGTATGGCTAGCTATGTCTGGTTTGTTATGTTGGACAATTTATGAGTATCCTTCTAATTCTTGAAGCTACTTTTATGTTCATGGGACAATCGTGTACCGCTAGCTTTCTAGATGTTCTTTAGCATTAAGTGTTAGGAAAGGTTCTAAAAGGAGTGCCCTACTTTCTCCTAGGATTGTTAATGAGTGAGCACACCTAGTAGAACACACATACATGCATGTTGGGACCATGTTATGATGTTGGAGAGACAACATTGTGCTTGTTTAGGTGACATCGGAAAGATGCCATGTTATGCATGTGGGAGAGACTATGTTGTGCCCGGTGTGGTGTTATTCAAAAGAAAATATGTTGTGCATGTTTTGATATCATGAAAGAGATGTCATATTATGCATGTTAGTGTCAAAGAATAGACACCCAAAGGTATCTCAAAAGAGACACATGATGATATGTGGAACACTTTGATATATTGTGACAATAATATGTTACATGCCTACACGTGAGAGCATTAATACATTTCATAGTGATTAGAATTCCATGTGTAACACACTATCAACCCAACAAAGTGCCAACAAAGAGGAATTTTATTATATAACACACTACCAACCCATGGAGTGCCAAAAAGAAAATTCCATAAGTGCAAAGCAGAAGTTGAAAAGACGAAGGACATGAGAGGCAAACAAGAAATCTCACGAGAGAGATATAGATGTGACTATTATTTACCTTAAAGAAGAGGTAGAGGTTATGGTGAAGTATGTGATGAGATTTGTTTCAATTTCAGCCACTATGGCCATCGGGCATACAAATGTCTAGAAGCTTAAAAAAAGCAAATGAAGTGAGCCAAGAGTTCACTTCACTTTGGAAAAGATGAAAGCAACATGAGAAGTCGACTAATTTGAATCTAAAGGTGATAATTTGATGTTGCATATGTGTTGTTTAAGTCATGTTGAGAAGTTGTGTTGTGCGAGAGACGACATGTTGTGCTTGTTTGGTGCAATTGGAGCGATGCCATGTTATGCTTCTTATGTTGTTGTAAACCAAACACAATGAGGTATCTTGATAGAAACACCAAAAAGACACGATGATAATGTATCTTCGCAAACAAACCATATTAAGGCATCGTACAAAAGACACCATCAAAACCAAAATCTACTATTACAACAAAGATACCATGTTCAGTAAGCATACATGTGAGAATTAACATGTGTTCTAATGATTACCATGCCATGTGTCACACAATATCGACCCTTCTCAAAGCCCATCTCATGCATACAATGGCAAGTTAAATTTCTAGTTGTAGACGTATACCACATGTCGGATGTTGACACTTGACACATGACGAAGTTGTCACATAAAACATGTACATCAATTTATCAATTTACAATTGTATAGCTTGTGTTTCTAGGCAATGCCCAAAATCTCGTGATAGTCTAAAGGTAAATCGTTTCATATTTCTCATGAATTGCTTTTGGACTTTTGGACTTATATATATGGGCTTTTGGACTTTGGAAGAATAAGTACAAGTGTGTTAGTGAGTATGAGAGAGAATGAAGAGAAATGGAAGGCACACGGCACACTAACATCTCAATGAGTCTATCTTTTATTGAGCATAAAAGACGTTGCATTTCAAGTGAGGTAGTTATACATGTATAACTATTTAGTACATTAACTAAAAGTTATTAAGTTAATGTTTACATAATAATTTAATAGCTTTAATACCCCTTAATGACTAAACCGAAACTACTCCAAGTTTGTCCCGAAATTTTACAAAGAAAATGGGATCAAGAGGTTTAGTCATTAAACCTATAGGTTGCTCCTTAGATATCAAACTGAAATCTGCAATCCTCTAACATTTTGTTGCCGTCCCAATGCATGAGCTTTGGTTTCAACAAACATCGAGAAAGATCACTAACAACAAAACATAGATCCAGTCATGTCGACATAAGATATATCAATCGCCCACTAATTGTCTTTAGAGTGATTCATCGATCGGTGATGAATCATCATTAGCTGATAACTTCAGCCCAACCTCCGAAGTTTTGAATCCAGAATCTTGGAGATGCTGATCATTTTTAATATACTAGCCTTGTGGAACTTGCTTGATTATGTACAAGGACTTAACTAATCTACAAACTAGATGATCACAACCATTTACCTTAAAACCTTCCGGTTGCACCATGTAGACATCCTCATCCAGATCTTCAAAGATAAGAAACTAAAATGTGACCATCTCTGCAATAGCAATAATAGCAAAGACCTCCTCATAGTCTATTCCCTCTTATTGTGAAAAGCCTTTCACAACAAGACGAGCCTTGTACTTGTTCAAAGTACCATTGCCTTTGCTTGTCACTTTGTACACCTTTTTGCATCCAATGAGTTGTTCACCCGGCGATAGTTCCATCAACTCCTAGGTATGGTTTTTCAACTAGGCATCCAATTCCGCTTACATGGCAATCTCCCATTCAAGTATGCCTTTTGCATCAAAATATCAATACAATACAACTACTAAAACAAGGTCAAATGCAACAACAAAACAAACACACTTTATTGGATTTAAAAACTTATTTCCAGCACTTTGAGCCAAGTGCCTTTCTTTGAGTGGTTTTTCTTGTCATCCCACCATGTGCCTCCTGCAGCATCTTGGATGGTGGAGACTCCCTCCACAACTACATGTGTCTCCTACACATCCTAGATAGTGAAGACTCGCTCACTAATCATGGATTTGATTGAGACAATTCATCCTCTCGCACATGAGGTATTTCATCCTCCCGCATGTCTTATATAGTGGAGTCTCTCTCCACAAGTAGTGCATGTAAGTTGATCGTAGTAGGGTCAACAAACCCGTACACGCCATCTTGCCCAATGCCTAGAGCTACTACCCTATCATGTGTCACATTAGACACAATACACTTCTTCCTAGAGAAATTTACAACAATGTTGGGATTTTTATTGATTGAATAATAAATGAGATTTTTGTGCATGCTAAGAACTATGTTACTAGGGTTCGCCCCCGTAACCCCGCTCGATACGTATCAAATCGGACAAGTGCGAATACATCCCGATACATCCGGTACATTTCGACGCGTGCGGACGTATCGAGATGCATCTCGGGTGTATCCATAGGTTTGGACATCAAAAAGATTTTTAAAAAGTTTTTTTAATTATTTTGACTTGGTCAATGACCAAAAAATGAATAGTAATTAATTATTAGATTAATAATATTAGTACTATATTACTAATACTAGTTATTATATTATATATAATTACTAATAGTTATAATATATTATTAGTATATATACACACACACACACACACACACACACACACACACACACACACACACACACACGCACACGCACACGCACACGCACGCACACACGCACACGCACACGCACACGCACACGCACACGCACACACACACACACGCACACACGCACACGCACACGCCTACGCACACGCACGCACGCACACGCACACGCACACGCATACACACGCACACGCACACGCACGCACACGCACACGCACACGCACACGCACACGCACACGCACTTTGCACACGCACACGCACACGCACACGCACACGCACACGCACACGCACACGCACACGTATTAGAATTAATTAATTAATACTATCATTATCCCTAGGTTATTAATAACTTAGTATATTATAGGTATACAGACTATATTATATTAAAAATAGTCATAGTTTATTAGGTTGTAACATCTACTAATATTATAATAATATTAATATATATTATTAGTTATATATATCATTATTATTATTATATATTAGCTATATACTAATTATATAATATAATATAAGTATATATATAGTTAATAATAACTACATATATTATAATTATTATATAGTTATAATACTAAGCATAATTAACTAATATAGTAAATTAATTTAGTATATATAGTAACTATTATACTAAATCAGTATTAGTATTAATATTACTATTTACAACAAGGCTAATATTCTAAGAGTATATTGAATATTTTGAACATTGATCCTACTAGAATTTTCAAGTTTTGTATTTCTTGACTAAAAATGAGTAAAATGTGTGTGTATATATATTTTTAAATATATATGTATGGACGTATCCAAGACATATAATACCCAAGGGTTTTTTAAAATTGACGTATCCGCATACCAAACCCATAAGCTGCACTCGTATCCCGGCAACATAGGCTGGAACACACCTAACATTCCTTACTATGAGTTATTTAGCATTATTCAACACTATGTTATATTTCATATCCCCTCTACTGCGATAAATCAGAATTATTTCATAAATAAAATCAGAGTTATTTGTACTTGCAAAAAAATTACATACCATACTCTATGACACAAAATGTGTTTGGATGCACCGAAATCAATAAACCAGAAACTTGCAGCACTGTCATTCAAGTATGATGCCACAAGGCCATACTCTTTCTCAGAATCTCATTCATCTTCAATTGCTACCACAGTTTCTTGAACCTGCACCCTTTTTCTTTGGGAAGGATCATACTATCACCTTTGGCAATACTTTTCACATGCACAACTTTGACAGTAATGACATTTCACTTCAAATTTGGAAGTAGATCCTTCAGTTGCATTTCCATTTCCCTTTCAACTAAGCAACAAATCCACTCTCTGTTTGACCAGACCTAGAATCACTAGTCTTTGATTGCATCAAATGTTAGGGTCTGCCTTTCCACCATCAAGTGTACGCCCCCAAAAATGTTTCATAGGAGGGCAGAAAACTAATTTGAACAAGCACAACCAGGTCGTCCACCTTTTTGTTGATGGCACTGAGTTGATCTTAAAGTCCTTTCATCCGAAGATGTTTTGACAAGGACCCACCCTCACTCATCTTTCCTAACAACAACATATTCTTCAGGTATAAACCCGACATTTCTCTAAAGTCTAATACTTGTTTTGCAGACTAGTCCAAAGATCACTTCCCACAATGACAATCCAAGCCTCAAGTATTAAATCATCTAAAACAGACAATTTCAACAACAAAGGACCCCTTCGACACTTTTCATAGCCAGTAGGATAAGTATCGTGTCCCAACTACTTTGTGAGAATGATTTGCTTGTAATCTCAATGCTCCACAATCGTTAATATCTTGTCACTACACACTATAGTTTTGATCAACTAGCTTTTGTGCTTCCGATGAACTAAATATTGAATATGTAATGTCCCCAAAAGGACACTTTGCAACCCCAAAGGGATTTTAGGCAAATCCCACTTACCAAATGCAATTTATAAAGAATATTCAGAAATTTTTAATGCAGATCTGATTTATCCCTAGAAAATGCGACTAGGGTTAATTATGGAACTTATAGAAATCAGAAAGTAAATCAAGCCAATTGCATTATAAACTGATCCATAGAATTTATGAAGCCCAAATACATAGATAAAACCAGATTTGGAATCCAAAAGAGGCTGAAAATAATTTATAAAAATTATGCAGAAACTTGCCTCAGACACAGCTGAAAGTGGTCCTTCCTCCACACCAAAAATACTGAAAATTAGATAATCTGATTTCTAAAAATCAGAAGTAATAACAGCAGTTGGAACAGCCCTTAAAGAAGCCCCAAAACAACATATAGCAACTCCTAAAGTGGTCGCTCCACTTGGAAAGGGATGGGAAATAACACAACAAACTTCTCTTCCAAACCCTTGACCAAAAATCTGCACTTTTATTCCTTCTACCGCTGGAAAATACTGAAAATAAACTACTAATCAAGTTATGAGCAATGGAAACTCCAAGGTGGAGAATCCTCTCAACTAGAGGAAGGGTTTTCGTCCTTCTCTAGAACTTTTGGAGGGTTTTCATCCTCAAGAGTGGAAATGCAAGAAAAAATACTCAACATACAAATCTGAAAATGAGAGAATAAACAAGTGATGTCCTCTGTAAGCAAGTCAACTTGCTTATATAGAGAAGACGAGCCAACTAACCTCCCTCAACACCCAATTAGAATTTTCCTCTTCATTTAATGCTTTCCCCACTTTTTTTTAATCTCCTAAGGAGGTTGCATTTTCCCTTGAATAAATTAAACATTTCCAAATGTTTTTCCCATTTATCTATTTTTAATTTATCATTAAGTTCATAATATTTTTTTTATTTGCACTTTATAATAATGCTACGGCCTTAATCATATATCTTATATTGAATATATATAGCCGATTTGTGGCTATCATAACTTCTTATCATTATGTCTCTCTTTCATATATGTTATATTTTCATTAATGGGTCGGCCTTGGTGTTGGCCATAGCATAGGAATAGTATATATAGGGGTTAGTAGGTAGTAGTTGATCATCATATTGAACATTTGAGTCTTATTGTTTGGTTTAGAGGTTGCCCCCTCAAAGTGGCTAAATTGTTCTACTTGCATATTGAGATCATTTATCTAAAATATTGTGTTCATTGGTGTTATATTGCTACTAATAATCAGATTTATACAAGTAATTCCATTACAAGTGGTATCAGAGCTTGAACTCGGCCAACACTGCGTCAAACCCTAATTGTGAAGGTTCGTCCATATCTCAAAATTGGTAGCAAATTTTTCGCAAATTTTTGTGGTGTGGCGAAATCATCAAGTAAGCTCCCCTCCAAATTTTAAGAATTTTTGACTTGGTTTGCAAAAGTTATAGCGGTTTTATGTTTTTTCATAATTTGGCTACCTAGGGTGCAATTTGTGGAATTTTTCAAAGTTATTTACATTTCCAAAAAGAAGATTAAAAATTAGTTTGAGTTCGTTCTTTGAGTTTTATAAATTTTTGTCAAATTCCTATTGAAATCCCAAACCCTAAATTTTGACCTTGATCCTTAAATCTTACCATTTTGGGGCATCATGGCTAGGCCTTCAACAAGAGGCAAAAAGAATCCCATCACTCCGGGTAAAACCCCGATAAGGATGAGATAATAGTTGAGGAGTTAGAGTCAGAAGGGGTATCTACAGAGTCCTTAGGGTTAGGGTTTACTTCAACTGACCATAAGGTCAACTATCTTGAGTTAGAGTTGCGAAACCTTGAGGGTAGAGTGGCCAACAAAGAAGATGTAGACAAGATTGGACAACGATTGGAGGATTTCATTCACCAATTTGGTTACAATATCATGGGCCATCATATCCTTCCGAATCAGCCACAACTCAATCATACTCATATTAACCAGGGTGGATCTTCATGTCAAAGTAATAAACAAACTAGCCACGGTGGATTTGCAAACATGACCAATCCAAATACAAACACTCTGCAAGCCCGTAACATGATTCCAAAAGTGGAAATGCGTAAGTTCGATGGAAAGGATCCACTCAATTGGATTCAGCAGATGGAGAATTTCTTTGATCTTCAACAGATTTCATCGGGACAAAAGGTTACCATGGCATTGTTGTATCTTGAACCTGACCAATTCATTTGGTATCAATGGTTATGTGCTCAAAGGAAAAAGAGTGGCCTTAATGTTACATGGACAGTCTTCACCGAAGAGTTGCAATTGCACTATAGTTCTAGTGTGTCAGAGAATTATTTTAGTCAATTAGCAAAGCTAAGACAAACAGGAACAATCAAAGATTACATCCATCAATTCCAAAACCTTTCCTTACGGGTGGAAAATATTCCTGAAGAGAATTTGAATGACTTATTTCTTGGGGGTCTTAAAGAACAAATTGAGACTCGGTGAGTATGTTTAATCCTCATAAAGTTTCGAGACTCTATGATCATGGCACGTAGGGCAGAGGAAAAATTTATTTCAAAGAGGAAACAAACTATCGAGTAATATCATAGATCGTAGCACCCTTCCACCATCATTCCCTCGGCGATTAAACCGACACCTCAACAAAATGAAGAAAAGAGAGCCAAAAGGTTATGTTTTAATTGGGACAACAAATTTGGACCAGGATATAAGTGTCTTTGGAAAGAAGTTGTTCTACATTGAGGGGCCATGAAGAAGAAGTAAATGAAGAAGATGAAGAGGTAGAGCCAAAGGAGGAATTAGGAGATCCCCAACCAACAATATCATGCCATGCAATTTTCGGTATTAGCACTCCCAAACTCTCAAAGTAGTTGGATTCTTAAAAAAACAGAGGGTAACAGTGTTGATTGATTCGGGAAGTACTCACAACTTCATCAATCATAAGTTGGCGGTATGCTTGAACTGCTTTGTTTATCCAGCTCCAGAATGTCAAGTCATGATCGCTGATGGGAAAACTATTAGTTGTTCAGGAAAATGCCATAACATTAATCTCGCCATGGGAGATTACTTGCTAACTAGCAATATGTATGCCATTGCCATGAGAGGAGCAGACATTGTGTTAGGAGTTTAGTGGCTTACCACCTTGGGAACCATTGAAATGAATTTCCAAGAGTTGTTCATGCAATTTCAGTCAGAAGGGAGGACTTTTAAACTAAAAGGATTAAGAGCAAAGTCCCCATAGATGGTAAGTTCTCATCAGATGCAAAAATTGCTTAGAAAAGGTGCGAGAAGGGTTTGTGGCACAACTATTTTCATTGGAAGCACATCATTCCAATACATTTATACCCACATATATGCAAGCAATTATAGATGAGCACTCAGTGGTGTTTGGAGAAATGCCCAAGGGTTTGCCTCCAAAAAGAGACCATGACCATGCCATCCAAGCTAGTACAAGGAGTCAACCACCCAACATCAGACCTTATAGGTACCCCTATATGCAAAAGAGTGAGATTGAGAAGATAGTTCAAGAGATGTTAGAAGCAGGACTTATTCGTCATAGTCAGAGTGCTTACTCTTCTCCTGTAGTGATGGTATGGAAAAAGATGACAATTGGTGCATGTGTCCAGATTACAGGGAACTCAATAAGTACACAGTTGAAGATAAGTTTCCTATTCCTGTAATTGATGATTGGCTAGATGAGTTACATAGTGATGTTTACTTTACAAAACTTGATATTCGCTTGGATATCATGATTAGAATCGGGATGAAGATATTCATAAAACAACCTTCAGGACACATGAAGGACACTATGAGTTCTTGGTAATGCCTTTTGGACTAACAAATGCACCCTCTACATTTCAAAGCTTGATGAATTCCATCTTTAAGCCATTTCTTCAAAAGTTTGTTTTAGTGTTCTTTGATGATATATTAATCTATAGTAAAACATGGGAGGAACACCTGCATCATCACGTAAATAAGGTGTTGGAAACTCTTGAACAACATCAACTTTATGCAAAGCCTTCTAAGTGTTCTTTTGGTGTCAAGGAGGTTGAATATCTGGGTCATATTGTCTCTTATGAAGGTGTTAAAGTGGATCCTAACAAGATAAAAGCCATGCTTGAATGGAAGGTTCCCAAAACCCTAAAAAATCTCTGAGGATTTTTGGAGCTTACAAGTTATTATCATAGATTTGTAAGGAATTATGGCAGCACCGCAGCACCACTCACAACTTTATTTCAAAGGACTCTTCATTGGAATGAGCAAGCTAGTACGACCTTTGAGAAGAAGTCAAGGAGGCCATGTGCACCACTCCAGTTCTAGCCACCCCAGATTTTTCAAAAACATTCATTGTTGAATGTGATGCTTCATTGTATGGTATGGGGGCAGTACTCATGCAAGAAGGGCGACCCATTGCCTTTAAGAGCCGCCAATTCAAAGGTAAGAATATATCTAAACCAGTTTATGAGAAAGAAATGTTAGCAATACTTCATGCAGTGAAGCAATGGAGACCATATCTAATGGGAAGACATTTCAAAGTAAAGATAGATCGTGATAGTTTGAAATACTTCTTAGAGCAACGTTTATCATCAGAAGAACAACATAAATGGGTCTCAAAAATGTTGGTGTATGATTTTGAGATAACATATAAGAAAGGGAAAGAGAATGTAGTTGTTGATGCTTTATCTCGGAAGGATGAGTCCGCCCATCAGTATTATAAGAGGATTGGATAGAGGATGCAAGGTCTGAATGGAAAAATGACCGTGTACACAAAATCTCATTGTAGAATCTCTAACAAGATCCAAGCATGTCGAAAAATTGTATGGAAAAGAGATGCTTTATGGTATAAAGATAGATTATATCTATGTACGACTTCAATCCTTAAAAATAGGGTTCTATCTGAGCTCCATGCTTCTCCAGTAGGGGGTCATTCTGGTTTCTTAACGACTTATCATCGAATCAAGCATGATTTTTCTGGGAAGGGCTAAAGGGGATGTCCAAAAGTTTGTGGTAGAATGCATGGTTTGTCAACAAAATAAGGGCGAAACAATTAAGTCCCCAGGTCTTTTACAACCTCTATCTATTCCTAGCCAGAGGTGGGAAGAGGTGTCCATGGACTTCATCACAAGATTGCCTAAATCAAAAGGTAAAAATGTAATCATGGTGGTGGTGGACAGACTCAACAAATATGCCCATTTTTGTGCTTTATCACATCCATTTGTTGCAAGTACACAAAGAGCTTAACAACCTTCTGGGATACAATTCAAAAGCTACATGGGATATTGAAGATTACAAAGAAGTGATTGAGACTTTATCTTTACTAGTAATTTTTGGACTGACTTGTTCTCATGCTTGGGCACACAACTAGCTCGTAGTTCCTCTTATCATCCCTAGTCTAATGGGCAAACAAAGGTGGTAAACAAGTGCTTGGAGGGATATCTTCATTGTTTTATGTTAGATAAGCAAGCGAGATGGGTCCAATGGTTACCGTTGGCAAAATGGTGGTATAACACCTCCTTTCATACTTCATCTAAAATGTCTCCTTTCTTGGCATTATATGGGTACCATCCACCATCTATCACTTCATCTTTGAGAGTCCAGCCAAAGGTTCGAGCAATTGAAGAACATATTCAACACCAACAAGAGGTGCTTTCTAGTCTCAGGGAGAATTTGGCCATGTCACAAAACCGCATGAAGCAGCAGGCAAACCAACATCGCAATGAAAGACATTTTGAATTTGGTGATTGGGTTTTGTGTGTTTACAACCATATAAGCAAATGTCCTTAAAACAACAGAAAAAGGATAACAAGCTTTCACCTAAGCATTATGGCCCTTATCAAGTGTTACGAGAAGATTGACAATGTAGCATACAAAATGGAACTTCCTTTGGCTACATGAATTCATCCAGTCTTCCATGTATCTTTCCAAAAGAAGTAATTGGATAGACAGATCAACCCGCACAATGTTACTCGAGCTTGATAGAGGGCGAGAATCATCCTGGGAACTGAATGCATCCTTCAGACACGCACTAAGCGATTGAGGACAAGGGTCATCACTGAGTATTTGATCAAGTGGAAAAATCTAGACAATGAAGACGCAACTTGGGAGGATGCAAATTTCATGCAACAAAGATCAGATCTTCTCAACATTGGGGACAATGTTGCTTTGAAGGAGGGAATGCTATGGCCTTAATCATATATCTTATATTGAATGTATATAGCCGACGTGTGGCTATCATTATGTATCTCTTTCATAAATGCTATATTTTCGTTAGTGGGTCGGCCTTGGTGTTGGCCATAGCATAGGAATAGTATATATAGGGGTTAGTAGGTAGTAGTTGATCATCATATTGAGCATTTGAGTCTTATTGTTTGGTTTGGAGGTTTCCCCCTCGAAGTGGCTAAGTTATTCTACTTGCATATTGAGATCATTTATCTAAAATATTGTGTTCATTGGTGTTATATTGTTGTTAATAATCAGATTTATACAAATAATTCCATTATAATAAATTAATAAACTATTATAACTTAAGTTCCCCTTGTGTTTGTTCCTTAGCCGTTGGGGAGACAAAATGAGCTTAGGGTCTTCAATTGGGAAGGGGATAGTACAATCCTCCCTTCCCAAAATTGTTTTCCCTCAAACAATTACAACTTGTTTGTCTAAGTGTCATGCACAATAGACAAAACATGTTGAAGTGATCCAAAATCCTTGCACCTATACCTATCAAATGAGAGAGCTCTTGCCAAAATATGTAGCTCTCATAATGCCCACAATCATGAAATTGGAACAGAGGATCCACATGCTCCATATTACACTTTGTATTACCATACTTCTCATGAAGAAAGCAAATCTGAAATGATTTAATATGCAGCAATAAATTTGACACATGTTCATTCCTTTCATACCTTGGAGTACCATCAAGATCTTCATCATTCTTTGTCTTCAGAATAACTTGACTTCGCTGCACCAAATCCTTAGCATTCTTGTCCATAATAGGCTGAATACCATCATGATAGAACATAGTATGAAGAAGATGCAATGGATCCTTGCTAATACTAACCTCCTTATAGAGAAGATCATCAAAGTGTTTACCTTCATTGCTGATTTGGAAACCTCCAAACAACACTACCACTCATGATTTCATACAGAAAACAAGAATCAACACCTTTCCCAATCTCAAGCCCACCAATACTATGGTTTGGTAAATCCATCCCATATGACAATGACTCATTCTTTAGGACTGCAACATCTTTTCCAATTATGCATCCATCAAGTATTGTTTGTTCCTCTTTGCCTTCCTCACTAATACAAATATTTTGCTCAATGGAAGTCATACCTTTCTCTCTAGAAGCTTCTTCTTCTTCATTTGGCATGGTGGAATACTCTATGGGCAGATTTTCTTCCACTTTTTGCATGGTGCTTTCATCCCTGTTGATATTTTCTATTTTTTCTAATGCCTTTACTATCTTTCAACTCACAAAATTCTTCAAAGGTCAACATAGCTCTTACCTTGGAACTGAGTGTTGCATACTCTTTACCCCATGTCTCCATGTCATCATCCTCAGCTGGTTGTTCCTCCTTTTGGAGAAACTTGGTTTTGAAAATCTGATGTGGAGGCTTGGCAGATGTTCTAACTGATCTAGTAGAACTTCCTTAACCCTCGTTGCCTTGATTTCCTTGAGAGCTTGTTATGGTAGTACTCATCCCTTGTATAGATCTGCTCAAATCAACAAAGGCTCCTATAATGGAGTCTCTTAGATCTCTCTAAGCATCCACCCAACAGGTTTGCAACTCTTTGTGGCCTCTGGTGATCACTTCATTTAGATAGCTTATCTTATCTGTAGTAGGAGCTCTCTGATCATGATCTTCAATCGTCTTCTCCATATCTAAATTTCTCCTTCACAGGCTAGGAGAATCATCTCTCTGATACCACTGTAATGTCCCCAAAAGGACACTTTGCAACCCCAAAGGGATTTTAAGCAAATCCCACTTACCAAATACAATTAATAAATAATCTTCAGAAATTTTTAATGCAGATCTGATTTATCCCTAGAATATGTGACTAGGGATGATTATGTAACTTATAGAAATCAGAAAGTAAATCAAGCCAATTGCATTATAAACTGATCCATGGAATTTATGAAGCCCAAATACATATATAAAACCAGATTTGGAATCCAAAAGAGGTTGAAAATTATGCAGAAGCTTGTCTCGAGACACAGCTGAAAGTGGTCCTTCCCCCACACCAAAAATACTGAAAATTGGATAATCTGATTTCTAAAAATCAAAAGCAATAACAACAATTGGAACAGCCCTTAAAGAAGCCCCAAAACAGCATATAGCAACTCCTAATGTGGTCGCTCCACTTGGAAAAGGATGAGAAATAACATAACAAACTTCTCTTCCAGACCCTTGACCAAAAATCTGTGCTTTTATTCCTTCTACGGCTGGAAAATACTGAAAATAAATCGCTAATCAAGTTATGAGCAATGGAAACTCCAAGGTGGAGAATCCTCTTAACTAGAGGAAGGGTTTTCGTCCTTCTCTAGAACTCTTGGAGGGTTTCCGTTCTCAAGAGTGGAGATGCAAGGAAAAATGCTCAACATACAAATATGAAAATGAGAGAATAAACAAGTGATCCCCTCCTTAAACAAGTCAACTTGCTTATATAGAGAAAATGGGCCAACTAACCTCCCTCAACACCCAATCAGAATTTTCCTCCTCATTTAATGCTTTCCCCACTTGTTTTTATCTCCTAGGGAGGTTGCATTTTCTATTGAATAAATAAAACATTTCGAAATGCTTTTCCCTTTTTCTATTTTTAATTTATCATTAAGTTCATAATATTTTATTATAAGTGCTTTATAATAATTTTATTTTTATTTGCACTTTATAATAAATTATTATAACTTAAGTTCCTTATGTTTATTCCTTAGCCGTTGGGGAGACAAAATGGGCTAAGGGTCTTTGACTGGGAAGGGGATATTACAAAATAATAGCCATTATAGACATGATATTTGACCTCGACCCATAAATTAAAGGAAATGCAAAATATAAAAAGTATATCACAAATCTATAAAACAAATCACACAGAAACTAAATAAAGGTACAAAGTAATTCTACAAATTACTGCAAGTGTGATTATTATTTTCCCGCACAAAATACAAATCTCTTGGAAATCGCGGCTTATTTTGTGGTGAAAATCATGAGTCTATGCATGGTATTCACTTTTCCATCCTCATTGTTGCACTTTCTTGTGCGCTAAATGGTCTGGTTTGTGTGAATTATACGGTGGAAAAGACCTCTAGTCCAACTCACATTTGTTGGTGCCCTTTCACCTTGCATTAACTTGTGAACCTCTTGGTCTAATCGTGTTGTCCTTATAATTCGAAATTTGTTATGGTCAGCATAATTCTCCCATGCCCTAGCATGTTCTTCTTTTCCTTGTCCACGACGTCCCCGTAAATCAAATGCCCATTTTCCTTGCCTTTAAAGACTTCAATACAAATCAAGCATTTGACCACCTCCGTCACAATAATCGTGTGTTTTGTATGCATCATTGTAACATTTGGTGGTCTTCAAATCACATATCACTAGTAATTTGTGCCTAGTCTACAAATTGTAAATTCCTTTAATCTCCTAAAAGTCATGACTGGTCTTCACAACTTCAAATTTCATTGCCATTTTTCTTTTCACCTTTGATCTGGTCTGAGTTTGTCACGTCCTCACAAAGTCTACAACTCATGTTTGCATGACCTCAAATGTCCATCAATGAATACACTATCATTTTTTCTCGAAATCCTCTTAGAAATCATCATGATTTCTCCAACACATTTGAAAAATCATGAATGTCTCCTACCATGATGTCCTCCTATACAAACTCTTGACTCATTCATCCTCTATCCACAATTTTACCTTCACATTTCTCCTCAAACTCACGAGCCTTCTACAAATCTTCACTTGTTTTCTCGTACCTAGATTGCATGTCTCTACCTTTTCACCATTTGTACCCTTCTTCTATAGCTTCCTCGTATAGATTTGAACCCATTTTTCATCTCTTCCACATTTCATACCCTTTTCCAAGGCTTCAAGTAATCTCTACTTCGCTCATACCCGAAAAGGGCTTCCCGAACATCAAACTCTAATACCAATGTTAGTAAGTATGAGAGAGAGAATGAAAAGAAATGGAAGGCACATGGCACATTGACATCCGTGTGTGTTCGACTTTTATTTAGCATAAAAGAGGTTACATTTCAAGTGAGGTAGTTATACATGTAAAACATAAGTAAATAAACTAATTGTTAATTAGTTAATGTTTGCATAATAACTTAATAACATTAGTATAGTGAAGCTAATGAAGGAAGAAAAGTGGTGAAACTTGCAAGGTTGATCGCCACAATGTCTAGAAGTCAAGGGTAGTGTGTGTGATGCAATTAATGAAGAGCTTTGGTTTGTCAATGTATTCTCTACAAAATTGTTAATGTATGAGTTTTCTCAAAAATTAATGTTTTCTATGTGCTCATTGGTTTACACTTCTATGTTTTGTGCACTCTTATTGGATAAGAGGTTTTATTTACTCAGCCACACCATCACTTGTCACCCCTGTTTCTTTAGCCTTAGCCTTGGACATTCCCCTATGGATTTTATAATGTCCTGCATTGGACCTCATGTGGTGGTGGATTATGACACAATGCTTCTCTTGGCCTGATCTAATGCAATCAAGGTCAGGGGTCCACATTAGTGGATGCCTTAACCTTGCAACCTGCATCATTTGATATTAGAGCAAGGTTGTACCTAATTGGGTTTTGAGTTTGTGAAGCTCTAGGGGGTTTGTTGCACGAGTGAGAAGTCCTGCAATTGTAGAGAGACGTGAGCAGAAATGGCACACATAGGAGTTCCTCTTGGAAGAGGAGGAGCATCAAGAGTTACAAACTTTGTAGAAATGTTTAGAGGAATCCAAGCAAGATTGGATGTTATCGAGACTGCACAACATAAGGAGTCGTAGAAGATGTGAGTGAAGATGAGAGTGAAGCACCCAAAGTTCAAATCAAAAAGCTGGTTGCGCGTTTGGGAAAAGGAAAAACTAAAGGAGAAGAATTTGCTATTGATAAGAAGTGCTTAGAGGAATGTGCAGGTAGAACGCTGAACATGAGGCATTGTATGCTTGACAGACGAGGATTTGTTCTCCATCATGTGTCGATGGGTGGAGAACAAAGAGTGGACATAATGGCTTAGAAAAAGCCACGAGAGACAGGAAAAGTGAGCCGAAGTCACAGATTGCAGCAGCAGAGAAGATGTTAGAAGAAATTGTGTCCAAACTGGATACCTTGGATAGAAGACCAGCAAGAAGAGTTGTTAAGATAAAGAAGTCCATAGAGACAAGAGGAGTCCAAAATAGCAAAGAGACCAAAAGAAGTCATGGTGAAAGGAGGGGGTAAGCCCAACAGAGATACTCCTTTGTTTTCAGGTAAATAGAGCCCGGAAGAGTTGATGAGGTGGATAGTGGAGCTAGAGTTTTATTTTGAATAGAAAAGTCTTGAAGACGTCAAGAGCATAGAGTTTGCAAGCACGAGATTGTATGAACTTGCACCTGCATGCTGGAGAGATCTCCAAGGGAGACGAGAAAAACGAAAAGAAAAGGTGAGAAGATGGGAACATTTGGTTCCCAAGAAGATAGAGCAAATAGTGCACCAAGAATACATGTAGCGTGGTTGAGAAAGCTTCAACCCTTGAGGCATAGGAGTGAAGAGAAGAAGATTTCCTTGAAAGTTAATGAGAGAGTGAAGATGCCATGTGAGCAACTCAAATCTGTTTTGAAAAAGAACAAGAGAGAAAGCAAAAGAGGTTCTCCCGAATGATGTTGTGAAGAGTGGCAAACAGGTTTCCATGAAAGGCAATACGAGAGCAGAGTCGCCATGTGAGCAACCAATATCTATTCTAAGAAGCAAAAAGAGTAAAAGAGGCTTCAAACAGGCTGAGAATGGAAAGATGGGTAAAATTTGTCTTCAAGAAAATATGGAGGAAAATGCAACAACAATTTATCATCAGAAGATTGAGATGGAAGAGCAGGAGCAAAAACCAGTAAAGGAAAGATTGACAGAGGGACAAGATAGAGTCGTGTTGACTCAAGAGAATGAAGATGACGAGAGTGCTATGATAAAGATTTATATCGGCAGAAAAGCAGTAAATTTCTTTTACAGGGCATAAAGGTGAAGTTGAAGAAAGTGCAAGCTAATGCACATGATTAGGGTTCTAAAGGAGCTCAAGAGGAGAAAAATCTTATGAGTCAGAAGTTGAAGAAGAACGAGAACAGAGAGTACAAAATTATTTGCACATGGCATGCATTTCAAGCCAAAGAAGATGAGGAAAGTTGTTAGCAATCATCCAAGAGCTTGGGAAAGGTACTAAGAAGGATAGAGAGAAGAAAGGAAAAGATAAGAAGAAATGAATGAGATAGGACATTTTATCAGCCCAAGCACCTGTAGAAGAGGATGAGCTTGCAGTAAAGATGCCAATGAAAGAGAGGCATATGGAAGATGTTAAATCCCATAATTGTTCAAATGATGATTTGGCTGCAGGTAAAGATGAGTGCACAGAAAGAAAGAAGAAGAGCGCACAAAAGGGATTGCCTTGTGAACCACTGAAGACAACCTTTAAGGGCAAAGACATGAGTGTGAAAAGCTTTGAGAATCCCAAGCTTGATAGAAATCAGGCAAAACATGTGAAAGAAGACGACCTCATGAAGCAAAGAATATTGCGGCAAAGTGATGAACTATAGAAGACACGTGAAGAAGCATTTCAAAGTGATTTGGAGGAGTTATTTGGAAAAAATAAGGAAACTGAAATAGGAGAGGAAGATGTTGTTGCCGCAAAGGTAGTGGAGTTGTTTGGCGTTGTAACGAGGACAACGGGAGAAGAGGATATGAAGACTGTCCTGGAGATGGCAATGGAGGCTATGGGTAATCATGTCTATTCCCCAAGAGATGGTGAATTCTATAGCAAGCAAGCTACAAAGTCGGAAACGGTGGATGAGGTATACTCTTGGAAGAGGGGAGTATGTGATAGTGGTGTTGAAGACACCTGGTGGAGGACAACAGGTATAGGTGGGAAAAAGCCCACAAGAGGATGGAAAAGAAAGAAGAGAGATGATCGAAGGAGATGAATAGACTATGCCCAAACAAGGGCAAGATAAATAGAAATGTAATCAAAGCCAGGCAGAGGACAACGGTCTCTGATTCAACAGATGGCTACAAAAGGAGAAAGAAACAAATTAAAAATCTTTGGAGGAACCTAACAGGGTAGAAAGGAACACCATGGCCATGGAAATTGGCCAAAAGAATCATTCTACCACCCACTCCTATCTTTGTGAGCAGGAGCTCACAATTTTATTTTATTTTCTACCTCAGGTGTATGATGCAGGAGCATCCAAGAGGTATTGGCAATCTTACATCATCCAAAAATATTCACAATTTTTAACGCACTTGACTTTGTAGCTCACACAAATAACACAAAAGCTAGAGATTCTCTGCCGGGTTCCCTTGATTGGGAATACAGAGGAGAGTGAAAATGAGTCTCACTATTGTTGTGCAGGTTTCATGGTGAGCAACTGACCTTTCGAGCTCAAACAAAGGTTTCGTGGGTGTGCTGTAGGTCTACAATGGTGGACCATGTAACAGCAAGCTTAGGCATTTACCCCACATTCGTGAGACAGTTTTGTTTTCACTTGTGTTATAAGTGTCCCAAAGCATACGCTTTTCCCTGACATATCGCCACATGGAGTGGTTTGCAGGTTTGACTGGAGTACGATGGAGTATTGCAAATGTGCAAGGGTGCAATGAGCACAGTAATGCAAGGTATCACCACATGGCACGATATCACTTCATCACAAGGTAAGAAAAAATGCATTGAGGAGGCATGGGTGTGTGTGAAATGTGAGGAAGCAATAAATTCAGATGAGCAAGGTGTCAACACGTGTCAGCATCTTACAGTATATCACAGTCTCACATTCCAAATATGCAAGCGGATATGCGTGAACACGATGCATGGGAATGTGAACTTAGGAATCTGAAGTGCAATGTGCAAGTCAGAGGACTGGTAACACATGGCAGAATATCTCATCACAACAATTGAAATTATGACTGCATGCGTGGGAAAATTATTGAGAAGACAACAATGGTATTTTGACCAACAACTTTCATGTTGCAGGTCCAATTTCAGATTGGCTCGTTACAAGGGCTATACAATTATTGTAAATTTTGCAAAATTAGATGTATAAATGGTGAGCAATTTTCATCTGAGTTTGGTGCTTGATAACAAAAGGAAACTGCAGAATTGCTGGGTGCAAATCAAATTTCATTGCAATAAAGAGTTGAGTCTCCAAGTGTCCACGGGCACAAGTCCAGAAATTGATAATTTAAAGAGTTGGCAGTTGTAATAAAGAAAACAAGGATTGTTCAAATGATGGCACAGGAGTCTTGCAGAGGCGTTACTCAGAGGAAGAGGAAACGAAAGGGAAAAGCAGTCATTAATTGGTTCTTCACAAAGGATGCAAGGAAGGTCGGGTTGGGCAATCAGAGGGATTCTTTGGGGGACTCAGCTCTTGGGAGTCAGTTTTGGGGGTTCAGGGATCAGTTTGGAAAGGGATCCCAAAGACAAATTAATCACCGATTTGGAGATACACTCTGTAGGAATTGTTTGAGATTTTAGTAATTTGTGAAGTTGTTCAAGAATACCGAATGAGACTTTAAACCTAGTTTGGAGGCTGTGTGTTTTTTAAATGCTTGGCTCATGATTCTATGTTGGAAACCTGTTTGGAAAGACTCGGATGAATAAAAATGGTGTTGTTGACTTCTTCTGCATTTAAATGACTCGGGGTGTTTAAATTCTGTAAGTGCATCCATAGCTAAAGGGAATTGAATTTCAGGTTACAAGGTTAAGGCATCCATTAATTTCGAATCCTGACCTTGACTGCATCGTTATCTTAGTTACAAACTTTTGACAATGCTAGTTCCCAGCCTTGGTCCTCAGCTCCAACATTGGTCTTCATCAACTTCATGCTTCATTGAGGTATCCTTACCTCACATGGCTATTTATACTTGGATCATAAGGTTCCGAGTTTAGATGTTTGAGTTCACCCCCTCTAGTTACATATACATGTTTACTTTTTTTAGTATTTTTGTGTGTTGTTACTTTTCAGAGCCTATGGACTCTATTTACCCCAACACTCTCCAATAGCAAGTGCAAGAACTTTTGACTCCCATTGATCTGCTTTGGTCATTTGTGGACAGTAATATATTTTTTTCATTCTTTCTTAATGGCAAGCCTTTAACAGATCTTGATGTTGTGGTTAACATTCTCTTTATCAAGTTCTGTGCAATTTAAAAAATAACCAAAGGAAGGACACAGAACAAGTGAGCTTTCGTAAATGGCAGATCTAAACCCAAAAATACTAGGATATGTTGAATTTCAACAATATAAATGTGGAATGTGTTTTACCAAGAGGATCTCATCGCTACCTTTACTGGCTAAAGGATCACATTACGGACACATGTCTTCAAAATCATTTATTGCTACCCAAAAACATGCAGAAAATTACATGTTATATTGCTCCTGCTTTGAAGACTTGAAGGAATTATCAATTGCCAATCAGATCAAATTGAAACGTAAGGTCCTGATGCAAGATGTAAAAACAAAGGGAAACATATTACAATACCCCGTGCCACTGATTTGAAACATATTATAATTCATCACTGTATCAAACATCTCCAAGAGAATAGTAAACAATCCCGAATGTTGTACATTAATTAAACCAATCCATCAAGTTGTCCATGGATGATCTCAAAGTTGATAAAACACAAGTGATGATGACAGAAGAGAAAACAAAATGATTGCAGCATGAAAGCAATGTGAAAAATGTTAAGAGTTGAAGATGAATCTGTCCCTAACATCAACGTTGAAAATTTCAAAGCTTCGTAATCAATATTGAAAAATTAAATCAATTATTTCCTTGGGGGAGTTGGAAGTATGAAAGACGAATGACAAGTTCCTGCAAGGTTTTCATATAGATTTATATAAAAATTATGACATTGTCCATTATGATTTTATACAAGTTGAAGGTGAGTGATTTAGTCAGAGGTAGTTAAGGAAGTAATGGCAATGTTGATAGCAGTTAACAGTGTTGCATATATGTTTAGATTGGAATTGGTTATTTCAATACTAGACAATTTGGATTTAAGCGACTTCTAAAATTCTAAAAGAAAAGAAAGGAATGAACACATCAAAAACATGATTTTTAGCCGAGCATACATGGCACATAGCACGTTGAACCAATGTGAGGATGCCACTGTGATGCAAAGCATGGTGATGCAGATACCTTTGTTTAGATGTGAGTATTTGTCATGCATTCTGACAAAATACTTGTGTAGTGCCACACCAAACTTCTCTAAGAAAGGAATAAATCAGATATAAGATAAGAGACTTAAAATATTACTCTTCGTGAACAGAAAGATAGGAATTAAAAGTCCATAGATTATGACAAGTACCAGGACATAATGAGAGGAACTTTACCAATTTACTATGTTCGTTAAAAAAAAAAACAGTTTTCAAGTCGATGAATAAAGCAGAAAGTAGATGTGTTTTCGTTCAAATAGCCTTCTAGTTCCACCAGTCATGTTTGGGTTCACCCCTCCAGCTACATTTACATGTTTACTTCTAGTTCCATATGGATACAGAGAAATCCAGCTCAGACAACATAATTAACTTTTAGAGCAGTTGTAAGAGTGATGAAAATTTGCCACTTTTGGAGTTGGTTAGGAGGTTCAACTTGTGGATATGACAATGCGGAAGTTAATACAAGGAGAAAATGTGAACCTGCACACGAGTTAGACAGAGAAAGATCCACTTAATGCAAGGGTTGAAGATATGCCTGTACAACAATCAGTTTGTAGACAACAAGGAGTATCAAGTCACTAGGTTTTGTATCAAGTAATGTTCTAGTCTGAGGAGAAGTTGGGAAGGGAAATTCTAAAGAGACGTCCAGATAAAGGTTAAAGAAGCTTAGGGAAAGATAAAGAAGCTCAAATAAAGGCTTATGGCAAAGCAAAATTGGAGAGGCATGTAGACAAGAATCCTGGAGGCATACTTAGGGCTAAACCAAAAACCCCAGCTTGGACTTTTGGAAGGTTAGTAGTTAGCCGAAACTCTTAAATATTTTAAGATGGTGGAACAGTGATAGGTTAAGGCTAAGCTTGATGAAAAATTATGGCAAATATAGATCAAGTTGCAGATACAGTATCAGAGTTACCATAGAGACTATACAAATCAAAGGCTTAAAAATCAAAACTTAGAGAGTCAAAGGAGAAGAGTTGACACAGGTCAAAGAAGATGAAGGCTCCACACGGGTGGAGTCTCAAAAGTTAGAAAAAGGATTGTCAGAAGTAAACACAACAAAGCTAGATAGTAGAGATTGAACAGGGTACAGACACACTTCAAGACAGGTTTTAACTTTAAGACAAGACATGAGATATGGACTGGACTACTTGTCTAACAAGAATTAGAACAGAAAACCATATACTCAAATAGATAAAATATTATCGTCATATAACATTATTGTTGCTAGCATTTAATGTTTGCACGTGAGCTTAACAATTTATGGTTAGTAGTTAGAGTTCAGTAATTGGCAGTGCCTGTCTAAACTAACATAACCATATATCAAGTCATGTATCCTTGATATAGTCGGAGACAAATGTTTGGGAGAAGTATATGGAAGTCCATGTCAAGCTTGCCACTGTGACATTTATACCAGGGTATTAAAAGAGACATATGTTCTCACCATTATTTTGTCTTATTTTCCATACATGTGCATGGTTAAGTTACTAATCTATAAGTAATAGTGAACTCATTGTTTGGAAGTTAAATCAGAACCAAACAGAAAAACAGCTATATTTCTGAAAGCAATTTCTAACAAAATATGAATTGAAAAAACAGAATTTCCTAAAATTTTGTGCCATGTTATTATCATAAAATCCAGCTAAATAGTATAATTCAAAACTAAAGAGATAACTAATGTAGTTTACACTTATTCACTTACTTGATCTTTTCTTTATTCTTGAAAAACTGGACATATGGTGTCCCCATTATCCCTGCTGCCTCAGCAATTTCTGGATCCTCTTCTATGTCAATCTCAACAAAGTGAACATCCTTGTCAAATTCATCAATCACCTGCCCAGAAACAACCTGTGTTAGAGCTTCTGAATTCCAAACAAACAATTTTTCCATACATCTGTCATTACCACTATGACCCTAAAAATGAAGTTTAAAGTCAATTTCCAACTGGTCAATATATCATAAAATATAAGATGACCATTGATCAAGTTGGATTTTACACTACCTTTGTCAAACAAACAAACAAAAAACCTTAAACCAAGAGGCTGTGCAAAAGAAAATTCCTCCTACTCTTGGGCTGCAGAATGAAGCAGTTCAAAGATCTATCAACAAATCCCACATATTACTCCAACTCTAGCTCATCCAAAGTCAAAACCTATACAATGAATCATTCCATCAAAAAGAATGCAAGATGCTTTTTAACATGGCCAAGGAAACGTCATGGAGCATTAGCTATCGATATACAAGAGAAAACATTATGGAGAAGTGGGGTTTGTGCTCTAGTTAATCCCGTTTTTACTATGCTCATGTAATGTCCCCTAATGGACACTTTTCAACCCCAAATAGATTTGAGGCAAATCTCTCAAGCCAAAAGCAGGTTATAGAAGATATAACAATTATTTTTAATGCTGATCTGATTTATGTATCAAAAATGCAACTAGGGTAAAGAAGAAAACCCAAACAAATCAGCCATCACATTAAGAAATTTCCACTCAAATCCGATCCACTGTATTTATATAGCCAATATATGGAAGAAGATCCAGATTTTTGAGACATAACAAGGCTGAAATAATTTTATAAAATCTGCAGACTGGCTGCCCTTAAATAAAGATGAAAATGGTACCTTTTTAACACCAAAAAATTCTGAAAATAGGTTGATTTGATTTATGAAAATCAGATTAAGAAGTAGCAACTCAAATCAGATCTAAAACACCTCCAAACACTCCAGATTCATTCTAGAAGTAGGTCGCTCCATAAGGGAAATGGTTGAAAAAGAAATGAAACACTACTGAAAACATTCCCTTCAAACCCTTGGTCAAAATTCTGCAAATCTTCTCCTTCAACTGCTGGAACAAACTAGAAATAATTGTTAATCCAATGATGCACAATGGAAACCCCAAGGTGGAGAATCCCCTTGATCTCTTGGAGGGTTTTCGTCCTCAAGAGAGTATTTCTAAAGGGTTTCGTCTTTAGAAATATTTTGACAAAGCTATAAGCTTCAACAAAATCAAAATAAGAGAATAATCAAGTGGTGTCCTCCTAAGGCAAGTCGACTTGCCTTTATAGCACTTATGACCCAAATAGCCACCCTTGATGACCAATCAGATTTTTCCCTCATTAAATGTTTTTTTCCCACCTACTTTTTCTCCTAAGCAAGTCGCATTTTCCCTTGGATAAATCATTTTTGGCTAAATGCTTTTGCTTTTTGTTTGTCTTTTTCTATTTTTAAGTTTATAATAATTTATTATAAGTGCTTATAATATTTTATTTTATTTTATTTTATTTTTGCACTTTATAATAAAATATCATAACTTAAGTCTCCCCTTTAATTTATTCCTTAGCCATCGGGAAGACAAAATGGGCTAAGGGTCTTCGTCATGATTATCTTAGGAAGTGGGACATTTCAGTCCTCCCTTCCCAAGATTGCTTGCCCTCAAGCAATTCCAAACTCTTTTGTCTAAGTGTCATGCACAATAGACAAAACATGCTGAAATGATTCAAGATCTGGCACCTGTACTGTTAAATGAGCTAAAACTTGCCACCATTTATCATTCACAAGATGCTCATATATACATGGTTGCATCCAAGGTATTACATAATGCAAATTGCAGATTTTATCTTCTAGTTCATCATTTTTCTCAAAACAAATTTGAATATGCAACATATATGACATTATTTTACTTGTCCCATACCTTATGAAGTCACCAAGATCCACAAAAGGCTGAATTTCTTCACAAATCAGCTGCTGCAATGTTATGCTTCTTTCTTCACCACTCACATCTTGTGCAATCTGCCCTTCTTGGAATACTCCTATCATGCTCTTGGTTGCCATTCTTTGAGGAACTCCCTTCCTCATACCTTGCAAAACAATTTCCTTGTCTTGCACTTTGAATTTCAACTCCATGGTTTGATAGTTTTGGATGAATTCACCAAGGATTGAAGCCATTGTACACCAAGTACTAAATCCAAACCATCAATACCAACAACATAAAACTCATCACTTACCTCATGACCTCCCATGGTGAATTGGAGTTGAGGAATCTTCTTGGTGCATGTGATTGAATGTCCATCCGCCACAATCACATTGAATCCTTGGAAGTCTTCTTCTTGCAAACCCAATTTGGCAACCAAATCTTCATCAATGAAGTTGTGTGTTGCTCCACTATCAATCAATATGGTGATCTTTTGCCCATGAAGATCACCTCTCACATGGAAAGCATAGAAACTAGGCAACATTGTCAATGTAGCTAAAGTAGCACTTGTGACAACCACCTCATCTTCCTTTGCTTGATCTTTTGGATCAGCATTACCTTCATCCTCATCATTATCTGAAACAACTTCAATGTAATGGATAGATCCTTTACCTTTGCAACAATGATGATTGGGTGTCCATGGGTCCTTACAATCAAAGCATAATTTCTTCCTCCTTAATTCATTTCTTGCTTCAATTTCAGACTGTTTCTTTCCCATTCTTGTGCTCTACCTTGTTGCCCACTAATTGCTCCTTGCTTATCATTTGGGGTTGTCCTTGGTGGTTCACATGAACTTGTTTGCTGCCCAAAGGTGATGTTTTTTGCTGCCCAAACTGCAGATTTCTATTCTTTCCCATTGTAAATTCCAGATTTAGTGATCTTTTGATAGCATCTTGAAGAGATGGAGGCTCAAAAGCCTTTACCAAACCTCTAAGGGGTTCGGTCAAGCCCTCCATGAACAAAACAATTAATCTTCTCTCACTAATATCTGAAACCATGACTGCTAATTTCTGAAAATCAACAACATACCTTTCCATGGATGCCTCTTGTTTGAGTTGTGCCAACTCCCTGAAATGTACCTCTGGATCTTTCTGTCAAACCTTTGTTAGCCTTTTGCCAAACTCTTCAAGAGTGGTAATGGAACCATGTCCTTGTGTTACTAGACCATGATACCACCATTCGTGAGCCACACCTTCTAAATGCAAGGTGACAAATTTAAGAGCCTCTTCCTCATACATAGGATTTAGTGACAAGTATCTAACTTTTGCAACCATGCTCTAGCAGAACATTTATCCGTATACCATCAAATGTAGGAAGAGTGATCTTACCCAATCTATGTTGAATATCTTTCCTTGGTTCTTGAGGATGACTCACCTTCTTCCTTGGTCCCTCGCTTCTTCTAAGCTGGAAAAAGTCTCTGAATGAAAGCAAATCCCTTGTGTTGGGATTCAATGATGCATACTCATCTCCATATAGATTGATTTCTTCAGCAAACCCATGTGTTGGTGGTTGCTCCCTCTCCTCTTGTGGCTCATTTCTTTGAAGGAAACTAGCACGAAAGAACTTGGAAGGAGTCTTGTTTGAAACTCTTTCCATATGATGACTAGAAGAGCTTCCTTCACCATGATTGCCTTGATTCCCAATACTTATCCCTTGTAAGGCTCTACCCAAATCAGCAATGGCTCCTATAAAGGAGTCTCTAAGATCTCTATGTGACTCCATCAAACGGTTCTGCAGCTCTCTATTACCTCTAGAGAATATCTCATTCATATAACTCAACTCATCATTGGGAGGAGGTCTTTCTCTATCATCCATAGTCCCTTCTTTGGAGTATTTCTTCTTTGATATACTATATGGTTTTTCTGATTGCATTCAAATCTGATTTTGCTTCTTTTCCTCACAAGATGGGAGGATTAACTGCTCTAATACCACTATAATGTCCCCTAAAGGACACTTTTCAACCCCAAACAGATTTGAGGCAAATCCCTCAAGCCAAAAAAGATTATAGAAGATATAACAATTATTTTTAATGCAGATCTGATTTATGTATGAAAAATGCGACTAGGGTAAAGAAGAAAACCCAAACAAATCAGCCATTACATTAAGATATTTCACTCAAATCTGATCCACTGAATTTATGAGGCCAATATATGGAAGAAAATCCAGATTTTTGAGACACAAGGCTGAAATAATTTTATAAATCTGCAGAAACTGGCTGCCCTTAAATAAAGATGAAATGGTACCTTTTAACACCAAAAATTCTGAAAATAGGCTGATTTGATTTATAAAAATCAGATTAAGAAGTAGCAACTCAAATCAGATCTGAAACACCTCAAACACTCCAGATTCATCCTAGAAGTAGGTCGCTCCATAAGGGAAATGGCTGAAAAAGAAAGAAACACTGCTGAAAACATTCCCTTCAAACCCTTGGTCAAAATTCTGCAAATCTTCTCCTTCAACTGCTGGAAACAAACTGAAAATAATTGCTAATCCAATGATGCACAATGGAAACCCCAAGGTGGAGAATCCCTTGATCTCTTGGAGGGTTTTCGTCCTCAAGAGAGTATTTCTAAAGGTTTTCATCTTTAGAAATATTTTTGACAAAGCTATAAGCTTCAGACAAAATAAGAAATAAGAGAATAATCAAGTGGTGTCCTCCTAAGGCAAGTCGACTTGCCTTTATAGAACTTATGACCCAAATAGCCACCCTTGATGACCAACCAAGATTTTCCCTCATTAAATGTTTTTCCCACCTACTTTTTCTCCTTAAGCAAGTCACATTTTCCTTGGATAAATCATTTTTGGCTAAATGTTTTTTTTTTTTGTTTTTTTTTTTCTATTTTTAAGTTTATAATAATTTATTATAAGTGCTTATAATATTTTATTTTATTTTTGCACTTTATAATAAAATATCATAACTTAAGTCTCCCCTTTAATTTATTCCTTTTCAAGAAGACAAAATTCCTTAGCCAAGATTATCTTAGGAAGTGGGACATTTCAGAAGACAAAATGGGCTAAGTAATATTAACTAACACTAATAAATAAGCCTTATATGTTAATACCCCTCTTAAGACTTACACTTTGAAAAGAAGATAGAATTACAATTTCAAAAGCTTTTTTTTAACAATTATAGGGCCAGTAGAACTCCAAGTCGTCTCCCGACCCTATAAAGGTGTAGTTCCCGAGCTGAATTCCCAAGTTCTCGGATTCCACCTTCCCGAACCCCCGGATTATAGAATCTCCCGAATTGTTGGACAATCTCCATACTGAGCTACTCCCACAATGCTCCATCATTGTCTCGTCCACATACTCCCAAACTATCTGAAACAACCATCCATGCCGAAGTTTTACCTACACGATCCCTTACTATCTTCAAAACACTAACTTCTTAGAGTACATATTCATCTTCTTCATCAATAACATCTTCAACATCTAGTGGATTGTCAACAAAGGCCACATTTGCTTCTTTCGAGATGATCTTTGAGTTTTCCTTTGAGAACATCATTAGCTATATGACCTTTTTCTTGCAATGATAACAATCAACTTGCCTAGTGTCTTTATCTGATTTTCTATTATTATTTCTCACGCGAGAGTATAGTGCACTTTCATGTGAAGAATTACTTTCTATATTGTCCATAATTGTTCTCTTTTCTTCAGCCAAGAGAGCTGAAATCATATCTTCCAGGGTTTGTGAAGGCATCTGACTGAGAGTAAAAATAACATTGTTATATGAAGAGGGAAATTGTTTGATAGAATGGTTTTAGAGTCTTCGTCATCTACCGAGCTTTAACCTCTGCCAACTATCTAAGAAGAGATCTTAAATTGTTTGTATGACTGGACATAGTAACATCATCAGCCATCTTGAATTGAAACAATTAAAGCTTTAAAGAAAATTTAGCATTCACTGCTTTTGCCCCAAACAATTTACTCAAGTTATCCCAAATTTCTTTGGATGATTTATCTAAATCTATATGATGGAGTTCAAAGTTAGAAAGAGCAAGCCCAATTATAGCTTTCGCTTTATCATCACGGCTTTCCCACTCTAATAATTTAGCAACATCAGTGGGTGGTTTTTCTTTTCCATTAACTATACCCCACAATTTTTTGTTCATTAATTGCATCCTGGAAATTGAAACCAAAATATTTGTCTATTAGTAAGGAAAACTCCATTTTTAAAATAAAATAAAATAAAAACTATGGTTTTCCTTTTACTAGCAAAACATTTTCAAAGAAATAAGTGATTTTAGTGTACTTGAAATCATTTCCCTAGCTTGCAGGCAAGATGTTCCTTAAAAAAACTTTGGACCAATGTTTCGCTTCATGCCCTAGCTTGCAGGTAAGATGTCCCTTAAAAAAAAATTTGGACTAGGCTTTCGCGACTATAAGAGTCTCACTTTGATTGAGAAGATCCACCTAGCTTCACGATTGTATATTCACGACATCAAATTCCCGACTAGAGATTCACGACTGGAGTTTCGTGACTTGAAATTTGCAACCAGAGATTCACGATTGTATATTTTTCATAATTGTTCGTAGCTGGTAAATCAATATTGATTTTGAATGATTCTTTTTCCAGCTTTGTCTGAAACCCTTTGTTTTGCCCTCGATTTGGTATTAACTGAATCGATTGTATTATTTTCCTTGAATTCGCATTGCAATGGGCATTAATGTCGTTTTGAAACTGAAACCATTCAAAACTCTCCTATGAAATTTGCAATTTTCTTTTAAGCTTTATTTTTCCCTCGATCGTGCTCAGCTGGTCATGTTTGAAGGTTTAGGTTTTAACCTTTTATAGCCCTCGTATCTGCGACTGTAATCACAGTAATAATGGCGACTAGTGCTTCAAAAAGTCGTGACTAAAATGCAGACGATGCTCTCAACCTCTTTCCTTCTCTTTTTCCTTAATTTGCAAACCCCTTTGAGTAGGATTCGCTTTGATACCAATGTTGGAAAATGTGCACAAGGAAGAAATGAATATAAAGCGGAATGCACACATTATCATTGTGCATCATCATTTTATTATGTGAAAGATGGTTACAAAATGTTTGTACAGTTACAACCTTTTATTAGTTAATACCTAACTAAAATTAACTAACACTAATAGCTAAGCCTTATATTTTAATAATTACAGTCCACCACCACCTCCAGCTGCCATTATAGGATGCCTCTTGGCGTAATAGCAGTCATTTGAATAGATAGTTTCATTGCTGACATTTCTGTCATGAATATAGCCTATAAGAATTGTCAAAAATATTCTTGCACTCATCAAAAATTATCCATTTGTATAAAAATTGTGTATTATATAAATAATTTATGGCATGGTTCCTTTGTCATAATTTCTCTTGCATTGTAATGTATGCCTTTGCCATTGTTGTTTACTGTCATTCCCATGTTATCAGTATCAAAGCATCACTCTAGGCTTCTGTGGTTTACATCATCATGCTTTTATGCCTTGTGAAGTGTTGACCTTGACATTTTATTATTATTTTTGTGCAATGATAGGTGAATTATAATTTCTATGGTCAAGTGTATTTGTGCACCCTAAGTGGTGTGTTGCTTAGGCGCTGCCAAATTGCCATTAATATATCATTTCCAGCCTTGCAATGGAGTTGTACTGTACATGCCATTCAGTCCATTTTTACTTGATATTGTTTCTACCATGTGTTTTTCAACTTGCACATGGAATTTTCAAATATCCGCAAGAGATTTTCAACATTTTCCATCTATCCAGACTATTATTGGTGCTCCCTCTTTGCATGCAAAGTGCCTTTGCATGCCACACTGCCACTGCCCATGTTGGGTTGGCAGGCATCATTTGGTAGTTGGTTGGCCTGTTACAACATGACTTCTCATTTGGATTTTCTACACAACAGGCATAGTATAGATTTTAACACTGTTGGCATTAGCCCTTTTATATTGCTAACTTGTCCAACGCAAAAGACAGATTACCTTGCATTGAGACGATCGAAGTCCCCTCGCGTTGTTTGACTTGCACACACAACACCAACAAAAATTCATAGCTCAAAGCCTCAAACACAGGATACAAAGGCTAAAATTGTATTTGAGTAACGATGCCAAGAAAATTAATTCTATTTGAGGCGCTCTCAGAATTTGATTTCAGCTTTTGATCCAGGTACAATTATTAGTTTGAAAGTTAAATTAATAACAGTTACGTTTACAAGTGGCACACCCACTTACCTTCAAAGATTCAGTCATTTTATTAAATTGAAACTAGTGGATGTGATACAAGGATAAGGATACTATTTCCCAAATCTTATATATTTCGTCAGATGCCTATCCAATTTCATGGATTTCCATATTAAAGAATATTTTCCTAAGCAAAATCTCTAGGAAAACTATCTGCTTCCAGAAGAACAACAGTTGTTGAGACACAGAGAATGAGCGAAATAGTGCTGATGAATTTGTGGCCAAGAAAGAAAAAAATACGAGCAGGAAAGCAGAGCAAAGAAGGCCTAAATTTCAAAAGCAGTGGATGAAACCTCAAACAAATTCAAGAAAAGTCAGCCCAAGCCCAAGGAAAGTTTTGATATTGTGGCCAGGAAAGATATCATGGCAATGATTGTTACAGAAGAAAGCAAGGTATGGAACAGTGAACTTTACAGAAACATGAGCCTCAAATTGAAGGTACAAATCCAGAGGTGATATTTAACATTATGTTGCATTGACAGAAAATAGCGCTCTTAAGAATTAATAAATGTTTGATTCCAGTGACACATATCAATTGTCTCATAATGCTTGTGATTCTGTTGCTATAAATTCAAAGGTTGAAGATAAAATTCTTATGGGTAATAGCAGTGAGTAAATGGTTAAAGGAATTGCTAAGATATCTGTCCAAGATGGCACTTTCCAATGAGTGAAGTACGATCTGTAGAGAGATTCTGTCATTGTGTGTTTGACCACTCTATACATGCGTAATAGTAGATAAAGCATGTTTTTGAAAAAGGAATGATCACACAAAGTCTAATGTAACTGTGACCCTTAATCTCATTTTTTATGTAGAATGGATTACAGTAAGGATATATACTAACCATTACTGTCAACCGACATACCTACCATTTTCATCCTTGTGTCAAAACATTCGGAGATCCTCCAAGTTTCTATGAAAAGAAATTTCTTTGTGAATCAGGCCTGAACATGTTAAGATCGTGTACCTTATAATGATTATCAATGAAGACATCCCTATCTCGCTGATCCTGTGGTATGTCAAACTTTGATTAGATTGTTTATATCCAGGTTGCAGGAAACACCAGCAGGAGGCTCATTTCTGGCCTTGGAAATGTGTCTGAAATAATAAAGCATCAAAATGCGTTTGAAACTCCCAGGAGCATTTCCTCGGCATTTCCCTAATTGGAAACCCCGCTGAATTTTTACAGGTGTTTCACATTTCCAATGAGTTTCGAACCATTTCAGCCCCTCTCCAGAAAAATTCAATGTTTTAACTTTTGGGGGTTCATGTGGCAAAGGTCAATTAAAAAGGACTTGGAAAAGCCTACATCAATAATATTTGAAGGGACCAGAGTTCATCTCCATGCATGGCATCATGGTTTAAGTGAATGTCAAATTTTTTTATCAAAGTTCATAGTTGTACTCAATGCCAGGACCCAACGAAAAATTGTTAAAGCCACATACAATGCCGCCATCTTGACTATCTATTTCATCAGCAACTCATCAATACCATCACTCTCATAACATATTATGACTCTATATTATGCTTTTGTTATCATTTTATTCTTTAAGTACAATCATGCTTCCTACACTAGTATGGATGACCAACAGCTCCATGTCACAGGCAGATTATCATTCTTCACATAATGTAGCAATCTATTGTACTTCATAACGATATTCTGGATTGTGAGATTCGTACCTTTGATGCAAACAAATTTTCAGCTTTGGAAGGATGCCATGACTAATCTACTTTGGCAAAATCATTTGCTTCTATGTACTTCAATGACAGTTAATACTGAGGATAGTATTTTTCAGGGTACACCCTCAAAAGAGTTCTATAAAGTTTGAAAAAACTTCAAAATTATCTCCAAGGTTTATGGGACTATTTGACATATTGAAAAAAATCAGCCCTGCAGCATACAGGTTGGCTCTCCCTCCTCTCTCTAAAATTCAAGGTGTGTTTCACGTGTCCTTGTTTAAAAGTATATATCTGATCCCTCTTATTTTATGTATTGAACAAATCTACAGGTGGAAAATGGGGAGAATATCCCTGGAACCAATGCAGGTGTAAGCAATGCACAGCATCAGGCTGCGAAATAGGCACCTGCAGCAAGTTTTGGTCCAATGGGAGCAAATGAGTGAGAGAAGCACCATGTGGGAAGAAGAATAGCTTCTACGTATGAACTTCCCTCACCTTTTTGCTGAAGGTGCCGGGAAGGCACCTTGTTAAGGGGGAAGGATGTAAAATCCCCACCTTCATGACTTTTTACAACTATAATAAGTGCCTACAAGGCACCTCGTCTATTAAGACATTTGGATTATGTAGCATTTTGGACATTATTGATACAATTGTTTTATATATCTACACACACACACACACACACAAACACACACATATATTCAGGTTTACATTGGATACGCTCCATGATTCAATCATTCAGCTATCTACTTTGATAAGGCAGTATATGCTTTATTTTACAGTTGGTTTACCGTTTATTTGATTATTTGATTTATTGGGACTCCATTTGAACATGATACATGTTGTAATTATGTTATGACAGGTATATGCGAAAATGAATTCCTAATTCTGAGCTAGGCAGCTATTGCACAGGGAAGCCCGATAGAACAGCAGCAAGGATAATTGTGCATGTGTGCGTGTGTGTGTGTGCATGCGTGTGTGTGCATGCGTGTGCGTGCGTGCGTGTGTGTGTGCGTGCGTGTGCATGCGTGCGTGCATGCGTGCGTGTGCATGTGTGCGTGCATGCGTGCGTGTGTGCATGTGTGTGTGTGTGCGTGTGTGTGCATGTGTTTGTGTGGGTGTGGGTGTGGGTGTGGGGGTGTGTGTGTGCATGCATGTGTGCATGTGTGCGTGTTGCAATTGCATTTGATGTAGCTTGTATGTGTTATTGTTTCATGATGTGAAGTGGCAATATCCATATGCTTGACTTGTTTAGTATTGTCTTATGCATGGTCCCAACCAACTCTTGTACCTAGTGTGAAGCTCTGCACAATATGGTAAAGTTTTTGAACTCCTTTGCATTTGTCTTTCTGGATAGGAGGCAGCAATAAGTCATGGACGTGGGTAAAACACCCCATCGGCAGTTAGCAGTTAGAATTGACAAGATGCTTGCTTGTTATCACAGGGTTTAGCATCACCTTGTTTGCATAAAATTGTTACTCCCTTAGCACAAGGGGTTCTTAATATATATTATGGGCATATTGTTTTGTAGGCATGTGGGTTAGATTTTGACTAATGATTTGATTAAAAATTTATCCCGTTTTGGGATAATCATGGGTTTAAAAGTCCCTTTGAGCCACAAAGGATCATAGTGAAAGACATCGTGTTTGTTGACCCCTCATGGGCATTGGGAACTTGATTATTGCATTGCTTGTGATTGTTTTTGGTCATTTACCACAGTTGGGCCTCTTGCTTGAGCTTAGGGCTGAAGCATCCACTATGGCTGTCAATATTTCGGTGAGGATGCTGAAAAAATCTCAAAAAGTTGCAGTGCAACATGGATTATCATTGTCGGCTTGTTTATGATGTATTAATGAGGTTGAGGGCATGTGAAGCATTGGTAGTGAGTGCAATGAAATCAAGTCATTCGCGAGGAATGAATCTATAGGCCAACAGGTTGAAATTCAGACTATACTTCTATACCAATTTAATGGGAAGGCACTAAGTAAGAGGATGAAATTAGTTTCAAGATACAGTGTCTGAAGTCCAAGGGATGAAGATGATTTGAATGTTGTGCAATTTAAGCAGTTCATATGAGCTAATAAAAATGCTAGGTGCCTTTTCATGCAAGCATTAAAATTTTGTATTAGTTTTTATGAAGAGTCTAATTTTAAGGTAAACATGAAAAGTGATGCATTGTTGGTGAGTCTAGTACCATTAATCTTTTTAAGTAATACAAAAAAGTCTTGTTTCTAGTAATATGAATTTCTGCACATGCAGAGAAAAAAGTCCGAAAGAAAACCCCAAACAAATCAATTTATATTGAAATGCCATGTGTAAAAAAATCAATTTAAATGAGATAATGTTATGTAACTTAGATAAGCTTTCTAGATAAGGTGCATGAAGGCACTCAATGTGTAATCAGAAAAGTTTCAAAGCCAAGCTACATCATCGTGAAAAAGTTATGAGAAAGAAATGTTACAAAATACCAAAAAGAAAAGATTGAACCAATGGGAGATTGGTAATCGCTGGATTCCTACTCATGAATGGCCAATTCAGCTAGTGGAGGCTCACAAAAAGATGGTTGATCACATTTTACAATCAAGAACTCTTTCAAGCTCTGAACGGTCAGACTCAATAGCATGGGGCAATAACTCCACACTCACAGGTATCTATTTTGTTTCAGCTGGATATAAATCTCTATGCAAAGTAACTCCCCATCCTTTAAGAGACATTTTTAACCACCTATGGCAGGAAGTTCTATGGCCGAAAGTAAGCTTCTTTGTATGGCTGTTATTGAGACGAAGAGTCCTTACAGGGGATAGGCTTATGAAAAGAGGGTTTAATGGCCCTTTTAGGTGTGTAATGTGCTTGGCGAATGCTGAAACTATTACTCATCTTTTTCTACAGTGTCCCTTTGTACTTCAACTGTGGCAACATTTGGCCAAGTTATTTGAGATTCCTTGGTGTGGAATTCAGGCTCTTGAACAACTGTTCAGAGAATGGAGAAAACATATAAACCATGGCCAAAATCTTTTGCAGGCATTATGGAGTGGTATAACCCTTTTGTTATGGAATACATGGAAGGAAAGAAATAGACAAATTTTCCAGCAGGAATGTAGAGACATCCCATTTGTTTGGGAAAAGATAAAGATGAATGTTGCTGAATCCATTAAGCATAAATTACACTTCCCTCAAAATCTTTCAACACAATGGGTTAATTTTATCAAAATGTTACCTTTAAATCTCTCAAGTACCACCTTGGTTGCCTCTAAACCAAGAAGGCAACATCAAGTAAATGGAAAGTGGTCTGCTCCTCCAGATGGGTTCGGCAAGCTGAATACAGATGGTGCTTCCAGAGGAAATCCAGGCAATGCTAGCATGGGAGGAATAGGCAGATTTTCTGATGGTTTAGTGGCCTTTTTCTTTTCAGAAAAATTGGGTCATGCAACGAATAATTTCGCTGAAATCAAGGCAGTTTACAGAGGTTTACAAGAAGCAGTGAAAATTGGTTGGCAAAGGATTCAGGTGGAGTCTGATTCTCTACTGACCATTAGCCTTTTATCCAATTTTGTTGTGGCTAAGGGCAGAAATTGGCAAATATTAAGAGAGTTGGACAAAATTCACAGGTTGATGGAAAAGTTCCAAGAGATCAATTTTAACTATGCTCCTAGAGAGCAAAATAAAGTCGCGGATGCATTAGCAAATTGGGCCCTAGATAATCACAATCTTATTTGTTATGGTCCTCCACCGAAATGGTGGTCATCTAAGCTTCAAGCAGATCTTAGACAGATATTAGATATAGATTCGATTCAATGATAGTTGTTAGAACTTAGTATGATTTCTTATGTTTCTAATACCCAAGCTTGGACTAATAGCTTTTATGCGACACAAGTAGAATTTGTACATGGTGTCACTCAGATTTCACCCCGAAATCTGTGACTACCCAATTTGAAAAAATTTCGTACTTTTAAAATAGTGGGTCATTTGTTGTTTTTATTGCCTGAAAGTTCCTGTATTGCGTCAAGATAATCCTGAAGAGCCATATTAGCCCTTTTCGCCAAATACCCAGATGCCCAAAATTGTTTTATTCCGTCGTCGGGATTTGTCTGCGGGAAATTTGTATTTAATTATTTTGAGCCCCGTATGAGGCTATTTGCGCTCCGTTTTAACTCTGTTATGAGCGAATATGTTATTATTCCTATATACCAGAAGGATTTTAACTTATTTTAAGTTTTGGGCTTTATATGTAACTTTTGGCAATTTTTCGTGTTTTTGTGGTGTCCCGTTCTGTTTTCTGTAAAATTTCTCTGGAACAACTCCTTCGCCGGGTAAGCCCGATTTTTGGCCTGGAGCAGCTGGAAAACATACATGCACATTTTGCCCGGAGGAAGTCGCCATCGGAGGTCTGGATCACTGGGAAAAAGCGAAGTCATGCACAGAAAAGCCCCTGCGGGGATGGGCGCCTTTTTGGAAAATAAAGGATTTAAGCTGCAGTGGGAAAAATATAAGCCGCAGGCAGGATGGGAATTGTATACCTGCCTGGCAGGGTACTTTTTCCCATGTTATAAAAGTCACTTAAGCTGCAATGGGAAAAATAGAGGCTGCAGGCAGGTGGGAATTTATTGCCTACCTTGCAGGGTAAAAATTCCCATGATATTATAAAAGGAAAGTGACTTAAGTGAAATTATGGGATTTTAGTGCCTGCCTTGCAGGGTAAAGAATCCCATTGCAAAAGTCAAATCACTTAAGTGGATCATGGGATTGTGGTGCCTACCTTGCAGGGTAAAGAATCCCATTATGGTGAAAATTCTTAAAAATAGAATTACATGTGCAAAAAAGTGCGCCCCCTTTGGTGATGGATAAAAATAATTAAATTGATTATTTTTAATAAATTCTATCCTTGGAAAAAGTGCGCCCAAGCTTGAGGAGGTTGAAAAGTCAAAGGAGGATTAAAAGAAAGCAATTAAATTAATTAAATTTAATTTATTTAGTGGCTGCCCCTCTCCTTGGAAAAAGTGCGCCCCATTTAGGAGTTATTTAATGATTTTAAATGCATTAAATCATTGAATTAATTTCTATTTTCAGTGGCTATGGTCAAAGCACACTGTGAGGCTAAAGTTAAGTGCTGTGTGGAGGATTAAATTGGATTAATTTAATTTATTGGATGGCTGTCCTTAAACATGCAATTTTTAAAAGAGAAAAGCATGATTTTTAATTAATTAATTGCCTTTAATTGTTAGGGCAATTATTAATTATAGAATTGTGAAGGTTATATAAGCATGGGCAGCCATATGGATTTATTATTCAACACACAGGTAAAGAATTGCAGCAAGGAGGAAAAGTGCGCCCCCATTAGAGGAAGGATTTTTGCACAGACAAATTGCTAACAAAGGCTAAAAGCTTCCAGATTTGGCGCATGCTTTGGAAAAGGTTCATCTTCGTCTGCACAATTGTTTTCACAGGTGTTAAAGGAGCTCAGGTGTTGATTGAAAGGATTCATGATCTCTTTATGTGCAAATTAAACACCATTTTTTGGGGCAGCAGGCTTGAAAAGTGCAGATTTTTATAATTTAAATTCACTATTCATGCTCCGGTGGCCATTTTTGTCTGAATAAATTGCAGGAACTCATTACAGGTGCTTTATAAAAGAAAAGGAGTATTTATCAATGTCCAATACATTGCAAATATCCTCCGAATCTGAAGAATTGTCCAGATCTGCACCAGTATTGAAGAAAGCAGGCCAAATTAGAAGAAAAAGAATTATTCAGACAAAGATTGATAAAGCTATGGCGAAAGGAGATGAAAAAGAGAGCACGATGGATTCATGCATTGCTTCTAAACTTTCAGACATAGGAGACACGGATCTAGGCCCAGAACCTCTTTCTGATTTGATTGTGAGATCCAGTAGTGGAAAGACTTCACTCATGCGTGCGGTCAAAAGTAGTGGAATTATTCGAGCTGCAGCTTTCCCGTGTACAGCCCAATTGCCAGAGTTTGTGATGGAGTGTGCTAGATCTTACCATCCTTCATCCAGATCAGTGCGTGATGTAGCGGGAAAGACAATAATTCGTTTGGATGCAGAATTCTTCGATTATTGTTTGAAGATTCCGATCTTAAAGGTGGTGACTTCTATTAGCATTCGGGATGCCGGTAGGTGGGAAAAGCATAGAGCGATTGTGTGAGCATCATGAATAGCCGGTTCATGAAGAAGCCTAGATCCCCTTCCAAGTTCGAGAACTCTTCCACGATCCAATTTGGTGCAGAAGCGGATGATATCGTCAAATTGCTTTGCGGAGTTGAATGGTGAAGCGAATGCCTACACTTTCCGGACATGGATGTATGCTTTCATCAGGACCATTGAAATCAACAAGGTTGATTCTATAATCGATTAGTCGAAATTATTAAGAAGAACATCGGTGAGCAACTGCGGGCGTAAAGCGTACCTTGACTTCAAAATGACTTCATACTTGGTATATCTTTGCAGCTTCACAGGGTGTCTTTTCCAAGCTGGATAGATGTGGTATTCTTTCCAAGGATCCCATTTTCGAGTGCTACCCACAGCTTACTGCACCTGCGTGCGAGAAGGACTTCAAAGTGATCAACGATGGTTTCTTCTACGATTTCATCTGCAGGTTAGACAAAGACTTGAAGACTCACAGGGTAAGCAAGGAAGCATGGGAAGCAGTGTCCAAGATTGGCAGTGTATTCATCCAGTTTGCAGATTTCACATACCTCAGGGTTACGAGCTTTTCAGGTGAACCAACAAAGATGCCAAGGTACCCGAGTGACAGATTGATTGCCATGGAGCTAAGCAGGCAACTTGTGGAGTTACACGACCTTCAGTCGAAGCGGCACAAGTCTACGGGATACTTCCCACTCACTGTGGGATATTACAGTTGCATCAGCATTCACAGAGCTCGAGGAATGGAAGCACAAATGTTGTCCGAGTATGAGCAAGAGTTCTTCCCTGCACGGCTTAATTTTGATCCATTTGGAATAGCCAGGAAGACAATCTCCCAGGAGTACGCACATGTACCTTCGCTAGAAGATTTCTGGATGAAGTGCAGAAGTGAGTACGAGGTCAGAAAGAAAGATTTCAGCAGGCTGTCGGCAAAGCAAGTATTTGACTTTGGACTAGCGCGGATACCTGCGGATCTTAAAGATGATGGGAACGTGGTACTTGACACTTACCATCAAATGGGAGGAGATAAAGCTCTACTACAGGATAGCAATGGCATTGCGACTGACAAGAAGAAAGATCCGGAGCTGTGTTGGTGAGTACTTCGAGCTGGTTGCTAACGAAGGGATACTGCCTTGATGAAGTATTGATGAATCAAATCACGGGCAACTTCGGCGCAGGAGATTCCCTCAAGCGAAAGCATGAAGGAGAGAGCAGCAGAAGGTCCGAGAAGTTGAAAGTACGCAGAAGATCTCAAGAGAAAGAGAAGACCACTTCTACGACCATAGCTTTGACTCCGACTTCTCCAGTACCTAGTGGATCACCAACTATTGCACCACAGCAGCAGGATGTTTCCATGCCTTCATTGAAACCAGCAACGTTCATCTTCTCTCCGCAGCCACTTCGTTCAGCACCCGTTCCAGAGGAGATGTTGAAGCTGCAGATGACGGAGTTCGAAAGAGCTTTGTCCTTGGATGTTTCAGAGGATGGCAGCCATGATACTGTGGCACTTTCTGATGGAGAGGATGCAGAGCGGGAAATAGTAGCGCACTCAGCAACTTCTCATTCTCCGAGAAGTAATTTCTCGGAATGGTTAGCTTTGCAGTTGGTTCCGGAAGCAAGAATAGAGATGAACTTAGAGGAACATGACTTGCAGCTACTTCAGGATCTGAGCAGAAGAGACAGAAGGCCTAAAGTTGCTAAAGCAACTTCTAGGTTGATCATCGAGGATTCGGGAGAGAAGTTTGCTGAGATATTAATCCCGGCGGAAGGAAAGGTAGAAGAGGAACTCACGGCAGAAGATGTGACGGTGACCAAAATACCACTCGGTCAAGCTACCACTGAAGGATTGAAGCAGGACACGCAGACGTTGCTGGATGCTTTGTTCCTTAGGCTTGACAGTGAAAAGGCGGAGAAAGAAGAGCTGCAGAAGCAAATAACTCAATTATGTGAGATCATAGCCAAGGTTGCTAAACCTTCCGTTCAGCCCATTTCAGCGCAGGTGAGTGATCATCTTATGCAGGAAATGGAAGATGCAAGCAATCAAGTAAAGGCTATTGACGAATGGAAGGATCTGATTATTCGTCAAGCTTCTGTGCAACTTGGAGAAGTGCCAGCCCGCCTAAAGGTTATGAACGATGCAGAAAATCAACTAAAGCAACTGATAGAAAGCATAAAAGGAATAAATACAGTTGCAGAGAGTAACCTGAGTGTTTTGGCCGAGATCAACAAGCTGCCGGGAGATGTATTGGTTGCAGAGCAAATTGTGCCGGATGGATCAGTCGAGAAGGGGAAGCAGCTAGAATTTGCAGTATCTTTCCGTTTGGAGATCTGCAGAGTTTTGCTGAAGAGGATGCAGGCACTTGAGAGCAGAACATCAGATTTGCCGGATAGTGTTATTTCTTTCACTGAGGAAAGAGTGGATGGAGGTATTACTTCATACGTGCGGATTGTTTCTAACGAGGTGCATGATTCTCTGGAGGGTTCTCTTCTGATGGTGCAAAAGAGGATTGATAAAGCCACCAAGCCTTTCACGATGAACTCTATCAGTAGGCTGGTGACACTGCAGGCAGACATTGCGAGATTTGGGCCAAGTTTGGAAGAAGTGGAAGCATGCAGCAAAGTGTTGAATGAAGGATTGCTGCAATTCAGGACAGAAAAGGAAGCAGTAGCTAAAACAGATGGAAAGATGCTGAACTATATGTTCGACAAGTATATCAGATATCAGAACAAGAAGAAGATGTAGATGTTACAGCTGGCATGACTTCTTCTATTTCTTTCTTCTTCTATTTTCTATGTTCCCGGATGAAATTGTAAACTTCTAAGTTATTGGTTTGCTGACCATTACTTGAAGTCATGTGGAACCTTTCTATTAGTTAAGTGATACATGTGTCACTTAAGAAGAAGTTAGTTGAGGATGATTGCCAAATGTCATCTTTACTTGTTGTTCATACTTTAGTTCAGTTTGAGTCTTCTATTTGTACTTTCCCTCCTACATTCTATAAGTAGGAGAAGAACCTACGGGTTAATCATCGATCAGAATTTGTAAGAAGCAATCTTGTGTTCTAGACTTTGTGCTGAACCCTTGAGAGCCACTTGTTGCAGAGGAATACAAAGAAGCAGGTTTCCGGAGAACTTTGTGTCACGGCGTACTGTGTTTCTTGCTTCTAAATCTTAGATCTCTTAATAGACTTTGTGTTATTTTAGATCTAGATCTAGAGCTGCCTTTGCTTTATAATTCTGTGTGTTCAAATCTATTTGAGTTTCTTCTATGTGCATGCAATTAGCTCTGCAATCTACTAATTGGGATGCACATCTTCCTCATTTCTTCTCTGTAATTCCTTTACTTCCTTCTTCTGTAATTTTCCTTTCTTAAACAGCTGCTTACTTGCTGCAGAACTTCTTAGTTATGGTTCATGAACTAAGTTGTTAAAGTAAAACCCCTGATAGATAGAAACACATTTTTATTGACAAATCTGACACGGGAGCCTCACCGGTTAAATGAGGGAGATTTATCTCATGACTGCCTAGGTTTGATGCTATGCAGAAAATCTAGCCAACAAGTAATATTCTAACATTCACCCCCTTAGTGTGAACATTATTAATTCCAAATATTCACCCTCTTAATGTGAACACGGGAAAAACTATATTTTGAAGAAGTTGAACCACCTCACAAAGCACTTTGCTTCAACGAGTTATAAACTCCATAGATTATCTCTTTACCCTCATAAAGGCGTAGTGTCAAGCCGAATTATGTAGGAATGCTCCCTTCCTCTTTGGGTTCATGTGGGACTTTCCCTTCCTCCTTGGGCGCCCAAATTATGAATCTCCAAGATCCACAAGCTTGGCACTAACTGGATAACCATTCCTTGAGTCTACCTCAAAATCTTCTCTTGCTCCCAAAAGCGAGTCTTCTGAAAACACTAATCTTTCCCAAAATTTTGGAAAGGGGTTTATTTAGCAAACCATCACATCTTGTAAACAAAAACAACGAAATGCCTTTGAAAATAAAAACCACACTGCACACATGTCACGCATTAATGTGCGGCCACATCGTTTGTGGTGACGAGAGGTCGTTGATTGGCCACCAACCTCTTGTTTCCTCCATCCTCCAGTTTCATGCTACTAGCTCGATAAATTTGGCTTTGAAGATCAATGGTTGCTAGGATGTCGGATTCCACGAAAATGCATCTGTAAGGCAATTTTTTTTTTATTTTCCAGACTATTTACAAACTTTCAACTTTGACACACAAACTAACAAAATACTATACACAATTTTTGACTATTGATGACACTTTACAAGACTTGACGATAATGATGATTAACGAAAAAATGACATACAATTGACTTTACTGACATTATATTTTATTACTCAATGACTAACAAGACTTTATTTTTAACACTTTTGGCTAAAGTGACCTTGATGAAAAATTACAATTGACTCTTATGTACAAAACTATATTGAGTATGGTAACAATATATGTGAAAATTCTAATATTGAATTTTCATAAATAACCACTTAATAACTTTTTATAAAAACAAACTAAACACTAACAAAGAGACACTAATAAAGCGTGACCTTTAACACGTATAAAACTATAAGGACATGACTTGCTTTTAGAGATTTACAATTGAGAATGTAATTGACATGCAAGAAGAAAATGACAATTACGACATATATGGACTTTTACAATGATTAGTAAACTTAAGAAACAAGGTTTTACCTCTTTCCACAGACAATACACTAAACTACTTATATAAATGACTCGACTCAAAACTAAAACACCTTCAGACTTTAAAATGCATACGACTACTTCTATTTTGAAGACCAGCGTTAGAAATTTGATATATCTAAACTCTGCGAGCAACATAGGTGAAGACATACGTGGAGCTATGACATGCCCAACAGAAAGGACTACAGAAAGGCGGTTTGAATGCACAAACATCGTGTGAGATTCAGACAGTGCGGATCCTTCTTTGTAGTGTTAAGCCACACTGCCGAACCGATATCCACTGAGCTCGAGTCCAATGCATGATATAAAACATCAATTTAGAATAATTTCCTTAGCGCATGCCAGCAACATTGAATGAATATTGTCTATACTCCCAGGATAGACATATTTCTTCAAGTGGATCTCAAAAACTGTTCACCAGTCAGTGAATTCCATGTATGCAGCTATAAAACCGTGTGGAAAAGTAAATAAAAGAAGAAAGGTGTTGATAGGTTGGAAACTTCCGAGGAGCTCTTCCAAAAAATATGGAATAGTTGCGGGATTGATTTCGAATATATAGGTAGTGCACGAAGTGACAGCCGATGCACAAATGATTAGGCGCTAGAACTGCACATCTACTACAACAGATGATGTTGAGCACAATATATTGTCCCACCTCAAAACAAAAATACCATACATTGATATGGGTTACTCAGATTTTGAAGTCCACGATGCACAGATCAACATTACAACACAATAGAATAAAGACTTCTTATTTGACATGTTCCTCTAAACTCTTATTTGAAATTCTATTAGCTCTCGCAGGTTACCCAGAACAGATGCTCTGATACCAGATGGAGGAATGAATCAAATTGTTACAAATTAATCAGGAATGATATTCAATAAGTTCAATTCTTCATATTACATACAATTGTTTATATAGGAAATATCTTTCCTAAAATATAGGAAGCCTATTACGGCTCTTATAACCACTCACCTAAACTATACGAGTTGTTTTAACAACTCGTAACAACTCCAAAACCAATACAATACAAATAACGTGAGTTGTTATAATAACAACTCATATAAACAATATACAACACACAAATATAATTTTGCCCACTAAATAATGTTTACACTAGTGATATTCCTATCAATCCTTTCCTAGGGTGGCAACTTGGGTGGAGAGATGTTTTAGTGCCTTCTAGGGCACATTTTGGTGTCTCAAGTTGATATTCAGTCCTGATGTATAAGGCTCATCTATCACTTCTTTGGTATTTATTTGGGTTTGGAGACCTCATTTTTATCTAATTTTGTGGACTGTACTTTTGCTGATTATTTTAATAATTCCATATGTGTGTTGACACTTATTTCTCCTTAATTTATGAAGTATATTGGCTGGAATAATTTCTACATGATTGGTTAAAATATTTGGAATCATTCTCTATCATTTTTAGCTTCATATTGCATGAGAATTGCTACCCCTAAGTGCTGTTACAGTTTTCTGCCCTAGAGGGTTTGTTTACTAATTTCTAGCTTGTTTTAATGCCCGTAAGGCATAGTTACCATGTTAAATGCGAACACGGCCAAATTCAATTCGGAGCAATTTTCAAGAAAACCGAACTTGTTCGGTAGATTCGTTAGGGTTAAGGTCTAAAAATTTCTTTCCTTTTTGGCATTTCTTTCCTTTTTGGATTTTGGTGAAGAAAACACAAGAACAGAAATTTTTGCCATTTTCGGTAAGGGTCAGGAAGATGTAGCAGCAAAAACTTGTATGTGCCATAACTTTCATTATGTGGCTCCGTTTCAGGTGCCGTTTTCTCTAAAAGTGTATATTTTCTCGAGCTCTACGCATTGATGCCAATATTTTTCTTATTTTCATAAAATCCATTTTTGGACCTTTTTGGACCAAGCAACAACTTATTATTTAGAGACATTAATAATTTAATAGCAATATGTAGAGATTAATACTTGAATTTATTACCGAATGTTTAAATTACTTTAGTAACTAGTTACATAAATTTAATTATTTTAGGTTTAACTTTTAGTATATTATTAATAAGTATTTTAATTTTTATAATTTTTTGGTAATTATTCATATTTTATATTTTTAAAATATATAATTTTTAGCAAACTGAAACTGAACCGAACCGAATTTTACAAAATTCGAGCTTCCAAACTTTTTTCCCTATCCGAACAACCCAAACTTTTCGAACATGTTAACTATGCCGTAAGGTGTGATTTGATTGGCGGCTAGGGTTTGATCCTTGCTGTTCCAAATATCACAATTCTTGCATTTGGGCTTGAAGCCAAACCCTTATTTTCAGATTAAAGCGGTAGAAAGGGACATTACATATCCAACCATCTAAGCAGCGGAAGCACTATATGCTAGGAAAAAAGCAAACATTCACATCAAGTTAGTCATTTGCAGTTCTTGGAGAGGCAAGACAAGTTGCGGTAGGGGTTTCATCGAAATTGTTGTTATTGTTGAACATCAAGAATAAGAAAGTTGAAATCCAATAACAAATTGCTTTACGGACTTGATCAAATGCCTTCTCTCTAGACTCGATAAATATGGACATTAGATCAACACATGACCAAAATAGTATCTCATATCTTCAAAATTCGCAAAATTATATCCAAGGCGGAAGTTGTAATGTCCCTTTCGGGCTCAAAACTGAAATAAACGGATATTGCACAAACCCCAACAGATAATGAACAAAAAATGTATGATAACAAACTAATTTATTTATAATAACAATCAGATTTTTGCAATTTCATCCCAAAATACTCAAATACAAATATACCCAAATGGTTCCAAAGCTTTAGAAATATTTTTAGAACACTTAGGAACAAGGAAATGATCATCCAAGCCACCAACTGATTTTATTTAATTAAATTTATGACAACAGCAAGTACACTCACAAATATGGCTGGAAATAATGATTCTAAGGCCCAAATACAATTCTGGAAAGTACAATCAGCCTCCAAAAATATGAAGAATCCAAATACGGGAGGAAAGTGAGTTGCCGTGCCCCGAGAAATTGTAATGTCCCTTTTTGGGCACTTTTTGGTAACTATGCAAGTAAATTATTCCTCTATGCTGGTAACCCCACTTGGAGAACAACCAATTTACATGCGAAATGTACCACAAAGCGAGTTGCTCCATTTTAGAAAGGCTAAATATGCATTAACAACATGTAGTGCAAAGTTCTTCAATTATTGGCTGAATGGTACCTAGTTGAAAATGACTGAAAATAGATAGTGCGCCAAAGAAATCTGAATGTAGGCTAATGTTATCCCTAAATGAGACTAACTTACACAGATTTAAAGGGTTCCCATCCTCATATCCGAATGCTTTATCGAGGGCTTCGATCTAAATAGATCTCCATGGAGTGTTTTCATCCTCAAGAAAAAGAGAGCAATTTCATGCTCCAACTCAAAGAAAATGAATTCCAAAGTAAGTGTCCCCTTTTCCAAGCCAAGCGACCCCTTTATATAGCTAAAGGTGGCACCAAGAGCAAAAGGATGATCCCCTCAAAGAGGATTGACCTCCATGTAGAAATATAAGTTTCTTTTTTATTTTTCAAGTTGGTAATTGCACTTTTTCAAACCAACTTTACTTTTCTAAGTCATAATAAGAAAGTTGCTTGAAAATATGTAATTGCCCCTCTTAGGAAAATTTAGAAAATGGAGAAGTACTTATCAAGATCAAGCAAAGAATGGATAAACCCTTTTGCTTCAACCTAAAATATCCCAATGTCAGTTATTTCGAACCCAAATGGGGTTGGAACTAGCCAAGGTGGTGGGATAGATTGGAAGAAAACAATTGGAATTTAAACACATTCAAATCAGATTTTTAACAGCTGAAAAATAATTAATAATCACACCCCAACTGCTGCAATCTTCCAAAATTATTTCCCGCTTAACCATCCAAACAAAAACCTTCAAACTTTGGATTTTGGGCCACAAAAATATGAAGAATAATATGCAAAAATTAGATTTTGTACATCAACATGAAACCCTAATTGCTCCCTAAAAATTAGGTCGCCCAACACATTTAGGGGATCAAATCAACTCAACTCCAAAAATTATAAAATTACTTTCTCCTTATTCCTCTTAATTTCCACAACCAAATCCAAATATTAAATTGATCCCAAACTGCAGATCTGAAATAAATATTAATTAATATCAACTAGATAGCTTGCAGACAACTGAAATCTTCTAAAATTCATAACTCATTCAATACTCAGTGTTTTTCCATGAAACAAGATGCAAAATAAACTAGAAATTTAGGGCTTTCCACTGCATTAAGAATCTGAATTTTCTGATCAACAAAACCACTCCAAAACAGCCCCAAAAAACTGATTTCAAGTCGCTAGGGTTAGATAAAATTATATAAATTATTATCAGCCCTTCTTTAGCCTCAAAACACTCCAAATAACTGCCCCAAACTTAGATAATAATGCTAACACAAATCAGATTGCAGATCTAGCACATATGACACCAAAACATGATAAAATAAACCCCAATCCCAGTCAGCTATGGCTAAATAAATTGCAGCAGCAATAACAGTCACAAAAGTACTTCAAACCCTTCACATACAATGCAGATTTACTCTCAAATAAATGCACCAATACTCTAAACCAAGTCGTCAATACTTAGAATGGAGAAACAATGCATAGATTCACTCAACAATGATTGCAAGAAGGCTTCAAAGCTAGGGCATACATCCCATTTCTCCAAGCATGGAGTAATTTCAAAAGTTCAATCAACATAACCCACTAAAGGAAATGCGACCTCCTTTTATAGAGTTAAGGGGTGTAATATTCAAAAAGACCGAACTTTCCCTTTTGGAGGGAAAACATAAACTCTTATTATAATAAAGTCTTTAATAAAATAAGACTGTGCACTTTATTATTTTTAATTAAACAATAAAAGCAACTATCCTATGTGCACATTTAAGTAACTTAGAGAGCCCTCTTTGTAGCGCAAAGCATGCTAAGGGGTTACAAAATAGACTAGAGATATCTTAGAACCATCTTCAAGCTCAATCCTCAAACCCATGAGAAGAGAGAATGGGTTGAGGGTCTTCAAGTCTTCAATTTCAACAATGTCCCAAGAAGGGGACATTACGGTTCTCCCTTCCCAAGATTGCTTTCCCTCAAGCAATAGCAAACTCATGCATCTGGGTACAAAGGTGTAGCACTCCCAAAGGTGGAATCCCATGCCAACCAAGGGGTGAACCATTTGCAATAATTTGTGATGTTTCTTTCTCCTGAAAGTTAAGAGTGTCTTAGCTGCAATTTCTTTTAAATCTGCACATGAAACGAACTAATCGGAAAAAGTGTTGAGAAACACTTTTCTGTTTCTTCTTTGTGTCTCCAAGGCATGGATGACTCCCAAATCTTCCTCATGCATGGGTTGTCCCCAAACTTTGTTATGTGGCTCCAAACACTGCTGTAATCATACATTCTCCCTTCAAAAATCAGAATTAGAATGGCTGGTTTCCATCCCCAAGTATTCACCCATGAGCCAAAATCAGTCTCCAACAATAAATTCATTAATTGCCTGGCTAAAAACTGAATTATAGAAGTGATAGGGGAGCTGGTCATAGTGATGTCAATCATAAAAATGATGGGACAACAGCTAGCACATTTCAATATTTTTTCCCAACATGAAAGAACATCAATCTAGTGAATAAATATGGCTCCCATGTGACTGAAATTTCATCCTCAATAATAGCAAACTGAAAATGACTCATATGCACAGCTGAAAATGAAATGTCTTGTGAAGAATTCATACCATGTCCCTTCATTCTTTCCAAACCTTTCATTGAAGCCCAAAATTTTTCGTCATGCAAGCATGGTGTCACTCATTTCACCACCGAAATATCGACTACCCTATCCGAAAAATTTTCGTACTTTTAAAATAATGGGTCATTTGTTGTTTTTATTGCCTGAAAGTTCTTGTATTGCGTCAAGATAATCCCAAAGAGCCATATTAGCCCTTTTCGCCAAATACCCAGATGCCCAAAATTGTTTTATTTTGTCGTCGGGATTTGTCTGCGGGAAATTTGTATTTAATTATTTTGAGCCCCGTATGAGGCTATTTGCGCTCTGTTTGACTCCATTATGAGCGAATATGTTATTATTCCTATATGCCAGAAGGATTTTAACTTATTTTAAGTTTTGGGCTTTATTTGTAACTTTTGGCAATTTTCGTGTTTTTGTGGTGTCCGTTCTGTTTTTACGTAAAATTTCTCTGGAGAGCAACTCCTTGGCAGGTAAGCCCGATTTTTGGCACAGGCGGTGGAAAACATACACGCACATTTTGCCGGAGGAAGTCGTCATCGGAGGTGCGGATCAGGAAAAAGCGAAGTCGTGCACTGAGAAAAGCCCCTGAGGGATGGGCGCTTTTTGGAAAACAAAGGATTTAAGCTGCGATGGGAAAATATAAGCCGCGAGCGGGGTGGGAATTGTATACCTTTTGGCAGGTACTTTTCCGTGTTATAAAAGTCATTTAAGTGCTGCGAGTGGGAAAAATAGATTTTGAGGCGGTGGGAATTTATTGCCTGCCTTGCAGGGTAAAAATTCCCATGATATAATAAAAGGAAAGTGACTTAAGTGAAATCATGGGATTTTAGTGCCTGCCTTATAGGGTAAAGAATCCCATTGTCAAAGTCAAATCACTTAAGTGGATCACGGGATTTTGGTGCCTGGCGGGTAAAGAATCCCATTATGGAAAAATTCTTAAAAATAGAATTACATGTGCAAAAAAGTGCGCCCCCTTTGGTGATAGATTAAAAGATTAAATTGATTATTTTTAATAATCTTTCTTCTTAAAAAAGTGCGCCCAAGCTTGAGGAGGTCAAAAAGTCAAAGAAGGAATAAAAAAAGGAATTAAATTAATTAAATTTAATTTATTTAGTAGCTTCCCCTTCCTCTCAAAAAAGTGCGCCCCATTTGGGCATTATTTAATGTTTTTGAAGCATTAAAACATTAAATTAATTTCTATTTTCGGTGGCTATGGTGAAAGCACCTTTGTGGGGCTTGAGTGAAGTCTTTGTGTGAAGGATTAAATTGGATTAATTTAATTTATTGGATGGCTGTCCTTAAACATGCTATTTTAAAAGAGAAAAGCATGATTTTTAATTAATTAATTGCCTTTAATTGTTAGGGCAATTATTAATTATAAATTGTGAAGGTTATATAAGCATGGGCAGCCATATGGATGAATAATTTAATTCACGAGGTAAAGAATTGCAGCAAGGAGGAAAAGTGCGCCCCCTTTAGAGAAAGGATTTTGCTCGAGACAAAGTGCTAACAAAGGCTAAAAGCTTCAGATTTGGCGCATGCTTTGGAGAAGGTTGATCTTAAATCTGCATAATTGTTTTCATAGGTGTTACGGGAGCTCGGGTGTTGATTGAAAGGGTTCATGCTCTCTTTATATGCAAATTAAACACCAATTTTTGGGGCAGCGAGGCTTGAAAAGTGCAGATTTTTATAATTTAAATTCACTATTCATGCTCGGTGGCCATTTTGTATCGAATAAATTGCGGGAACTCATTATAGGTGCTTTATAAAAGAAAATGAGTTTTTATCAATGTCGATACATTGCAAATATCCTCGAATCGAAGAATTGTCAGATCTGCACACTGTATTGAAAAATCCGGCCAAGTTAGAAGAAAAAGAATTATTGAGACAAAGATTGATAAAGCCATGGCGAAAGGAGATGAAAAAGAGAGCACGATGGATTCATGCATTGCTTCCAAACTTTCAGACATAGGAGACGCGGATCTAGGCTCAGAACCTCTTTCTGATTTGATTGATAGATCTAGAGCTTGAAAGACTTCACTCATGCGTGCGGTCAAAAGTAGTGGAATTATTCGAAATTTGCGGCTTTCCGTGTCTGACCCAATTGCCAGAGTTTGTGATGGAGTGTGCTAGATCTTATCATCCTTCATCCAGATCAGTGCGTGATGTTGCGGGAAAAACAATAATTCGTTTGGATGTAGAATTCTTCAATTATTGTTTGAAGATTCCAGTGCGAAAGGTGGTGACTTCTATTAGCATTCAGGATGCTGACAGTAGGTGGGAAAAGCATAGAGTGATTGTGTGAGCATCATGAATAGCGGTTCATGAAGAAGCCTAGATCCCCTTCCAAGTTCCCGAGAACTCTTCCACGATCCAATTTGGTGTAGGAGGCGGATGATATCGTCAAATTGCTATGCAGGTTGAATGGTGAAGCGAATGCCTACACTTTCCGGACATGGATGTATGCTTTCATCAGGACCATTGAAATCAACAAGGTTGATTCTATAATCAATTGGTCAGAAATTATTAGCAGCAACATCGGTGAGCAAGCTGCGGGCGTGAAGCGTACCTTCACTTCAAGATGACTTCATACTTGGTGTATTTGCGGCTTCACAGTGTCTTTTCCAATTTGGATAGATGTGGTATTCTTTCCGGATCCCATTTTGAGTGCTACCCATGACTTCTTTGTACTGCGTGAGAGGACTTGAGTGATCAACGATGACTTCTTCTACGATTTCATCTGCATGTTAGACAAAGACTTGAAGACTCACAGGGTAAGCAAGGAAGCATGGGGAAGCGGTGTCAAGATTGGCAGTGTATTCATCTAGTTTGCAGATTTCACATACCTCAGGGTTACGAGCTTTTCAGGTGAACCAATAAAGATGCCAAGGTACCCGAGTGACAGATTGATCGCCATGGAGCTGAGCAGACAACTTGTGGAGTTACACGACTTTCAGTCGAAGCGGCACAAGTCTACGAGCTTCTTCCCACTCAGCTTTGTGGGATATTACGATTGCATCGGCATTCACAGAGCTCGAGGGATGGAAGCACAAATGTTGTCCGAGTATGAGCAAGAGTTCTTCCTGCGGCTTAATTTCGATCCATTTGGAATAGCCAGGAAGACAATCTCCCAGGAGTACGCACATGTGCCTTCGTTAGAAGATTTCTGGATGAAGTGCAGAAGTGAGTACGAGGTTAGAAAGAAAGATTTCAGCAAGCTATCGGCAAAGCAAGTATTTGACTTTGGACTAGCGCGGATACCTGCGGATCTTAAAGATGATGGGAACGTGGTACTTGACACTTACCATCAAATGGGAGGAGATAAAGCTATCTTTGCGGGATAGCGATGGCGGTGCACCGGCACTGATAGAAGAAAGATCTAGAGCTGTGTTGGTGAGTACTTGAGTGGTTCGCTGCGAAGGGATCTTGCCTTGATGAAGTATTGATGAATCAAATCACGGGCAACTTCGGCGCAGGAGATTCCCTCAAATGAAAGCATGAAGGAGAAAGCAGTGAGAAGGTCGAGAAGTTGAAAGTACGAGAAGATCTCAAGAGAAAGAAGACCACTTCTACGACCATAGCTTTGACTCCGACTTCTCCAGTACCTAGAGGATCACCAACTATTGCACCACAGCAGCAGGATGCTTCCATGCCTTCATTGAAACCAGCGACGTTCGTCTTCTCTCCGCAGCCACTTTGTTCGGCACCCGTTAGAGGAGATGTTGAAAGCTGCTGCAGATGAGCGGAGTTCGAAAGAGCTTTGTCTTTGGATGTTTCAGAAGATGGCAGCCATGATAATGTGGCACTTTCTGATGGAGAGGATGCAGAGCGGGAGATGGTAGTGCACTCAGCGACTTCTCACTCTCCGAGAAGTAATTTCTCGGAATGGTTAGCTTTGCTAGTTGGTTAGGAAGCAAGAGTAGAAATGAACTTAGAGGAACATGACTTGTAGCTACTTTAGGATCGAGCGGAAGAGACGAGAAGGCCTAAAGTTGCTAAAGCAACTTCTAGGTTGATCATCGAGGATTCGAGAGAGAAGTTTCTTTGAGATATCATTTCAGCGGAAGGAAAGGTAGAAGAGGAGCTCACGGAAGAATATGTGACGGTGACCAAAATACCACTCGGTCAAGCTACCCTTTGAAGGATTGAAGCGAGGACACGCAGACGTTCTTGGATGCTTTGTTCCTTAGGCAGCGGTGAAAAGGCGGAGAAAGAAGAGCTGCGAAGCAAATATCTCAATTATGTGAGATCATAGCCAAGGTTGCTAAACCTTCCGTTCGCCCATTTCAGTAGCGGTGAGTGATCATCTTATGCGGGAAATGGAAGATGCAAGCAATCAAGTAAAGGCTATTGCGAATGGAAGGATCGATTATTCGTCAAGCTTACGCTGACTTGGGAAGTGCCGGACTGCCTAAAGGTTATGAGCGATGCATCAAATCAACTAAAGCTACTAATAGAAAGCATAGAAGGAATGAATACGATTGCGAGAGAGTAACTTTGAGTATTTTGGCGAGATCAACAAGTCAGGGAGATGTTTTGGTTGAGAACAAATTGTGCCGGATGGATCGGATCGAGAAGGGGAAGCATTTAGAGTTTGCGGTATCTTTCCGTTTGGAGATCTGCAGAGTTTTGCTGAAAAGGATGCAGGCGCTTGAGAGTAGAACATCAGATTTGCGGACAGTATCATTTCTTTCACTGAGGAAAGAGTGGATGGAGGTGTTACTTCATACGTGCGGATTGTTTCTAACGAGGTGCATGATTCCCTGGAAAGTTCTCTTCTGATGGTACAAAAGAGAATTGATAAAGCTACCAAGCCTTTCATGATGAACTCTATCAGTAGGCTGGTGACACTGCAGGCAGACATTGCGAGATTTGGGCCAAGTTTGGAAGAAGTGGAAGCATGCAGCAAAGTGTTGAATGAAGGGTTGCTGCAATTCAGGACAGAAAAGGAAGCAGTAGCTAAAACAGATGGAAAGATGCTGAATTATATGTTCGACAAGTATATCAGATATCAGAACAAGAAGAAGATGTAGATGTTACAGCTGGCATGACTTCTTCTATTTCTTTCTTCTTCTACTTTCTATGTTCCCGGATGAAATTGTAAACTTCTAAGTTATTGGTTTTGCAACCATTACTTGAAGTCATGTGGAACCTTTCTATTAGTTAAGTGATACATGTGTCACTTAAGAAGAAGTTAGTTGAGGATGATTGCCAAATGTCATCTTTACTTGTTGTTCATACTTTAGTTCAGTTTGAGTCTTCTATTTGTACTTTCCCTCCTACATTCTATAAGTAGGAGAAGAACCTACGGGTTAATGATCGATCAGAATTTGTAAGAAGCAATCTTGTGTTCTAGACTTTGTCTTGAACCCACGAGAGCCACTTGTTGCGAGAGGAATACAAAGAAGCGGAGTTTCGGAGAACTTTGTGTCACGGCGTCTTGTGTTTCTTGCTTTTAAATCTTAGATCTTTAAAGTAAACTTTGTGTTATTTTAGATCGGATCTAGAAGCTGTCTTTTCTTTATAATTACGTGTGTTCAAATCTATTAAGTTTCTTCTATGTGCATGCAATTAGCTCTGCTTATCTACTAATTGGGATGCACATCTTCCTTCTTCTCCGTAATTCCTTGACTTTCTTCTTCTATAATTTTTCCTTTCTTAAGCATTTAACTTACTTGCTGAGAACTTCTTAGTTATGGTTTATGAACTAAGTGGTTAAAGTAAAACCCACGATAGATAAAAACACATTTATATTGACAAATCGACACGGGAGCCTCACCGGTTAAATGAGGAGATTTATCTCATGATTGCCTGAGGTTTGATTTATGCGAGAAAATCTAGCCAACTTGATTTTTAGCGACTCATTTGGGAACAACTATCTTTGCAGATCAAAGCTTTTCTATTGAAGATCAGAGTGTTTTCCATACAAATCTCAACCTGGCTGAACGTCCATTCACCCGATCCGTGAAGGCGCAAGGAAGAACTGATCATTTCTTCCGACTGCAGGAGCAATTCAATTTCAATCATCCTCCTCAAGTTAGAAGCCGCAGATCTAGTCTTTCACCAGGAAGGAGAGTACACACCCATCCAGATCCGGATCGTATTCAGCATAATCCGGCGGCTGGAATTATCCATCAAGTCTATCAAGTCTACACAAGGAGGAGACGTGCTCAAGCTAACATGGCGCACCAAATTGTACCTGTTCCATGGGGAGCGGCTTTTGGACCTCTCAACTTGGCTCCACCTATGCACGAGCTGCCAAAGGGATCCAGAAAGAATTTTCCAAAATTCTTTGGAGATGGAAAGCAGAACCCGGATGATCATTTGGCAGCCTTCTTCATATCTTGTGGTGTGCTTGCAGTGGAACATGAAGATGTCTCAGTTAGGCTATTCATTGAGACTCTACACGACTTGGCTGGAGAATGGTTCTATCGGCTAGCTCCTGGCACCATAACCAACTGGACGACTATGCGTGAGCAATTTTCGAAAAGATTCAAACTGCGAGAGGACGCTAGCACATTGATCACCCAATTGTGCTTGATTGAAGAAAGAGCAAACGAGAACATGCGGGACTTTATTGCAAGGTTCGAAGGATTTTGTATAAAATCCCCATCTGCGCGCATTGAGCGACGAAAATCAAAAGAGGTTTTTATAAACGCTCTATTGCTGAAGTTGGATATCGGCTAAGAAGGGCAAGACACTGTAAATTTGTTGGAAGCACAAAATCTTTGTGGAGGTTGAGGGCGACTTGATCATGGTGGAAAACTCAAACAACCATCTCCCAAAGGTGATGGTGCTTCTTAGTACTGCCGATCCTTTGTTGCGAGAGATTGGCTAATGACATCTGCGAGATCAAGAAGCGAGATCTCTCAAGCGGGAATGCACCCCCTCAAGAATAGCTCCTACCCGGACCTTCAATGGTCAAAATCAAAATCAAAATCGAAACAGACTTGCTGCTGCACCACAGCGTTTGGCAATAGAAGCTGCTCCAAGGAATAACTTGGAAACTAATGAAGAGGATCTCGGCATTGATGAATCATTTGATGATGAAGACTTTATAGATCCCGCTGGCGACTCCAATATTGGTTACCTGGACTACGAATCTGATGAGGGCTATTATGAATCTTTTGAAGATTATGATGGTCACACTTTTGCGGTGTTTACAAGGTCTCGGGCGTGCGAAATGCCGAAGCATCCACAAGCGGCCGGAAAGAGAGAGAAGATCCTGGCCGGATGTTACTATCTTGAAAAGAGGTAGCATTCTTCCTTCTTCATTAGCACCCAAGGATAAATATTCAAATTCTTTCAATTCGCAGCAAAGAACCAATGCACATCCTGCTGAAGCAAGTCAAGCTTTTGACATAATTGATCACATCAAGAGAAACAAGGTCCAAATGTCAGAAGCTGAGTATTTGAGGGCATTTCCTGATCAGCTGAGTAGATTGGTCAAATATGTGCAAAGTAATGGTCCCAGCCCAACGAATAATAATTCACGGGGTATCTTATCAAGTCCAAAGATTACTCCACCTTCAAATAATGCTGCTGCAAGTTCTTCTCCTTCCACCCCTTCTCCTGCTACATCAGAAAGGATTGAGCCATTCTATGTGTCTTTGCTCATCAACGGACATAAGCTAAGCAATTGCATCTTGGATTACGGAGCTTGACAAGCGTCATGCACTGCCAAAGTTGCTGATGCCTTGGGTCTTACATTGACAAAAACCATTGGAAGATGTTATTCCATGGAAAGGCAAGTCCCTCTTGTGGGGCAAATCAAAGATGCGCAGGCAGTACTTGCTTCCTTTCCAGATAAAAGACTGAAAATGACTATCCTTGTAGCAGACATTCCAGTCTCTTATGGCATGCTATTGAGTAGAAATTTTTGCAAGGAGCTGGGTGGAGAAGTGAAGATGGATTGGTCTTGTGCGCACATACCAATCAAAGGAGTAAATCAGAAGCTGGAACCTGAGAAGAAATCCAAGTACACAGTATCAAAATCTGAAGATCCTAGATCTCAGATCTTGTTTCAGGAATCGGATCACGGAGTCTATTATCTAGAAATGGATAAAGAAGAAATTCAACCGGTGATTCGAGAATCACATCAAATTGATAACAAGATTTGGACTCTGGAATTTGATGGTAGCTGCTGTTCATTTGGATCCGGCGCAGGCGTTGTTCTTATCTCTCCTGAAGGGAAGGTGCATGCGCACTCCTTCAAATTGATGTTCGAAAATACTAACAATACGGCTGAGTATGAAGCATTGTTGTTAGGCATGGAGCAGGCGAGAACAATGGGAATCAAATTATTACACGCAAGAGGAGATGCTGAGCTGATTGTGAAGCAGATAAGGGGCCTCTACCAAGTCAAAAAAGACAAACTGCGGCACTACAGAGATCGGGTCTACTCTGCTATCCTGGATTTTTCAGCTTTCTCGGTATCTTACATTCCGAGAGAACAAAATTCAAGAGCTGATTCGTTTGCGATTCTTTGCAGCCTTGTTGAATCGGATCAGCCCCTGTGCATTCTTTAGGCAGGGGAGACTACTGAGGTGGAAATGGTTTTTCGCCCAAAGGTTCTGACAAGCGTCCAATGATGGCGAGGTTTTCAAGCGATGATACAGTTGCTGCATTTCTCCAACGAGAAAGACAACTTTGAAGAAATCTACTATGAGGAAGCAATTCACCTCACAAAGCGAGACCCTTTGTCGGAGAAATGGATCGCGTCTCGGGAGGTCAGGAGATTATCCAACTAAAGGGAAATAAAATTCCCAAAGGCTTGGTATCTCTTGAGGAAATGTTTGATAAGCATGATCAGATGCTTAAGAAAAATGAAGAAAATGAGGAAGGCTCTTCCTCAGACACCTGATTACTAAATTTGGGAGCAGTGATGATCCCAAATTAGTAAATCTGGGTAAGTGTTGTTCGGAAGCTGAAAAGGAAGCTTTCACTAAGCTTCTTAAGAAATACATGGATATTTTTGCCTGGTCTATCAGGATCTAAAAACATATCAGGCTGCGGAAGTTCAACACTACATCCCACTTAAACCGAACAAAAGCCTTTCAAGCAGAAGCTGCGGCGGCACAATCCTACCATTTCAGGAACCATCTTTGCAGAAATCCAGAAGTTGTTAGATGCAAAGATTATCTATCCCATACACCATTCGGAGTGGTTGGCCAACATAGTCCCTGTAAGAAAGAAAAGTGGTGAAATTAGGTTGTGCGTGGATTTCCGCAACCTTAATCAAGCTTCATTGAAGGATAACTACCCTATCCCCATCATGGATCACACTCTGCAGGTGGTCACTGGATCTGAGATGCTTTCCATGCTTGGCGGCTTCTCGGATCTACAATCAAGTCAAGGTGGTAGGAAGATCAATACAAAAGCGGCGTTCATCACACCTTGGGAACCTTCGCATACGAGAAGATGCCTTTTGGCACGATTAATCGGTGCTACATTTCAAAGAGCTATGGATCTAGCCTTTGCTCATCTCAAAGATATAAGCATAGTTGTGTACCTGGATGATTTGACAGTCTTTTCCAAAGATAGAAGCACACATATTTCAAACTTGGAAGAGGTCTTCATCTGATACCGCAAGCATGGTATTTCTTTGAATCTAAGAAATCCATCTTTCTTTATGAAGAAGGAAAGCTGCTTGGGCACATTGTTTCCAAAGAAGGAACAAAGATAGATCCAGAGCGTGTCAAATCCATTCAGACATTACCTTTGCCCACATCCAAAAAAGGAGTTCACTCTTTCTTTGGAAAAGTGAATTTTCTCAGAAGATTCATTCCTGACTTTGCTGAGCTAACCCGTCATATTTCGAATATGATGAAGAAGACACAAGATTTTAAATGGAGCAGCGAAGGGAAGGAAGCTTTCGAGAAAATCAAAGAGGCCCTGTCGAAAGCTCCAGTCTTGGTTTCACCTGACTTCAGTAGAGAATTTATTCTTTATTGTTATTCTTCCGAACACACCATGTCAGCAATTCTAATGCAGAAGAATCAAGAGGATGCAGAAGCTCCTATTGCTTTCATGAGCACGCCCCTTAAAGCCTATGAGTTGAAATACACTCCGATGGAAAAGCACGCATATGCAGTGGTGAAGGCGTGCAAAGCATTCAGGTATTATATTCTTTCCTCACACCTTTGTGGTTTTGGTTCAGAATCTTTGCGAGTTAAATCTATCCTTACTCAGCAAGAGTTAGGATTATTGAGAGGCACATGGGTGACGAAGTTCAAGAATATGACCTAGATATTAAACCAACAAAGCTGGTTCGAGGAAAGTGCTGTGTGAACTAATGACAAAGATGAAAGCATCAGTACCAGAAGCAGATCAGGATGGGATAGATGAAGATTTACCTGCAGTACTGTTTATAGATCTGGTAGAGGAGTGGTACAGTAACATTGCTTACTTTCTGACGTATGGAGAATGCCCAGATCAACTTTCCAGAAAAGAGAAACAAACAATCAAACTTAAATCCAAAGATTTTGTTCTTTGGGATAATGGTTTGTACAAAAAGGAATTGATGGTGTATTTCTCAGATGCGTGGATAAAGCTCAACAGGATCAGCTACTACAACAGTTTCATGACATGGCTTGCGGTGGTCATTTCTCAGCCCGAGTCACTGCACACAAGATCCTTAGAGCAAGGTATTACTGGCCCACCCTTTTTAAGATCTTTCTTGAGAATGGGTAGCTAAGTGTCAAGCATGCCAACATTTTGTTGGGCGTGTGAAATTGTCTGCATTACCTCTAAAACCCATTGTGATTGAAGAACCTTTCCAACAGTGGGGTATGGATTTTATTGGAATGCTTAACCCGGCTTCAGGCGCGGTCATCATTACATTCTAACAACTACTGATTATTTCAGTAAGTGGGTAGAAGCTATTCCTGTGAAGAATGCCACTTCCGCGAGGTGTGCAATTTTATAAAAGAAAACATCATTGTCGGGTTTGGCGTACCCGAAAATTGTAGAGACAAGCGCTCGAATCTTTCTTACGAGGAGTTGGTGGAATTCTGCTACACTTATGGGATTGACTTGTTCATTCCTCAAACTACTATCCTGAGGAATGGTCAAGTGAATCTAGTAATAAGAACTTAGTAACTATCGTGCATGAGCTTTATGTGAGAAAATCAAAGGACTTGGCATAAAAAGTTGTTTGATGCATTATGGGCCGATAGGATCACACGAAAAGAGGGCGATAGGCATGTCCCCATTTCAGCTGCTTTATATGGTAGAGACGCAGAGCTGCCTCTCACCTTGGAATTACTGCCCTACGACTTTAAAGCCACGGAGGATTCCACATTCACGGATGCTATAGATAAAAGAATCATGTACAGGCGGCTAAGGAAGTACAAACTCAAGTTGTAGATAGGTTGTGAGCATCGAGAGGAAGGTGAAAGTCATCTTGAAAAGAGAGCCGGGAAAGAAAGTTTGAAGTTAACATTTGGGTCCTCTTATGGGACAAAAGAAGAGAAACAAAAGGCATGCATGGAAAGTTCGATTCACTATGGAAAGGGCCTTTTGTGATCAAAAAGATCGCGGAGCAGATAGCTTCATTCTTGCTCATCAGGATGGAGTTGAATTGCCGTTGCCTTTCAATGGGCAACACTTGAAGCTGTTCCGAACATGAGAAGCAGGGTAAAACCTGTATGTACATAAATAAAACTTTGTTTGTTTTCCTTGTTTTGTCTTGTTTTGGTGTTGTGTTGTGTTGTGTTTTTGCCTGACCCCGTGCCCAAAAGACAAGATACGAAACCAGAGATGCTGGGATCTCATCTTTTCCCTTTATCATTCTGACAAGAGAAAAAGATGTCCACAGACGGAGCCAACTGGTGTCACTCAGATTTCACCCTGAAATCTGCGACTACCCTATCCGAAAAATTTTCGTACTTTTAAAATAATGGGTCATTTGTTGTTTTTATTGCCTGAAAGTTCTTGTATTGCATCAAGATAATCCCAAAGAGCCATATTAGCCCTTTTCGCCAAATACCCAGATGCCCAAAATTGTTTTATTCTGTCATCGGGATTTGTCTGCGAGAAATTTGTATTTAATTATTTTGAGCCCCGTATGAGGCTATTTGCGCTCCGTTTTAACTCCATTATGAGCGAATATGTTATTATTCCTATGTACCAGAAGGATTTTAACTTATTTTAAGTTTTGGGCTTTATTTGTAACTTTTGGCAATTTTTCGTGTTTTTGTGGTGTCCGTTCATGTTTTACGTAAAATTTTCTGGAGCAACTCCTTGGCGGGTAAGCCCGATTTTGGCTGGAGCGGTGGAAAACATACACGCACATTTTGCCGGAGGAAGTCGTCATCGGAGTGCGGATCACGGGAAAAAGCGAAGTCGTGCACAGAAAAGCCCCTGCGGGGATGGGCGCATTTTTGGAAAACAAAGGATTTAAGCTGCGATGGGAAAAATATAAGCCGCAGGCAGGGTGGGAATTGTATACTGCTGGCGGGTACTTTTCCCGTGTTATAAAAGTCACTTAAGGCTGCGAGTGGGAAAAATAAATTTGCAGCGGTGGGAATTTATTGCCTGCCTTGCAGGGTAAAAATTCCCATGATATAATAAAAGGAAAGTGACTTAAGTGAAATCATGGGATTTTAGTGCCTGCCTTGCAGGGTAAAGAATCCCATTGTCAAAGTCAAATCACTTAAGTGGATCACGGGATTTTGGTGCCTGCCTGGCAGGGTAAAGAATCCCATTATGGAAAAATTCTTAAAAATAGAATTACATGTGCAAAAAAGTGCGCCCCCTTTGGTGATAGATTAAAAAGATTAAATTGATTATTTTTAATAATCTTTCTTCTTAAAAAAGTGCGCCCAAGCTTGAGGAGGTCAAAAAGTCAAAGAAGGAATAAAAGAAAGGAATTAAATTAATTAAATTTAATTTATTTAGTGGCTGCCCCCTTCCTCTCAAAAAGTGCGCCCCATTTGGGCATTATTTAATGTTTTTTGAAGCATTAAAACATTAAATTAATTTCTATTTTCAAAGTGGTATGGTGAAAGCACCTTTGTGGGGCTTGAGTGAAGTGCTGTGTGAAGGATTAAATTGGATTAATTTAATTTATTGGATGGCTGTCCTTAAACATGCTATTTTTAAAAGAGAAAAGCATGATTTTTAATTAATTAATTGCCTTTAATTGTTAGGGCAATTATTAATTATAGAATTGTGAAGGTTATATAAGCATGGGCAGCCATATGGGTGAATAATTTAATTCACAGGTTAAGAATTGCAGCAAGGAGGAAAAGTGCGCCCCCTTTAGAGAAAGGATTTTGCTCAGACAAAGTGCTAACAAAGGCTAAAAGCTTCCAGATTTGGCGCATGCTTTGGAGAAGGTTGATCTTCGTCTGCATAATTGTTTTCACAGGTGTTACAGGAGCTCAGGTGTTGATTGAAAGGATTCATGCTCTCTTTATGTGCAAATTAAACACCAATTTTTGGGGCAGCAGGCTTGAAAAGTGCAGATTTTTATAATTTAAATTCACTATTCATGCTCGGTGGCCATTTTTATCTGAATAAATTGCGAGGAACTCATTACGAGTGCTTTATAAAAGAAAATGAGTTTTTATCAATGTCGATACATTGCAAATATCCTCGAATCGAAGAATTGTCGGATCTGCACGAGTATTGAAGAAATCCGGCCAAGTTAGAAGAAAAAGAATTATTGAGACAAAGATTGATAAAGCCATGGCGAAAGGAGATGAAAAAGAGAGCCACGATGGATTCATGCATTGCTTCAAACTTTCGAGACATAGGAGACGCGGATCTAGGCCCGAGAACCTCTTTCGATTTGATTGATAGATCTAGAGTGGAAAGACTTCACTCATGCGTGCGGTCAAAAGTAGTGGAATTATCCGAGCTGACTTTCCCATATACTGACCCAATTGCGAGTTTGTGATGGAGTGTGCTAGATCTTATCATCCTTCATCGGATCGGTGCGTGATGTTGCGGGAAAGACAATAATTCGTTTGGATGCGGAGTTCATCAATTATTGTCACGAAGATTCGGTGCGAAAAGTGGTGACTTCTATTAGCATTCGGGATCTTGTGCGGTAGGTGGGAAAAGCATAAGTGATTGTGTGAGCATCATGAATAGCCGGTTCATGAAGAAGCCTAGATCCCCTTCCAAGTTCGAGAACTCTTCCACGATCAATTTGGTGCGGGAGGCGAGATGATGATTTCGTCAAATTGCTATGCGAGTTGAATGGTGAAGCGAATGCCTACACTTTCCGGACATGGATGTATGCTTTCATCGGGACCATTGAAATCAACAAGGTTGATTCTATAATCAATTGGTAGAAATTATTAGCGACATCGGTGAGCAAGCTGCGGGCGTGAAGCGTACCTTCGGCTTGAGATGACTTCATACTTGGTGTATATTTGCGGCTTCACAGGTGTCTTTTCCAAGTTTGGATAGATGTGGTATTCTTTCCGAGGATCCCATTTTGAGTGCTACCCACGACTTCACTGCTACTGCGTGCGAGAAGGACTTCAAAGTGATCAACGATGACTTCTTCTACGATTTCATCTGCAGGTTAGACAAAGACTTGAAGACTCACAGGGTAAGCAAGGAAGCATGGGAAGCAGTGTCCAAGATTGGCAGTGTATTCATCCAGTTTGCAGATTTCACATACCTCAGGGTTACGAGCTTTTCAGGTGAACCAATAAAGATGCCAAGGTACCCGAGTGACAGATTGATCGCCATGGAGCTGAGCAGGCAACTTGTGGAGTTACACGACCTTCAGTCGAAGCGGCACAAGTCTACGGGCTTCTTCCCACTCACTGTGGGATATTACAGTTGCATCAGCATTCACAGAGCTCGAGGGATGGAAGCACAAATGTTGTCCGAGTATGAGCAAGAGTTCTTCCTGCGGCTTAATTTCGATCCATTTGGAATAGCCAGGAAGACAATCTCCCAGGAGTACGCACATGTGCCTTCGTTAGAAGATTTCTGGATGAAGTGCAGAAGTGAGTACGAGGTTAGAAAGAAAGATTTCAGCAGGCTATCGGCAAAGCAAGTATTTGACTTTGGACTAGCGCGGATACCTGCGGATCTTAAAGATGATGGGAACGTGGTACTTGACACTTACCATCAAATGGGAGGAGATAAAGCTATCTTTGCGGGATATGATAGCAATGATGGCTGCATGACACAATAGAAGAAAGATCTGGAGCTGTGTTGGTGAGTACTTCGAGCTGGTTGCTAACGAAGGGATACTGCCTTGATGAAGTATTGATGAATCAAATCACGGGCAACTTCGGCGCAGGAGATTCCCTCAAACGAAAGCATGAAGGAGAAAGCAGTAGAAGGTCCGAGAAGTTGAAAGTACGAGAAGATCTCAAGAGAAAAGAAGACCACTTCTACGACCATAGCTTTGACTCCGACTCTCGGTACCAGAGGATCACCAACTATTGCACCACAGCGGCGAGGATGCTTCCATGCCTTCATTGAAACCATGACGTTTGTCTTCTCTCATGAGCCCACTTCGTCAAAGCACCCATTCAGAGGAGATGTTGAAAGCTGCGAGATGACGAAGTTCGAAAGAGCTTTGTCTTGGATGTTTGAGAAGATGGCAGCCATGATCTTGTGGCACTTTTCGATGGAGAGGATGCGAGCGGGAGATGGTAGTGCACTCGGCGACTTCTCACTCTCAGAAGTAATTTCTCGGAATGGTTAGCTTCAGTTGGTTAGGAAGCAAGAGTAGAAATGAACTTAGAGGAACATGACTTGCAGCTACTTCAGGATCCGAGAGAGAAGAGACAGAAGGCCTAAAGTTGCTAAAGCAACTTCTAGGTTGATCATCGAGGATTGGGAGAGAAGTTTCTTTGAGATATCAATTCCGGCGGAAGGAAAGGTAGAAGAGGAGCTCACGGCGAGAAGAGATGTGACGGTGACCAAAATACCACTCGGTCAAGCTACCCTTTGAAGGATTGAAGCGAGGACACGAGACGTTCTTTGGATGCTTTGTTCCTTAAAAGCAGCAGTGAAAAGGCGGAGAAAGAAGAGCTGCGAAGCAAATATCTCAATTATGTGAGATCATAGCCAAGGTTGCTAAACCTTCCGTTGACCCATTTCGGTGTGGTGAGTGATCATCTTATGCGGGAAATGGAAGATGCAAGCAATCAAGTAAAGGCTATTGACGAATGGAAGGATCGATTATTCGTCAAGCCACGTGTAACTTGGGAAGTGCCGACCCACCTAAAGGTTATGAACGATGCAACAAATCAACTAAAGCTACTAATAGAAAGCATAGAAGGAATGAATACGATTGCGAGAGAGTAACTTTGAGTATTTTGGCGAGATCAACAAGCTCTTAGGGAGATATATTGGTTGCGAGAACAAATTGTGCCGGATGGATCAGTCGAGAAGGGGAAGTAGCTAGAGTTTGCAGTATCTTTCCGTTTGGAGATCTGCAGAGTTTTGCTGAAAAGGATGCAGGTGCTTGAGAGTAGAACATCAGATTTGCCGGACAGTATCATTTCTTTCACTGAGGAAAGAGTGGATGGAGGTGTTACTTCATACGTGCGGATTGTTTCTAACGAGGTGCATGATTCCCTGGAAAGTTCTCTTCTGATGGTACAAAAGAGAATTGATAAAGCTACCAAGCCTTTCACGATGAACTCTATCAGTAGGCTGGTGACATTGCAGGCAGACATTGCGAGATTTGGGCCAAGTTTGGAAGAAGTGGAAGCATGCAACAAAGTGTTTAATGAAGGGTTGCTGCTGATTCGGGACGAGAAAAGGAAGCAGTAGCTAAAACAGATGGAAAGATTTGAATTATATGTTCGACAAGTATATCAGATATCAGAACAAGAAGAAGATGTAGATGTTACGGTGGTGGCATGACTACTTCTATTTTTCTTCTTCTACTTTCTATGTTCCGGATGAAATTGTAAACTTCTAAGTTATTGGTTTTGCAACCATTACTTGAAGTCATGTGGAACCTTTCTATTAGTTAAGTGATACATGTGTCATTTGAGAAGAAGTTAGTTGAGGATGATTGCCAAATGTCATCTTTACTTTGTTCATACTTTAGTTCAGTTTGAGTCTTCTATTTGTACTTTCCCTCCTACATTCTATAAGTAGGAGAAGAACCTCCGGGTTAATGATCGATCAGAATTTGTAAGAAGCAATCTTGTGTTCTAGACTTTGTGCTGAACCCCTGAGAGCCACTTGTTGCAGAGGAATACAAAGAAGCAGGTTTCCGGAGAACTTTGTGTCACGGCGTACTGTGTTTCTTGCTTTTAAATCTTAGATCTTTAAAGTAAACTTTGTGTTATTTTAGATCTGGATCTAGAACTGCCTTTGCTTTATAATTCTGTGTGTTCAAATCTATTAAGTTTCTTCTATGTGCATGCAATTAGCTCTGCTATCTACTAATTGGGATGCACATCTTCCTTACTTCTTCTCTGTAATACCTTGACTTTCTTCTTCTATAATTTTTCCTTTCTTAAACAGCTGCTTACTTGCTGCAGAACTTCTTAGTTATGGTTCATGAACTAAGTGGTTAAAGTAAAACCCCTGATAGATAAAAACACATTTATATTGACAAATCTGACACGGGAGCCTCACTGGTTAAATGAGGGAGATTTATCTCATGATCGCCTAGGTTTGATCTTTGTGCGAGAAAATCTAGCCAACAAAGCAACAACCAAACATTCCCAACACATATCCTTTGTTGATTTTACCTTTGGAAGCACATCAATCAAACATCCAAGTGGAAGACATAACTGTTCAAAATCTGAAAATGGACTTCTTACCATGCAAGGTGTAGTCCATGTGATCCATCCTTCCTTCAAGGCTTCCAAGGAGATAGGAGTTAGCACTATTTGAAAAAAAAAAGGAGATGATATCCATGTATCCAAATAAAGCTTGTAAAACTCAAATCCTTTTATCCCCTTATCACATGAAGCAACATGTGCAAGATGACACCCCAAATTTCCTCTTCTTCTATGCTCACAAGGAAAGGAGAAAGCTGAAATATAATGCATGCATTTATGAATATCATCATAGAGAAGCCAAGGAACCTTGTACCTTACTTTGTGCCAATGACTTTCCCTTATGAGAGGGAGCAAAACACATGAAGCCATCATACCTTTGTGCCTTCTAATGATGAATTCCTCATATGGACCAGCAAGCTTATTGTTATGGCTTCCTTCATTGGGAAGAGTGATAATCACTCTCTCCTTTTCCATCATGTTCCTTATGCACCCAAAGGTTAAGAGAAAAAGTACCAACAAGAATGTGACCATTATATCCCATGTTGCACATCATACCCATCTCCCTATCATGCTCAAAATCGTACCCATCAAAGCTCAATATGGAAGGAGAAATAAAATATGAAAAATCATACCTTGGGCTGCTCCCAACATCTACAAAACTCAGAATTTTTGAGTTTGGAACAACACTCTTTTCTTCACCATTTTCTTCATCCAAAGCCCTTTTTTCTTCCTTACCCATGCTCATGCTAGGTGGGAAATGACTTGGAGCAACCATGAGACTCATGCTCCCTTCTTGTTCTTCAAATGGCTCATGGTGAAGGTGAATGATGTCCCTCAAATCTGATTTGTCCATCATGGGTTCTTTGGCCATCATTTCTTCTTCATCATGTATATGCTTGTTGCCAATGTCCTCTTCATGCCCATCAACCAAATCTGATTTCTCCTTGCACCCACTCAAATACATGCAATCATTAGATGCCAAAAATTTATCATCAAAAACAAAGGAACTCATACCTTGGATGCATGTCTTCACTTTGCTTGAGCATTGATCCACAACTCTTCTTGCTAAGGTGTGAGCAATGCATGGCCCTTTTGTCCCAATCCTTCCATAAGTATGGATAGCCATAATTGTGGAGGTTCCTCATACTCATTCAACATTAGGGACATTATAGTTTGCATAACATCCATTATATCTTGTGAATGATCCTCATGTAGAACATCAAAGAAGACTTCAAACATATGTGAAATGAGGTCATCACAATCAAGATCTAACATTGGAATGCAAGACCTTAGCCATGTTCTCCAAGATCTTAACCCTCTTATCAAAGTGAGGGTTTGTGGTGTCCCAAAACTTTTGAAAGCTTCCTATCATGAGCTCATAGATCTCCTCCATGGTAGTGTCATCATATGGCAAGCTTGGGGCTGTTATCCTTGTGACCTCACTAATGCAAGTGATGACCAAGAGCCTCACATCCACCTCATCATGCCTCAATAGATCGGATCTAGCCAAATGGGTCACCAAAGGGTCCATTGCTACGACACATAGAGCCATAATCTGATTGCTCTATCAAAGATAAACAACTTGCCGCTTCTTCAAGAGTGTTGAGCAACACACTCTTCTCATGAGGAGTAAATTCGAGCCATCTCCCAAGCCTATAGAGCTTGGCCTTCACATCTCCATCACTTGTAAATCCCATGATCCAAAACTCTGCAAACAACACCCACAAGAGTAGAGGAAAGTTGCTCTGATACCACTGTAATGTCCCCTCTTAGGACAATTTAGAAAATGGAGAAATACTTATCAAGATCAAACAAAGAATGGATAAACCCTTTTGCTTCAACCTAAAATATCCCAATGTCAACTATTTCGAACCCAAATGGGGTTAGAACTAGCCAAGGCGGTGGGCTAACCTATCTATGGTTGCAAGGTGTGAAAACAATTTATTAAGCTCTTCCAATTCTTTCATCATGACATTTAACTGCTTCCTGGAAATAGCTATTTTGATCAACTGTAAACCAAATCAAACTGACTTGTGCATAGCTGATTTCACATCAACTAAATGCCACCATTCAAACTAACCGTCAGTGGGAGGAACATTGCTCTGGTACCACTGAAAGATCCCCTATAGACATTTTGCCCAAATCCAATTTTTTATGGTTTGCGAATAATAAAATATGAATTTTGGAAACCACGGCAAGCAAACTAGGGCAAATCTGAATTTATTCTAGGAAGTGTGACTAGGGTTTGGAAATGAAACTCATGGAAATGACACTCAAAAATTCATTCCTTTATCACAATTGATTGCTACAATTTTTAGAAGCCGGAATGTATAAAAATCAGAATTTATTGCAGCCAAAGTAATTCAGAAATCAGATCTAAAATCTGATTAATAAATTGCTTGGAAACCCTCTAAAAACCACTCAGAAAATTATGAAACTACAACACTTTGATTCATAAAATTTGGGAGATATTTGACAATGATTTTTAGATGAAATTACCTCCAAAATAATGCCCAAACAGCTCCAAGGCAAGTCGACCCAATAGAATAAAAATTGCTGCAATTTTATTCTCCAAAATACTTTGAAAACACTGCTGCAAATGCTTAAAAATCTGATTACAATCAATGGGAATTTTTGAGTGAAAAACCCTCTTAACTCTTGGGGTTTTCGTCCACAAGAGATTAAATCCACAAGGGGTTTCGTCCTTGGAATTTTTAATGCAAAAGTTGAAGCTTCATGCAAGAGAAAATGTCATAAAATATTTCTGGATGATAGAAGAGGCAAGTCGACTTCCCTTTTAAAGGAAAAGGGCCAACAACCAACCTCCAAACCAGCCAATGAGCTCACATGATTTTCCCTATGCAAAGCATTTAATATTTTCCATATTAAATGCTTTTCCCAACCACTTTTTCCCTCTAATGCAAGTCGCATTTTCCTAGGGGAAATACATTAATTAATTATATTTTTATCCTTCCTAAATGTCATTATTCACCTTTGGCCCAAGTCGCCATTATCCCCTCTAGGAAGAATAAAATACAATAAATCCCTTTACAATGATATTTGCCCCCTCAAGGCAAATCATATTTACCATAGGGATTATAATTTATTTCTATTAAGCCAAATAAATTAATATAAGTGCTTTAATAATTTTATTTTATTTTTTTATAGCACTTTATAATAATTTATTGTGACTTAAGTCACCCTATATTTTTCCTTTGGTCGTCGGGTTGACAAAATGGGCCAAAGGTCTTCAAATGGGAAAGGGGACATTACTGATTAGTACTTTTATGATGAACTTTTAGATCACGGGGACACTTGTGTGTACAATATAAATTAGATAAGATAATTTTATTAATGTCCAACAAATGACCACAAAAGTAGGTCAATGGGATTGCAGAGTACAAAGCTAATGAACCCAACGGGTCACTGAAACACAAAGAGTGAAAAGAGAAGAAGAGAAGGAAGTAGCAAGTGCCGAGAAACCGAGAGAAGAAGAAGAAGAGGATGACAGTGTGGGGGGAGCGGAAGAAGGAACAACACCCCAACAACATCACCTAACATTCAAGGTTGGCTGGAAGTAACTCGCGATGCGCCGATGTCCAGTAACTAAAATTGTGGAATGTCTGGAAAGCTAATGTTCGGGAGAGAGACGGTGCCTCTGTGTAGGCCTGGTGGATCTCTGTCTATGTGGGGGCCCTGGGATGTCCCTGAGACAGGGAACTTCGGTGATGGAAATGGAGTTGTGAGTCTGACAGATCGACACGGGAGTCCATATTTGTGTCAAGATGCCGCTTGGTGCCCCTCTCCGGGGAGAGCACCGAGAAGAATGAGGTGATTTGTCTGGTTTCCATCCGTCTGGGAGGAGGGTGAAGGAGCCTGTCCCGAAGCCAGAGGGCCTCTTGTAGATAAAGAGCAAGACATCTCTAATCATAGAATCAAGAAAGCTATGAAAGGGACGCTTACGGAAGTGCAATGGAATCTCCCCCTAATCTCGTACTAAATAGGACACCGGAAAATCAATTGTTCTTGATTTCAATCTCTTGGAGAGAGCAAAGCGAGGCAAGTGTGCTCGAGCGGTCTAGTTGATTATCGGTCTCCACACGAAGTCGATGTGAGCCCACCCTGAACTGACCAAGAGAGATACGAAGGACCTATAACTAGTGTCGGGAGATGTACATGGGTCTGATGATGAGCCCGTTGCGGATCTCAAGAAAGTGTGTAGCGTAGAAGGAAATTTTGGGCGTGACCCACGGGAGGGTTGGTCCAAGTGTGCTAAATGAACTGTCTCAGTAGATCTAGACTGCACGGAAACTTATTTGGTAGGAGAAGGTTCCTCCTACCAGCTTGGGAAACGCATGTGCAATCTTGGTATGAGGATGAGTACGCTGTGGGTACGTTTCCAGACATACCCACACAGAAAAAATGTCATTTAAAAACCAAAACTCATAAAAACTTTTAAAAATGCATTTTTTTAAATTTTAAAAGTTTCTATATTTAACCTAACCCTAAACGACACCCCAAACACTTATATAAACACCCAATCCCTCTACTATTTCCTCACACTCAATATTTGTTATTTTGCTTGAGCTTGAAGGAGAGAAAGAGAAAGAGAGGTTGAAGGAGAAAGAAAGAGCTTGGAGGAGAGAAAAAGAGCTTGGAGGAGAGAGTGATTGAGCTTGAAGGAGAAAGAGAGGAAAAGCAAGTCTACAAACATCAAGGAGGATTTTTCCAGGTATTTTACATGCATTCAGGCATTTCAAAAAAAATAAATCTTTTGAGCAATGTTTTGTATTTGAATATGATCAATGATCAATATCATGAATGAATTGGCTACTTTCTAAAGTATTAATTAATGGAATTAATTCCTATTTTTGGTGCATAAGGTCAAAGCACACTTTGTGAAGTCAATGTGATTTGGAAGTAGTAGCATGCTAAAATTAAATAAATTTAATTTATTTAATGGCAGCCATGAACATGCACAAAATATGCGCCTAAATTGAAGAGAAAAGCATGATTATTAATTAATTCATTGCCGGAAATAGGAACGGCAATTATTAATTATAGAATGATGAAGGTTATATAAGCATGGGCTGCCATATTAATGGAGTTATTAATTCTTTAGCAAGGAAGTGCAGCCTAGACAATTTTGGCGCCCAATTAAGGAGGAATTTTGCACAGAAGGTGTTTTTACTGCTGGAAGGCTTCAAAGTTTGGTGCCTAGGTTTGAAGAAGCTTGAATTAAGTCTGATTAATTGTCTGCATAGTGGTACAGGTGCTCAGGTGAAGTTGACAAAATTCATGCTTGCTTTGCATGCAAACAAAACATCAAATTTTGGGGCAGCAGACTTGATATATGCAGATTTTTATAATTAAAATCAAGTGTTCATGTTCGGTTGCCATCTTTGTCTGAATTAATTGCAGGAATTCATTATAGGTGCTTTTATAAGAGAAAGGGAGCTTAAATCAATGTCCAATACATTGAACATATCCTCCGAATCTGAAGAAATCTCCAGATCTGCACCGGTTGTAAAGAATTCCGGCTGAATAAAAAGAAAAAGAATTGCTCAGACAAAGATCGCTCCAGCCATGGCAAAGCGGGATGAACGAGAAAGATCAGCAGAATCATGCATAGATCCAGATCCAGATCCATAATTGCAAAGGCTTCATCCTCTTGTTTCGAATGCAGGCCGTGAAGAAGCCAGTGCATGGAGAATTCCGGCTAAATAAAAAGAAAAATAATTGCTCAGACAAAGATCGCTCCAGCCATGGGAAAGCGGGATGAACGAAAAAGATTAGTAGAATCATGCATAGATCCAGATCCAGATCCATAATTGCAAAGGCTTCATCCTCTTATTTCGAATGCAGCCCGTGAAGAAGCCATTGCATAAAGAATTCCTTCCAGGACCTTGTGCATGTTCTCCTAATCTTCAGTTGAAGCCTTCATTGAATTTGCATTCACTCAGAGTGCTTTGTAGAATTTTTAATTGCTCATATGCAATTAAAAATAAAAATGATGAGTTATTTATGGCAAACATTGCACTGATGCATGTACTGGAGAAGAACTACAAAAGCTTCAAGGATAAGAGGGAAGACATGTCAAAGGCAATACCTACAAGAAAATCACAGTCACTTGCTTCCAGATCCAGCTGCTTCCAGATCCAGTTTGGTGAGAATCAAAGGCAAAAGAATCAGCTACATGCGAGAATATGAAAAATGACAAGCTGTAGCTTTCCTCTTTCTTCTTCTTCTTTCTCTTATTTCCTTCGACAAAGTAATTGAGCGATCAATTAAATTATAAAACCTAAGCTGATTGGTTTAAAAGCCATTACTTGAAGAAGTCAACTACTTGGAGATAGCTAACAGATATGCAAAATAGAAGGTTCTATCTCCGGTTAAATCATGCATGTCATGCAAAGAGGAATTTCAGGAGGGAGATTGCCAGTTTTTTCCTTTACAACTTCCACATGTGTGAGTTCACTAAAGCCTTCCTATTTGTAAATTCCCCTCTACATGCTATAAGTAGAGGAAGAACTTTCGGGTTAAATGATCAAAATTTGTAAGTAGTATTCTTGTGTTCCAGGACTTTGTGTTGAAACCCCGAGAGCGATTTGAAGCAAAAGAATAGAAATGAGCAATTTCGGAGAACTTTGTGTCACGGTGTATTTTGTTTCTAACTTTTTGTCTTAGATCTACTTATAAACTGTGTTATTCTAGATCTAGATCTGAAAGTTGCCTTTGCATATAATTCGTGTTAATATCTATTAGTTCTCTGTCTATGTGCATGCAATCAACTCTCGTAATCTATTGATTGGGTTGCACATGCCCCCCTCTTTCTTTTCTACGTTTTTATTATTTTCCTCTTCATTAGATATTTCATTTCTTTAAACAATGCTTACTTGCTGCAAAACTATATAGCTATGGTTCATGAGCTACATGGTTAAAGTAAAACCGCTAAATAAATACTAGCATATTTTATCGACAAATCTTACACGAGAGCCTCACCGGTAAATGAGGGAGATTTATCTCATGACTACCTAGGTTTTCAGCTATGCAGAAAATCTAGCCCACGATTTTTTGGCGACTCATTGGGAACAACTATCTTTGAGATCAAGGCTTATCTCTTGCGAGATCGAGTGTTTCCCATTCAACTTTCAACCTTTGGTGACGTTTATTCACCCGATTTGTGAAGGCACAAGGAAGGACTGATCATTTCTTTAGATTGCAGAAGCAATTCAATTTCAATCATACTCAAGTTAGAAGCCGCAGATCTAGTCTCTCACCAGGAAGGAGAGTACACACTCATCTAAATCCGGATCATTTTCAACATAATTCGGCAAGCTGGAATTATCCATCAAGTCTACACAAGGAGGAGACGTGCCCCATTCATCATGCAGAATCAGAATCAGAACCAGATAGTACCTGTTCCATGGGGTGCAGCCTTTAGACCTTTGAATCTAACTCCTATGCATGATCTACCTAAAGGGACGAGAAAGAATTTTCCGAAATTCTTTGGAGATGGAAAGCAAAATCCAGATGACCACTTGGCTGCGTTTTTCATATCCTGTGGAGTGCTTGTAGTCGAACATGAAGATGTATCTGTCCGGCTCTTCATAGAGACTCTGCATGACTTGGCTGGAGAATGGTTCTACCGGCTAGCTCCTGGCACCATAACCAATTGGGCTACTATGCGGGATGCATTCCTGAAAATATTCAAATCAGCTGAAGATTCCAACACCTTGATAACCCAACTGACTCAGCTGAAGAAGGAACCACATGAGCACATGCGGGATTTTATAGCAAAATTTCAAAGATTCTTGTACAAAATTAAGCTTCGCTTCTCGAATGACGAGAATTAAAAGGTATTCTTCATTAATACTTTGCTTCTTGAAGTAAGTTATACTTTGCGAAGAGCATGTCTGTTGATTTGTTAATAGCTTAAAACATGGCGGTTGAGATTGAAGATGACCTCATCATGACTGGAAAGATAAAGAGCAACACTTCTAAAGCTGAAAGTTCATCCTCTACTACTACTTTTGATTCATTATTGCAAAAATTGGCAAATGAGATGTTGTAGATGAAGAAACAAATGGCTCAAATGGCTCAAGGTAACAACACTTGCCCTGCTTGAAATTTCAACAACAACGGAACCGCATTATTGGTTCCCAAAGATTAGCAATTGAAGTTTCTCCCAGAAACAATGTGGAGATGAATGAAGAAGACCAGAAAGCTAATGCGGATCAGTTTGAGAATGATGATTTTGTAGGTCTTGCTGGTGACTCCAACATTAATTACCTAAACTACAAATTTGAACATGAGTATGAGGAGCTTCTTGAAGACGATCATGGTCATGCATATGCAAGTACTTACAAGATCACAAACTCGCAAGCTGAAGCATTAGCAGACGAGCAAAGAAGGGGCAACCCTTTGTCTTCTTCCTTAGCTCCCAGAAGTAAGCATGCGAGTTCTTCATCTCAACCACAGAAAGCGGCTCAGGTATCTGAATCTATTTCTTCTTTTGACATTATTGATCATGTTAAGAAAACCAGAGTTCAAATGTCAGAAGTTGAATACTTGAGAGTCTTTCTGAGTAGTTAAATAGGCTAGTTCAATCTGTGCGACAATCACGGGACAATCAATACGTCAAAAGGCCTTTTGCCTAAGCCCAAGGATACTCCCAAAACAACACTGGTTGTTAAACCCTCATTATCTTTTGAAAGAGGAGAACCTTTCTATGTCTCCTTATTGCTTAATGGTTTCAAGTTAAGCAATTGCATTCTAGATTCGGGTGCTTCTGACAATGTCATGCCGGCTAAAGTAGAGAATGCTCTTGGGCTTATGTTGACAAAGACCATAAAAAGGCGCTACTCCATGGAGAGACAAGTCCCTTTAATCGGACAAATCAAATATGCACAAGCTGTTACAGCACTTTTCTTGACAAAAGATTAAAGATGACAATTCTAGATTCTGAGATATTCTGTCTCCTAATGGTTGTTCTTTGAGCAAAAACTTTGCAAAAAGTTTGGGTGGAGAAGTAAAGATGGATTGGTCCTATGCTCATATTCCTATCAAAGGAATTAATCAAAAGTTGGAGCCGGAAAAGAAGTCCAAGTACACGGTTACAAAATCTGAGGATCCTAGATCTTAGATTCTTTTTCAGGAGTCTGACCACGGTGTATACTTCTTGGAAATGGATAAAGGCGTTCCAGAGCCAGAACTTCAACCAGAGCCAGAGCCAGAGCCAGCAAAAGAAGAAGAAAAAGTTTGGACTCTAGAGTTTAAAGGCACGTGTTCTTTTGGAACAGGAGTCGGCGTTCTACTAATATCTCCAGATCATGAGATATTCCCATACTCCCACAAGCTGATGTTCGAGAACACCAATCATACGGCGGAGTATGAAGCATTCTACTTAGGAATGGAGCAAGCTAAAAAGAAAGGAGTAAAACTCTTCAAAGCCCAAAGAAATACTAAACTTCTAGTAAAGCAGGTTCGAGGGCAAAGTCAAGTCAAAAGAGACAAGTTGAAGCATTATAGAGATAGAGTACTTTTTGCCACATTCGATTTTGTAACCTTCTCTATTAACTTCATTCCAACAAATCAAAATTCCAAGGCAGACTCTTTGGCGGTCACAACTGCACTATTGAATCCAAATAGACCACCGTCCATATTCAGACAAGGAAACTATAAAGTGGAGATGGTATACCGCCCTAAAGCCTCTGATAGTGTTGAACATTGATAGATTTTCAATGATGAAAAACAAACATTTGCATTTCTAGAACAAGGCAACTTTGACAAGTTGTATGTTGAAGGGAGTAAATCACCACCACGACAAACAGTCACAGGAAACACTAATCCAGTTATGATGACAGTAGTGGAGTAATCCGACCAAAAGGTAACAAAATCCCCAAGGGTTTAGTTTCCTTAGTGAAGACTTTTGACAAGCATGATCGGTACCTGAATAAGAACAAAGAACATGGTGATGGTGATAGCTCTTCCTTAGAAACGCAACAGGTAAATCTGGGAACGAGAGCAAGTTGATGCAGACTTGCCCGACACAGAGAGAAGAAAGGATGAGCCACCACCAGATGAAGTTGATAAGGACTTGCCCAAGATATTTGACAAGAAGGCCAAAGAAAGGAAGTTCGAGATCGGAGACTGGGTACTCTGGTGGGACAAGAGACATGAACCGAAGGGTATGCACGACAAATCAAATTCACTCTGGAAAGGGCCCTTCGTGATCAAAAAAGAAGCTGCCAGAATGGACACTTTCTTCCTTGCTTACCGGGATGGAATTGAATTGCCGTTGCCTTTCAATGGGCAACACTTGAAAGCTGTTCCGGATGTAAAAAGCAGGGTAAAACTTGTATGTATATAAATAAAACTTTGTTGTTTTTCCTTTTCTTTTTGTTTTGGTGTTGTTTTTGTTTGCCTGACCCCGAAACCAATGGACAAGACACGAAACCGAGAGATCTTTGGGATCTCACCTTCACTTCTTTCATTTTGACAAAAATAAAGATGTCCCTGACGGAGCAATTGGTGTCCCCAGATTTCACCCTGAAATTTGAGACTACCCCATATCGAAAATTTTCGTTCTTTTAAAATAACGGGTCGTTTTATGTTTTTATTGCCAGAAAGTATCTGTATTGTGTCAAGGTATTCCCAGAGAGTCATATTAGCCAATTTCGCAAATACCCAGATGCCCTAAATCATTATATTCCGTCATTTGGGTTTTACTGCGGGGAAATTTGAATTTAATTATTTAAAGCCCGTTTGAGGCAAATTGTGCTCGGTTTAACCCTGTGTGGTCTTACGTGTCAATATTCCCATATACTAATAGGATTTTAACCGAGGAATGAATCTGGGCTTTATACGTGACTTTTGGCAACGTTTTTCGTTTTGGTGTTTTCCGTTTTGGTTTTTGTGAAATTTCTCTAGGTCAATTCCTTTATCGGTTTAATCGATTTCTTGCCTAGAGTATCTAGAGATCATCTATGGACATTATTCGAGAAGGAATTCACAATAGAAGTCCTGGTTCTCTCTCGAAAAAAGACGAAGTCATGCATGAAAAAGCTTCTTACAGGCGGAGTCGCATTTTGGGAAAAGAAGATTTTAAGCTCTGATGGGATTTTTGGTAGCGAGAGGCGGTGGAATTTTGTACACACGCCTAGTAGGGTTTTTTCAATGGAAGCAACGCCACTTAAGTCATGATGGGAAAATTAAAGGCAATTTCTTACTTGCCTTGTAGAGGTGAAAATTCCCAGAAAGTGGGAATTTTCTTACCTGCCTTGCGAGGTAAATAATCCCATTATGAAAGTCAAACTGACTTAAGTGGATCATGGGATTTTTAGAGCTGCGGTGCGGAGTGAATAATTCCATTAGAAATTGATTTTTAAAAATAGAATTCACCTGTGCCAAAAAGTGCGACACACCTTGGGTGAATAATAATGCATTTAATAATATTTATTAATGTTTATTCACCCAATTTTGGTGCCTAAGCATAAGGAAAAATCAACGCATTATGAAAAGATAAAGAAGATTGGAAATAAAATCCTAAAATTAAATAAATTTAATTTATTTAATGCAGCCCCCTCTCATGCAAAAAAGTGTGGCCCATATTAAAGAGAAATAATACTTTTTAAAGTATTAATTAATGGAATTAATTCCTATTTTTGGTGCATAAGGTCAAAGCACCTTTGTGAAGTCAATGTGGACTGGAAGTAGAAAGCTAAAATTAAATAAATTTAATTTATTTAATGGCAGCCATGAGCATGCACAAAATAGGCGCCCAAATTGAAGAGAAAAACATGATTTTTAATTAATTAATTGCCGGAAATAGGAAGGGCAATTATTAATTATAGAATGATGAAGGTTATATAAGCATGGGCTGCCATATTAATGGAGTTATTAATTCTTTAGCAAAGAAGTGCAGCCCAGACAATTTTGGCGCCCAATTAAGGAGGAATTTTGCCTGAGAAGGTGTTTTTTTCTTTGGAAGGCTTCAAAGTTTCGCGCCTAGGTTTGAAGGAACTTGAATTAAATTTGATTAATTGTTTGCATAATAGTATAGGTGCTCGGTGAAGTCGACAAAATTCATGCTTGCTTTGCATATGCAAACAAAACATCAAATTTTGAGGCAAGCGAGGCTTGAGATATATGCAGATTTTTATAATTAAAATCAAGTGTTCATGTTCGGTTGCCATCTTTGTCTTAATTAATTGCAGGAATTCATTAGATGCTTTTATAAGAGAAAGAGAGCTTAAATCAATGTCGATACATTGAACATATCCTCGAATCGAAGAAATCTCCGGATCTGCTTTGGTTGTAAAGAATTCTGGCTGAATAAAAAGAAAAAGAATTGCTTAGACAAAGATCGCTCCAGCCATGGGAAAGTGGGATGAATGAGAAAGATCAGCAGAATTATGCATAGATCCAGATTTAGATCCAGATCCAGATCCAGATCCATAATTGCAAAGACTTCATCCTCTTGTTTGAATGCGGCCCGTGAAGAATTCAATGGAGTGCATAAAGAATTCCTTCAGGACCTTGTGCATGTTCTCCCAATCTTCCAATTGAAGCCTTCATTGAATTTGCATTCACTCAGAGTGCTTTCTAGAATTTTTAATTGCTCATATGCAATTAAAAATAAAAATGATGAGTTATTTATGGCAAACATTGCACTGATGCATGCATGTCTTTGGAGAAGAACTACAAAAGCTTGAGGATAAGAGGAAGACATGTCAAAGGCAATACCTACAAGAAAATCACAGTCACTTGCTTCCAGATCTAGCGCTTCGAAGATCCAGTTTGGTGAGAATCAAAGACAAAAGAATCAGCTACATGCAGAATATGAAAAATGACAAGACTGTAGCTTTCCTCTTTCTTCTTCTTTCTCTTATTTCCTCGACAAAGTAATTGAGCGATCAATTAAATTATAAAACCTAACTGATTGGTTTAAAAGCCATTACTTGAAGAAGTCAACTACTTGGAGATAGCTGGCAGATATGCAAAATAGAAAGTTCTATCTCCAGTCTACAAATCATGCATGTCATGCAAAGAGGAATTTCAGGAGGGAGATTGCCAGTTTTTCCTTTCTGACTTCCACATGTGTGAGTTCACTAAAGGCTTCCTATTTGTAATTTCCCCTCTACATGCTATAAGTAGAGGAAGAACTTTTGGGTTAAATGATCAGAATTTGTAAGTAGCATTCTTGTGTTCCAGACTTTGTGTTGAAACCCCGAGAGATTTGAAGGAAAGGAATAAAAGGAGCAGATTTCCGAAGAATTTTGTGTCACGGTGCATTTTGTTTCTAATTTTTGTCTTAGATCTACTTATAAACTTTGTGTTATTCTAGATCTAAATCTGAAAATTTGCTTTTGCTTATAATTACGTGTGGTAATATCTATTGGTTCCATCTATGTGCATGCAATCAACTCTGTAATCTATTGATTGGGTTGCACATGCCCCCTCTTTCTTCTCTACGTTTTTATTATTTTCCTCTTCATTAGATATTTCATTTCTTTAAACAGCTGCTTACTTGCTGCAAAACTATACAGCTATGGTTCATGAGCTGCATAGTTAAAGTAAAACCCCTAAATAGATACTAGCATATTTTATTGACAATCTTACACGGGAGCCTTACCGGTAAAAGAGGGAGATTTATCTCATGACTGCCTAGGTTTTCAGCTATGCAGAAAATCTAGCCAACAAGTCCATGGGTTTTCTCAATGATTGTTCAACCGACCCTCCTTTGGTAAACATGTTGACTTAAATATGGTTATGTGCAAGGAAGATTCGGGAGCTCTAATTGTGTCTTCTTTGGTGAGTTTGTTCTCCATGAGCATATGAGTATATATCAAAGAGCCGGAGTTTCTATTCACGATACTACAGCTAATCCTAGGATTGGTGGAAAACAAATGAGCTTAGGAAAAACATTACTTGTGCATGAAATTATTATGTTGTGTTTTGAGTCGTACACAACAAATTGGCCAAATCTCTAGAAGACAATTACAGCAGTGAATTCTTCTGAAAATCATGTAGATTACTGAAAAATGATAAAAATAATAAAATCCACTACTGACTTAAGAGAATTAGAGGCTTTTATACTATAATACCTCAAGCGACCTAGAACCTCAAAATAAATTTCTCATATCTAGATAACCATTGGCCAATTAATGTGAGATTTTATCTGTAGTTTTTCTATTGAATCTCTTGAAAATTCCTCTTCAATCATCGGCATCAAAGATATGAATAATATATTTTTGTCCTTTGCGATTCAAGTAATTGTTCCACAAGCAAAAGGGGGAAGTTTTCAGAATGTCAACTTTAACGGTCTGTAATTTCCAGAATATCACTCAAAAGTATATCATAATCATACAATATTATGAAAGAACACTCTTAAACATCCTTTTCCAATTGCACTGGATTTTCTTTGTATGAGAGCTCTCTTTGAAGATTCATGGCCTTTTGAAGCTAGAGTACTTTTTCTGCCAAGATCTTTGCTCCGCCATATTCTCAGTCCTCTGCAGTTTGTTTGGCATACACTGTTCTTGGCAGGCGATTCATTTTATGTATAAGTAACAATAGTAATCCTAAAATGTCACCATCTCTAAAATAACAACAAACAACAAAAGGAACCAGGGCATATACTTCCAGATTAATGCAAAATCAATAGACACCGTAGATGCTCATAGTTACAACTACAAGCATCCTTTTGTGGAAACTCCTGCAAGAAAAATCAAATATGTATGGCACTATTTTTGAGCTCGTTTGACCTCAAAAACAAAGCATCCTTCTTCAATCAATCTGCAACTTTTCTTACAGCTACCACGAACCAACAGGACTAACTTTTCTTCTTGGTCTAGTGCAGGCAGCAGAAATGTTCAAAAGAGTTTTGGAGTTACTTTTATAAAAATGTTTAGAGATTCCTATATCATAGATTAGTGTTAATGTACAAGTGAGTTGTTGTTGCCCTTGTCACGTAATTCAAAAATTATGAACTCACATGAACATCAAAAACACTTGAGACTCAGTGTCACCCAGATTTCATCCTGAAATCTGCGACTACCCTATCCGAAATTTTTCATACTTTTAAAATAATGGGTCATTTTTTGTTTTTATTGCCTGAAAGTTCTTGTATTGCATCAAGATATTCCCAAAGAGCCATATTAGCCTTTTTCGCCAAATACCCAGATGCCCAAAATTGTTATATTCTGTCATCGGGATTTGTCTGCGGGAAATTTGTATTTAATTATTTTGAGCCCTGTTTGAGGCTATTTGCGCTCCGTTTTAACTCTATTATGAGCGAATATGTCATTATTCCTATGTGCCAGAAGGGTTTTAACTTGGAATAAGTTTTGGGCTTTATTTGTAACTTTTGGCAATTTTTCGTGTTTTTGTGTTGTCCCGTTTCGTTTTCTGTGAAATTTCTCTAGAACAATTCCTTTGCCGGGTAAGCCCGATTTTGGCAGGAGTGGAAAACATATACGCACATTATGCCCGGAGGAAGTCGCCATCGAGAGTCTGGATCACTGGGAAAAAGCGAAGTCGTGCACGGAAAAGCCCCTGGGGATGGGCGCATTTTTGGAAAACAAAGGATTTAAGCTGCAATGGGAAAAATAGAAGCCGCAGGCAGGGTGGGAATTTTATACGCTAGCAGGTACTTTTCCGTGTTATAAAATTCACTTAAGCTGCAATGGGAAAATTAGAGGCTGCAGGCAGGTGGGAATTTATTGCCTGCCTTGCAGGGTAAAAATTCCCATGGTGAAATAAAAGAAAAGTGACTTAAGTGAAATCATTCACTTTTTATTGCTGCGCTATGCTTGGGGTAAATAATCCCATTGTCAAAGTCAAATCACTTAAGTGGATCATGGGATTTCCGGGGCTGCCTTGCAGGGTAAAAAATCCCATTGTCAGAAATTCTTAAAAATAGAATTCTATTATGCAAAAAAGTGCGACCCACCTTGGGTGAATAATAATGCATTAAATAAATATTTGTTAATATTTATTCACCCAATTTTGGCACCTAGGCTTGTGGAAAAGTCAACAAAAGCAAAGGGGAATAAATCAATTGGAAATAGAATTCCAAAATTAAATAAATTTAATTTATTTAATGCAGCCCCTTTTGAGAAGGAATTAATACTTTTTAAAGTATTAAATGATTATATTAATTCCTATTTTCAGTGGCTATGGTCAAAGCACACTGTGAAGCTTAAGTGAAGTGAAGTGTGGATGATTAAATTGAATTAATTTAATTGATTGGATGGTTGTCCTTAAACATGCTATATTTAAAAGAGAAGAGCTTGATTTTTAATTAATTAATTGCCTTTAATTGTTAGGGCAATTATTAATTATAGAATTGTGAGGGTTATATAAGCATGGGCAGCCATATGGGTGAATTATTTAATTCACAGGTAAAGAATTGCAGCCAAGAGGAAAAGTGCGCCCCCATTTGAAGAAGGATTTTGCTCAGGCAAGGTGGAAACAAGGCTAAAAGCTTCCAGATTTGGCGCATGCTTTGAAGGAGGTTGATCTTTGTCTGCATAATTGTTTGCACAGGTGTTACAGGAGCTCAGGTGTTGTTGAAAGGATTCATGCTCTCTTTATGTGCAAATTAAACACCATTTTTGGGGCAGCAGGCTTGAAAAGTGCAGATTTTTACAATTAAAATTCACTATTCATGCTCCGGTGGCCATTTTTGTCTGAATAAATTGCAGGAATTCATTACAGGTGCTTTACAAAAGAAAATGAGCTTTTATCAATGTCCAATACATTGCATATATCCTCCAAATCTGAAGAATTGTCCAGATCTGCACCAGTTTTGAAGAATTCCAGTTAAATAAGAAGAAAAAGAATCATTCAGACAAAGATAGACAAAGCTATGGCGAAGAAAGATGAAAAAGAAAGCACAACGGAGTCATGCATTGCTTCTAAATTTGTAGATATTGGAGACACGGATCTAGGCTCGGAACCTCTTGCTGAATTGATAGAAAGACTCCACTCATGCGTGCAGGAAAGACTTCACTCATGCGTGCAGATAAAAAGCAGTGGAATTATTCGAGCTGCAGCTTTTCCATCCACAACCCAGTTGCCAGAATTTTTTATGCAGGTGCAGATCCATATCCAGATGCAGATGTAGATGCGGATGCAAATCCATATGCTAGATCCAGATCCAGATCTCATAGTTGCAAAAGCTTCCGGCACAAAGGCTTCATCCTCTTGTTTCAAATGCAGCCCATGAAGAAGACAGTGCGTGGAAAATTCCTTCCAAGATCTTGTGCATGTGCTCCATCTTCTAGTTGAAGCCTTCATTGAATTTTCATTCATCCGGAGTGCTTTCCAGAATTTTTAATTGCTCATATGCAATTAAAAATAAGGATGATGAGTTATCTACGACAAACATTGCATTGATGCATGTACAGAAGAAGAACTGCAAAAGCTTCAAGGATAAAAGAGAAGACAAGGTGAAGGCAAAATTCCAGCTTGCTTCCAATTCCAACTGCTTGCAATTCCAGCTTGTTTCCAGATCCAGCTGCTTCCAGATCCAGTTTGAATCAGCTGCATGCAGACATGAAAAAGGACAAAGTCAGCTTTCCTCTTCCTTCTTCTTTCCTCCGACAAAGTCAGCTTTCCTCTTCCTTCTCCTTTCCTCCGACAAAGTAATTGAGCGATCAATTAAATTATACAACTTAAGTGATTGGTTTAAAAGCCATTACTTGAAGAAGTCAACTACTTGGAGATAGGTGGCGGACGTGCATAATAGAAGGTTCTATTTTCAGTTGCAAATCATACATGTCACGCAAAGAGGAATTCCAGGAGGAAGATTGCCAGTTGTTTCTTTTCGACTTCCACATGTGCCAGTTCAACTAAAAGCTTCCAACTTGTAATTGCCCCTCTACATTCTATAAGTAGAGGAAGAACCTTCGGGTGATAATCGATCAGAATTTGTAAGCAACAATCTTGTGTTCTAGACTTTGTGCTGAACCCTTGAGAGCAACTTGAAGAAGCAAAGGAATACAAAGGAGCGAGGTTTAGGAGAACTTTGTGTCACGGTGTATCTTGTGTTTCTTGCTTTTAAATCTTAGATCTCTTAAGTAAACTTTGTGTTATTATAGATCTGGATCTAGAGCTGCCTTTGTTTTATAATTTTGTGTGTTCATATCTATTAAGTTTCTTCTATGTGCATGCAATTAGCTCTGCTATCTACTAATTGGGATGCACATCTTCCCCATTTCTTCTCTATATTTTCTTTACTTCCTCCCTCTATAATTTTCCTTTCTTAACATTTGCTTACTTTGCTGAGAACTTCTTAGTTATGGTTCATGAACTAAGTGGTTAAAGTAAAACCCCTGATAGATAATAACACATTTTTATTGACAAATCTGACACGGGAGCCTCACCGGTTAAATGAGGGAGATTTATCTCATGACTGCCTAGGTTTTGTGCTATGCAGAAAATCTAGCCAACAGAACTCAAAAACTATTTAGTTGAACCATCATGACATCTTTCAGGCAGGAGCTTTTCAGTTTGACATAAATGAAGCTGGGGTTGAAGGGGTTGAGATTGGCTTTGGATTTTGGTGTGGCATTCAAAAATGTCCCGGTACATTTGAGTGTGTGGTAGTATATGCTAATGCTAAATTTTAAAGATTGGAATGCATTACTAAGTTTTTTGAAATATATTTAGTAGCAGCACACTTGATTTCATGATTATTTTTGAACTATCCTGACACTTAGTGACTTATTTAAGAATATTTGTCTCACACTTTGATACCTTGCACTGTTACAGTCTCATTTGTTGAGAATTATGTACCCACGGGCCACTATAATGAAACATCTAAAAAAATATTAAAGCTGTGTTATTTAATATTGTTCCTGGACCTTTCTGCTGGATAGTGTTGATTATCCACCAAATAAATCCAGCCTAGCTATGTGAGGTATATTTATTTTCAGCACTTGTATATGTTATGGTTTAGGATGAATTTGAAAATTGGTAAATGTCCCTTTTCACTTTTGTCATTGTGTAAATGCCAACATTATATATCTGCTACTCAATAAGGAAATCCTCAGGGAGTACCAGAAGATTTACTATTGTTCCCAGATTTTTCTGCTGGCTATTGAGCATTATCCACAACTAAATCCAGCTTAGTTATGTGAGGTATATTTATTTTCAGCGCCTGTGTATGTTATGGTGTAGGATGAACTTGAAAATTGGTGAATCTTCCTTTCACTTTTGTCATTGTGTGAGTGACACCCTTATATATCTACTACACAACAAGGAAAATCATTACAGAATGCCAGAAGATGATTGTAAATTAATAACTATTCATCCAGCGCAGCTGAAAATATTTCTCATAAAGTCCTTGCGAGAAAATGTCCAAATTACCCTGTATGCACATAAGAAGTCATCTGATTCTATACAATATTGAGCATTTTCTGAAATAAATATAACAAGTCCTTTCTGGGACTGGAAAAATTGCAAGGTTCTCTCGGAAACTTGAAAGTATCTTACACTTGATCTGGTTTCTTAATTTTACACATGTTATAACTTTCGAGAATTATAACTTCTGGGACTACGCCACTTCTTGAGCATATATTAATTTCAGAGTAAATGTATTAAGGATGTATCCATTCGTTTCTGTAGCATATTCAATGCTTCTAATTGTGCGTTAAAATTCAAAACAGGGAATGACAGTGGTTAATATCTCTGCGACAACTTTTCCTCAAACTTTGGACTGGTTACACAATCATCTTTTACAGGTATGTTATATTATTAATTTTTGTCTCTAACCAGGAAATGTATTCCAAAATTTATTAAGAGAAGCATGTTAAGACCAGAATATTAGTTCCATCGGTATATAAACATTTATTGAATTAACATGGCAAGTGTATGCATGTAAATGTTTGTTTGTAGATGTTGAAGTCCGGCATTCCCACCCCTGTAAGTACGAGATTAAAGTGCTAAACACCTTTAACACCAGTGTATTTTATGCTATACTCCAGCTTTAAGAAAGTAAGACAATATCATTCATTCATTCAACATTATCAAACATGAAGCAATGCCTCTAGTGCCATGCTATATGGTCTGCAGAATCCTTTTGTAGGGCCCTTTCTCCAATAGTAATCACTACGTGGACTCATTGCTTGTGTCCTATCTAGATATGACAATTGTATTAAAAAAGCTGTCAAGAGAATCATGTTAATTTGTTTTTGAGTTAACTGGCAAGAGAGTGCACATTAATGTTTTTAATAGGCGTGGATGAAATATCCCTTATGGGATACCACTAAGAAAAGCACAAAATACTGACAATTTGCAGCCAAACAAAATTCTGATTTTTGTAGAAAATAAAACTAGGGCAGCGAATAGAAATAAATCTATAACTCACAAAATACTTGCCGAATCACTTGAAAATTTATAGAGAGCTTGATAACAATTAAACTAACACTAGGAAATTATTTTTGGAATTTTTCAGATAATAGAATACTGCCAGAAAATTACAGCGTGCCCTAAACAGCTGGAAAACTTCTAAAATTTATATCTCCTTGAATACAAGTGCAAAAATTATGAAACTTTGGAAATAATATTTATAAATATATAAGATGATATTCCAACCTTCAGATCTGAAAATGGACAACTGGAAACCCTCCAAACAAAGGCTGCAATCTCCAAAACAAGTCGCCTTTTTTGGTAGGTGGTTGAAACCCTTGCAAAATCCTCTGAAAATGATGCCAAACCCTTCCTTTATTGCTGCCGTAAATCTGATCTGAAAATTCACTGATTATCTTCACTGAACCTCTCAAAACCCTATGTCTGAAACCCCTACAAATATCTCGTAAAACAGCCCGAAAATAGCTCCAAAATGAAAAGCTAGGGTAGATCACTCACTACCAAAGAATGCTCTACTAGCTAGGGATGGATCTTTCACCACCGAAGCTAGGGTTCCTATGGGATCTCACTCCACAAGCTGAAGATTTGCAAACAGCAGTTGCACATGAAAAGAAATAGTTGAGTATGCATAAAGTATCATTTCCTTTCTCCCCTCAACTCCTTATATAACTTTTTCCAATGCAAAAGAAACCCTAAAAGGTCCTAGTCGCATTTTTCCTTAGGATGGGCCAATAACATAAAGTAACTTAAGTTACTTTTCACCTTTTAAGTCGCCATGGTCCAAAAGTGACCCCCAACACAAAATTAGAACATAAGTACCATGTGGTCCCTAATGACAAAACATAACATCTAGCCCCTCCAAAACCACTTATGCACATGTCAATGAAGAATAATAATAAAATGGGCTAGATATTCATACCCAATAGCTCCCAGCGTCTATAACCCCTTGGGTATGACCAAGGCCTGGACTCGAGTTGGCCCTTGGGCTATGGCATAGGAAAGGGGACGTTATAGTCCTCCCTTCCCAAATTTTGCTTGTCCTTAAGAAAATGCAAGTTGGGATGCTACAGAATCTGCTCTCCCTCCCAAGTCGCATCCTCAAGTGGCAATCCCTTCCACCTCACCAAATACTTTGTGATCACTCTGCTCCTAAGGCCTCTCTGTCTCTCCTTAATAATGGATTCTGGTTCTAGCACCGCCTTCCCCTCCTCATCCAGTGGCGGCAACTCGTAGATGGTACAATATGTTGTCTAAGTACCTTCTTAAGGCACGACACATGGAAGACATTATGTATTTTCATCGTGCTCTGCAGTAGCTCTAGCTCATACGCAATCGCTGCCCCGATTCGTCGAACTATCTAGTATGGACCATAAAACCGTGGTTTCAATTTCTCTGCACCCTTTTGCTTCAGTAAAGATTGCTTATATGGCTGCAAACGTAGGAATACTAGATCCCCAACCTCAAAAGACCTCTCTATCCTGTGCCGATCTGCATATATCTTCTGTTGATTTTGTGCTTTCTGAAGATTCTCCCTGAGAGCCTTCAAAATATCCTGGTTCTCCTGTAGCCAATCTCGAGCTTTGGGAGCTCGGCTATCCGGTAATACCAAATCCACGAATGTCATGGCATCATATCCGTACAAGGCCCAGAAAGGAGTCATACCTATGCTCATCTAATAGGTGGTATTGTAGCAATACTCACCCATGTGCAACCATCTAATCCATGCCTGTTGATGCCCTGACACATAACTCCGCAAGTAGCCCTCTATCCACTTATTGACTATCTCCGTCTCGCCGATGCTCTCATCGTGGGTGATAGCTAGTGCTAGGGGTTAACTCCGTATTTGGTAGTCTGATGATCTCCTGCCAAAAGGTGTTCATGAAGATTTTCTCCCTCACTTCGATAATATTTTTAGGTAACCCATGTAGCCTAAAAATACTTGTATAGAAGATCCGGGCCACATCCACTACCTCATGCCCCTTGGGTAGGGAAAAGAAATGAGCATACTTAGTTAATCGATCAACTACAACATAAATGTAGCTATGCCCACGCACAAGAGGAAGTCTTGTGATAAAGTCCATATATTTGCTTTCCCATTTCATTCGGGAATGGGAAGAGGTTGGAGTAATCTTTGCTGAAAAGAATGCTCGATTTGGTTTGCTAGCAAACCATACACTCTCTGACATGGTTAAGGACATCGTCCTTCATCCCCTTCCATGCAAATCTTTCCCGATAAACCCGTATGTTTTGAAATACCGGGATGCCCGGCTAGTAGTGTATCATATACTACTCAAAGGATCTTCTCCTTCATCTCGGACCTCGCAGTACAAGGAAAATCCTATCCTTGTAGAAAATGAGATCATCCACTACTACTCAGTATCGGTCATCCCTGTATAATACTATCCACGAACTCACATGCAAACTGATTTTTGGAATACTCAACAAGTATATGAGCCTTTCAATCGGCTGAAATCTCAGACATAGAACTAAGTATACAAGTGAGGTAAGGCCTTCTAGATAAAGCATCAGCAACAATATTATTCTTACCTCTAGTGTACTCTATGTCAAAGTCATAGGTTTGTACCTTGTTCACCCATCTCTGTTGGCGATCGTTGAGCTCCTTTTGCCCCAAGAAGAACCTCAAACTGTTGTGATCCATACAAACCACGAATTTTCTACCCACAAGGTATTGTCTGAATTTGGCCAAAGCATGCATAATGGCCAACATCTCCTTATCGTAAATTGAATACCCTCTCTCCACGGGTTTCAATTTCCGACTCTCATAGGCAATGGGATGCCTATCCTACATGAGAACTACCCCAACACCCTCTCCTGATGCATCACACTCTAGAATGAATGGGTGAGAGAAATCTAGTAATGCGAGAATGGGACACGAACTCATCACCTCCTTGAGGTGATCAAAAACCTATTGTGTTACCTCTAACCAAGCAAATGCCCCTTCTTGGTCAAATTGGTCAATGGAGCAGTCAATCGAGAGAAATTCTTCACAAACCTCCTATAGTATGTGCACAACCCCACAAATCCTCTCAAATGTGTCAATGTCCTAGGTGGCGGCCAATCCAGAATTGCCCGTATCTTCTCTCTATCCACCTTCACTACACCCCCACCAATCACATATCCCAAATATAGAAGTTCGGTCATGCCAAACTCACACTTAGAAGCTTTCGCATATAGCGAATTGGCTTCTAATATCCCCAATACCTCACCAAGGTGCTTGATATGGTCCTCCCAAGTCCTGTTGTAGACCAAAATATCATCAAAGAAAACCAATACAAACTTCCAGGTGGTGGTTGAACACATGGTTCATGCAAGACTGGAAAGTAGTTGGAGCATTAGACAGTCCGAAGGGCATCACCAAGAACTCAAAGTGACCTGTAATGGCATCTGAAAGTTGTCTTATGCACATCCTGCTCCCTGACCTTGATCTGATGATATCCAGATCGCAAATCTATTTTTGAAAAATAGATAGCACCATGTAGCTCATCAAGCAACTCATCAATACGTGGTACTGGATACTTGTTCTTTATTGTCTTCTTATTCAAGGCACGGTAGTCTATACACATCCGCATGGTCCCATCCTTCTTCACCAATACCACCGAAGAAGCAAAAGGACTGGAACTCGGTCTAATATGCCCCATATCAATGAGCTCATGGATAGTCTTCTCGATCTCATCCTTAAACCGTTTGGGGTGACGGTAAGGAGAAGTAACCATTGGTCTAGCATCCTCGAGCTCAATCACATGCTCAAATCCCCTGTCTGGAGGTATGCCTGGAGGTATGTCACCAAAAATTGTACTATGCCTGTCAATAGGCCCCTGTATGTCCACATGATATTCATGCTGCCCATCCTCGACTTCTTGGTGAAACCAAGCCTTTATCCGCCCAATCCACCCCATTGTACCTGTAAATCATCTCGATTTTCTTAGTGAACAACCCGAGGTGCCTCTGATGAGAAGCCCTCAAAATCACATTCCTCCCTTTAGACTTGAACTTCAGCTCCATAGTCTGAAAGTTAGTCCGAAACTCGCCAAGGGAATGGAGCCACTGTACTCCTAGCACTATGTTGGTCTCTCCAATACCAACAATATAGAAGTCATCGGTAACTGTATAGTTACCCATCGTGATGCTCAATTGGGGTACCCGCCGTGTACACCTCATAGACTCTCCATTAGCTACAACCACGTTGAAGCCCTCAAAGTCCTTTGTCTGTAATCCTCGCCTCTCAACCAATGAGGCATCAATAAAGTTGTGGGTGGCCCCACTATCAATGAGTACCACTACTCACTGCCCCTGTAAAACTTCCCTAACCTTGAATGCCTTGTACCTCGAGGTGCGAGACAAAGTGACGATAGTCTCCTAAGGAAAGTTCTCGCTATCCTATTCGACACCTGCACTATCCAATGCCTCATCATCATCCTCCTCCAATCCTTGTGTGTCCAACTCCTCATTACCATCACTCTCCTCGAAGACCTCTATGAACTGGGCCTTCCCTCTACCCCTACAATCATGTCCTGGAGTCCAAGGTGTGCGGCAATCGAAACATAGTTTCTTTCGCCTCAACTCATCTCTATCCTCCCTAGATATAAATGGTTTCCTGGCTGTATCTTGCCTAGGTGCAGGTACCTTTGGCTGTGAACCATTGGATCTAGAAGGAAAAACCTTAGATTGTACTTGAGGGGAAATCTCGACTTAGGAGTAGATAACTCCAAATCATGAGCTCAATATTGACTCCCAACGCAAAATTAGAACATAAGTACCATGTGGCCCTTCCCTAACGACAAAACATAACATCTAGCCCCTCCAAAACCACTTATGCACATGTCAATGAAGAATAATAATAAAATGGACTAGATATTCATACCCAATAGCTCCCAGCGTCCATAACCCTTGGGTATGACCAAGGCCTGGACTCGAGTTGGCCCCTAGGCCTATGGCGTAGGAAAGGAAACATTACAGTGGAAGTCTGGCCATGCCTGCAATCAGGAGACTTAAAAATATATATTTAGAATATCAGTTTACCAGTTCTATGAAAATATGTCACAAGACTAAAGCAAAGTAACTATTTACAAGATCAGCTAACCAGTTGTACAAAAGTATTGGAATAACATTCATTCATTTAGCATTGTTAAAGAGAAGGCATTGTGATGGAGGAGCATCCGTGGATCTCAGGGTATCCTATATTGAATAGTGGAGGAGTTCCACAAGGTTTGGAAAACTCCACAAGACTGTCAAGGCTGTGATATCACAAAGCTCACTCTTGTCACTTGTGGTAGATACAGTATCAATCAGTGCTTTATACTTCACAATATTTCGAGGATCAGCAATCCATCATTAGTTAGTTACATAACCATCTATGATGGTGCAATATCTTCTAGGAAATTAGAGCATAGTGCCATCTATGAGTGGACCAATCCTTACATGGTATTCATAAATGGCTTGCTCCGAGTCCCAAATAATTGAAGGCCAAGCCACGAAGGTCAACTCATCTTGTGGTCGACAACCTTCCTGCTTCCATCAAGGGGTGAGGAGTTCAACAAAAATCCAAGTGTCTGCCAAGTAGACCCTTTCAGGGAGGCATTCCTATATCTTGGGAACTGAAGTAACAACATCTACCACTTCTTGGATATGTTCCCTACAAGAAAAGGAGATCAATGGTTTGTTAGAACCATTGCACCTCTTGCCACATATCATTTTAGAATTGTCAGAAATGGTATGACTCCAATGCCATGCAACAAGGTTCATCGCAGTGGATCAAGTACTTTTGAACTATTGCCTTAATGTGTGCAACCACATATTCTGTTAGGCCTGGGAAATTTTCAAGGCAATTTTGACAAATAAAAGTGTAAACATTGAATGCATATTTTTATTACCCTTGAGCATCATCTTTTGGATTACCATTGAGCTTCCTTTATGAGTGTAATTAAAATAATACCACTAATAATAATAAGTGGTGAAAGTAGACTGAGGATTAGGAGAGCTTATGCTAACACTTACCTTTAATCCTAAGTCGAATGAGCTGTCAGTCTCTACAATTTTCGATGATGCAGATGGTGTGCTCAAAATGAACCATGTGCCAAAGAGAATGAACATTGGATGACTTCAGCTGATGACGCTTGTGACTAAACCAAAAGTGTGCTGAAGCTGCATTGAAAGGCCCAACTATCTGTCAAACTGAAAATGTGAGTTAATTATGTCCACCAAATGAAAACTAGATGACTTAGGCTGATGATGCCGTGAGTAACCCAAAAATGTGATACTGCACTGTATAGCCTGAGTTTTGTTAAGTGAAAATGTGAATTAATTATTGTCCACAAATCTCTCAAAATGAAGACACGTGTTGACACAAATAAAACTTCTCGTGGTAGAATCATAGTTAGAAGACTCGGCGAGTACTCACCAAAGAAAACTACAAACCAGTACTCGCTGAAAAAACTCACCAAAAAGGACTAGCCGAGTTTTGCCAATATTTTTCCGAGTTTTGGCGAGTTTTTGCTGACTTTTGGCTTTTTTTGGTGAGTAAATTCATATTAATTGGTAGTGATATTTTACAAGTAATAAAATTGCCCCTATTACAATACAATTGGTGAGATCCATTGAGTTATGTTCAAATTTCCTATATGCAATAGTAAAAGCAAGTCTGTTGGAGTCCTCAAAATCGTTCATGCATAAAACAAAAGCTCGTAATTTAGAAACTACCTCCCTGATACTATTTCTTGCTTGATTTTGTTGAAGCTTTCTCTTCCTTCTGCTGTCCATCTGAAGGCTTTGTCCTTCTTGAGCATCAAGGTGATGGGCCGAACCAGTCCTGCAAAGTTAGGGATAAAACGCCTAACAAAATTGATCTTGCCAAGGAAGGACTGCAAGGCCTTTTTGTGCACCGGCAGGGAAAGAGCTAGGATGGTTGAGACAGCGCCAGGATCAATTACGATGCCATCCTTTGAAACCACATGGCCCAAAAGCTTGCCCTACACCACCGCAAAATTGCACTTCTTGGGGTTAAGAGACACCCCAAACTTTCTGCATCTCTCAAAGACTTTCAGGTGTGCCATATGATCCGCACTCTACTTTGAGAAGATTGTTATGTCATCAAGGTAAACTAGGATGAACTCATTGATGTAACCTTTGAAGGCAATATCCATGGCGCATTGAAATGTTGCGCCCGCGTTTGACAAACCAAAGGGCATTTTTTGATATGCATATGTTCCCCACTTAGTTGTAAACGTTGTTTTGAATTGATCCTCTTCCTTGACCAGGATCTAATTGAAACTTGAATATCCATCTAGCATGGAGAATCTCTACGCGCGCCCACAATCTGCAGAATCTGCTCCATTGAAGGCAAAGGATAATGATCCTTTAGAGATGCCTTGTTCAAATCTCTGAAATCAACACAGAGTCTGATTTCACCATTCTTCTTGCACACTAGAACTAAATTTGCGACCCAAGTAGAGTATTTGATGGGAAAAATAATTTTTGCCTCAATGAGTTTGGATAATTCCTTTCTCATGAGGGGGCTCTATCTCTGGATTAACTAGGCAGCTTATCGCACATCGATGGGCTTGATACCAGGATTAAGGTCAGTGGAGTGTTGAGCAACACTTGGATCAAAACCTTTGAGATCTTCATACTCCCATGAGAAGATATCATTGTATTTTTGACAAAGAGATATAAAGGCTGCTTTTCATTATGTGCGCAAAATTTTCTTGAGTAATGACTCTTTCCGTGTGCACATGAAGTGAGTAGGGAGCGATCTTCTTGCGTGGCGCGCATGTACCTTTCTTCACCCTTGAACTCATCATCAGGGCTAAACATTTGCTCTAAGGTGACCAGCCCTTTAGGCAACTTGTTTGTCTTTAGTTGTATCACTTGGTCACCATAGCTGTCATGCAAGTCAACTTGCATACTTGATGAAAATTCAGCTTCATTCGGATAAATTAGACGATCGTAAGCGCCATGTGTCGAAACACTTGCCTGGTATTGTTGTCTGGAATGGATGGTCTAATCACCATCTTAATGTGTTGAGTGTTTCCTTTGACAAAGTCCTCAAGACGAGAAGCGCAGAACAAGCGCGACCATCCGGTCGCTTCTTTGTTCATTTTGCGCGGCACCACCTGCAAATTTAGAGCATCAAAGCTCTCAAGAAGGTCCCAAACTCTATGTTTATAAGCTTTGAGAAGCTTATTCTTTGTCTAGCATTTGTTGGTAACTGGTGGATAACCAATTCTATGTCCCCAAAGATTTGCAAAGTGCCTTAATTTTCTTCTTCTCAGCGATGAGCAAGCCATGGACCAACGCCTCATACTCTGCCACATTGTTAGAACATGTGAACTGCAGTGTGCACGAAGAAGAATTTCTCATCCTTAGGGGAAATGAGAACCACTCTTGCTCCGCACCGATTACGCTTTTGGATCCATCAAAGTACAACTTCCATAGACCCAGTTCAACTTTGTCTTTCTTGAGCGCACACGGTAGCATAGCTTCTCCTTGATAATGCGGTAAGTGCAAGCCTAGTTTCATAGGATTCCAATTCTTGACATATGGATCAAATTTATGGTGCCTCTCTCGCCCATACATCACGTACTAGGTCAAGAACAGGGTGAAGAGGCTGCTCTTCAGAAGGCGAATCTTGTTCTTCTTGGATTAAACAGTTGGCTTGGAGAGGGGATGGAACATATGACTCTACACCACATCTTGATTTCTATTCTCCTATTTGCGACGATATTGTTTTACTTGCCTCTTCCCTAAGGGGCTTAGAGAGACGACTTGATGCACTTGCTTTATTTTGTGATCTTCGGCATTTGACGGTCAATCTGGGTAAGACCAAGGTCATGGTCTTCAACGGGTTGCGGACATCACACCTCCATTTCTTCTTCAAGGGGCAGGAGGTTGAAATTACTAATACATACACCTACCTGGGAGTCCAGTTTTCAGGGCCTAGATTCAGTATGAGGCATGCTCTTCAGCCGAGAGTGAACAAAGGTTATGGATCTCTTGCCATTCTCGAGAGATAGTGTTTCCGGCACCACTTCCAGGACGTCTCCTCCAAGATGTTTCTTATGACCTCCCTCATCCGCCCCACTGTTCTCTATGGGTCTGTTGTCTGGGGCCCCTCCCTTTTGGACACAGATTGGGCTTCCGCTGAGAGGATTCAGACTCTCCTCCTTCGCCGTTTCATCAGATGCAAACAGTCGGTCCCTCAACATATTATTTTGGCAGAGTTCGGAGCCCGACCTTTCCGTTTGGAGACTATATTTGACATATCATCCTTTCTTCACCGTATCAGGAAGTTTAGTGATCTCCCCGGTGAGCAGGACAGGTATCCATATCTCGCCTATTGTTCCTCTGTGAGTATTGCCCAGGTTGTGGGCCGTTGTTGGTTTGCCGAGACTTCTGCCTTGTTGGACTCAGTTGGTATCCAGATTGATCGCCTCCCACCCTTCCAGTATTCTCTAAATGCTCCCAGTCATCTCTTGCCCACCAAGCAAGTGTTGAACAGGTCCATCGGGAGGATATCTACAGGAGCTTCATTCAGACTACTTGGGTGAACCCCCTGGGGGTTTGCGCCCTAAGATGTCTTTTTATGCAGAGCACTTTCTTGAAATCAGAGATGGACTCATCATCCGACCTCAGTACACCTCTCGCCACTAGATGCATGCCCTCCGTATACCTCTGGGTCAGTTTCGAGTCGGCTCCCACAGACTTCGGTGCGAGACTGATCACCACATTGATCGGGATGATAGACTTTGTAGGCTTTGTAGCCTTCATGAGGTGGAGACAGAGACTCATTTCATCTTCCGCTGCCCCATATACTATGAGATCAGAGGACGATTTCACTGTCTCTTTAGAGGGATTCAGACTCTCCGGTCTTCTTCAGATATATCGACCAACGGTGTCTTGCCCTCTACATCCGTGAGTCTTTGTTGCTCGAGACCAGATTCTTCATCCCCCTCCGAGAGTCATCCCCATGAGACGAATTACAGCCTTCTTTCCGGTTCTACCCACTGGTGGAGGAACTAAGCGACGGAGCTTTTTTGACCCAGATACAGTGCATAGATCAGTTCGTCCCCGGTTGGACCTTCACACTTCCCTCGATCACCGCCAGCAGAATCGGATGCACACACGTACCAGAGGGCAGTCCGGCTCCATTCGTCCCCCTGGCCGTCGCGTCATTCTCAGATCTCAGCAGGGAAGGAGGTCTTCGCCCCTCTCTTCGGGTTGCCAGTCCATCAGGAGCTTCTTTTCGTCGGCCTCTAATGTTAGGAGGGGTGTAGCTACCGTTCCTGATTAGACCTTGGTCCTCATTTGCTTGCCCCATTGCCCCCGCCTGTGGGGGTATTGGCTTCGGGTTTCATTTCTGTTGTCTTCTCTTCTTTTCTATTTTTGGGAACTCGTTTTGAGTTGTCCCCGCTCGCACTTTGTATACTGTTTGGGCTACAGTCCCATTGACCTACTTTTTGTGGTCATTCGTTGGACATTAATATATTTATCTTATCTTATTTATCTACATGATAGGAAAATATAGGTTCATCTTGTATGGTAAACCGGGTACCATACCTTGTCTTGAGTAACATATGAGACCAATCAAAAGACAAGTAACCACCCACTTTAGCAATAAAATCTCTTGATAGACATAGGGAAAACAAAGGAAGTAGGTCAATAATTGACACATCTTGAGTTATTGTCTAGACTTGGACATGCATGGAGGGTCAACTCAAGATCCTTGATGACTCCTAAGGTGGTGACAGTTGAGCCATCAAGTTGTAGGACTCCTTTAGACAAGGGGCTATATTTAGACCTAAGACATCAGCAATTTTCTTAGGCATGACAAAAGTACTAGCGCTGAGTCAATCATGCAATTATGCACTAGGTGTTTGCCTATGATCAAGGACATGTAGAAGGGTGGGGTTTTAACAACTTTACTTACTTGCTTCTCTTCTCCTTCTTGGTAGATATTGATAAGCAACATGTGGCTTCGCACAATGGATCAACGCGCGGGAGTTGCGCGCGAGCTTCGTCTGCAAGATCCCGCCGAGAGGGGATGGTCAGGGCATCCCACATTGTGACATTTATGTTTGTTCTCTTCATCTGGTCCACAATGCTAAATGGAAGGCCCCATGTCTTGTGCATTTGGGGAACAACATCCCTTCTTGATTGTTTAGGCATGAAAGCCTGGACTTTAGCTAGAGCGAGAGGCTTGGACCTACCGAAAAGAGGGCGCGCTGTTGCTTTAGAAGAAGTTTTGCGCGAGATCTCCGGGTAGGGACTTGAGTGCTTTTGCTTGGATGTCTTGGTTGCATCTTTACGCTTCGAGGATCCGCTTGCGTTCTTTGGGAGTGGGACTGCGTGCTGACTATAACATTCTCTTTTTTAATCTTGTGTTGTCCACAACTTGGGCGTGCGGTCTTTTTGCATCATCTGCAGCTTGGTTGATTGCACAGAAGTCCTCCGCACCAAAGAACATCAAATTTGTCTCTGGAGGAGCTCTGGTCTCTCTTGGTTATTTGCTTAAGGGCACTTGTTGAAGGCTCACGGTGGAAGCATTCGGATCATGAAGGCCTTGGCGAGTGCAACATTAACACAATGATATTGATTATGAGGCATGTTGCAAGGGAAGCACCATTCTGACTCTTGCGCCAAATTGTTCTCGGCTCGAACGAGCACGACTTGCTTTGACCGGGTGCTAGAAGAGAAGGCACGAGGAGGAACAACTTGCAAGGGAAAATGTGCATTGGGATGCCATCTATCATTCTGTTGGTTGGGCGCATATCTTTGATTTCCATACTAATTCCGCCAAGGCTGATTGTTTTGGCCATGCGCCTGATTAGAATTGCCTCTATAGGCTTGCGTCTATTGCTTTTCTAATGATATGATCTTGTTTGATAAATTTCTAATCAGGGCCTTCAACTCTTCATCTTCCTTCTGCTGCGCTAGAGAGTAGGATGTTGAGGCAACTGGTTGCGCGCTTTGCTCAGGAATAGGAATAGGGGCCACAAAAGGCTGGGGCGCTTGTGATATTTTTGGGAACAAGGGCATAGGTGGTCGGAGCTATCTCTCCCACTTGAATAGGACTATTTTTGCCCCTTACTGCAATACTATAAGCAGCTGGTAAATTCCTACCTCCAATGGATTGAATCTTGACTGAGATATCGCTATTGAGTGCCTTTAGATAATACAGAAAGCATGTTGGGCTATAGGTCTTACCACAAGAGGGATTTTGTCCCAAGTCTTCTGAAATTTGATGTTGAAATCAGTCATCTACTCATGGGCGCCCTCCTTGTTAGTTGCTCCACCAGAGATAGGTGATCTGACTTATCTTCAAAGTAATTGCAAAGAGTTGTTCCCAGCTCATCCCAGGTGGTGATAGATCCAAGTCTCAGGCCTCGGTACCATTGGAGTGCTTTACCTTTGAAAGAGGTCAGCATCCTGATGCTACATCATCATGTGTGATCAAATAGAGTGAACACACGTTTGCTATATCCTGGATATGCTCCTGAGGGTGACTTGATTTTCAGCAAGTAAAGTATGGAATACTCTTGAGCGCGCCATTTGGCATATCATGTTGCACAACCAACATCAAGGGACTTCCTCCAACAAAGTTTGCAAAGTTTTCGAGTGGAGGGGGTTGTTGATGTGCCATTGCAGGGTGCACAGGTTATCTATTTTGAGGAGGAGTTGAATGGGCACGGTGCGCAGGAGATGAAGATACGCGCGACTTTCTGGAATGAACTCTTCTCGGGGATAGCTAGAGGTATTCAAAAGAATTTTCAGTTCTTTGCTCTTCTTCTTGTATGCACTCTTCTCATGAAAGACACTCAGGGCTGCTAAAACAGAGATTTTAAAATGTTGGGAGTCACCAAATGTGTTGAAATGAGCCTTCAAAGGCTGAAATACTAAGTCCACACACCAGAATTTAAGGATATAAAATTTGAGCTTTTAATGTTGGTCCCACCGGGCATGCCAGAAACTGTTGGTGCTCAAACTTGCACCCGCGTCTCGGATTTTGGAAGGGCCGAGGTGTTTGAGACCACAATGGAACCGTCCCCAAGTTATGGGAACTTGCGCGCTTGGGATGGATCTCCGGAGAAGGTCGGTTCCTCTATCTATTTCTACTGCTACTACTCCTAGTGCTAGAAGGGAAAACTAAGCTAATAGTGCCAAGGGACCAGGAATAGAAGGATATCATGAAAGGAAATCTACGTTAGAAGGCGATAGCACCAGAAAAGAGGGATCAACACTATCTCATCTGAGCGGGAATGAAAGGAAATGCGTGAAAGGAGGCTAGGCACGAGTAGCACAACTAAACACGTATTCACTAGATCGTTCTCATGGAACACAACTAAATAAGGAACTACAAGGGATGTGAAATGGCACAACTAGCACGCAACGCAAAAGAAAAGGCAAGAAGAAGGAATGCAAACATGTTAGGACAGAGAATAGTCACAAAATGACGTTTACATTACTTCAGAAATGCACAAAGGTCTTTATTCTGATGATGAAGGAGGCCGATATCCACATCCAAGAGCTAGATATAGAGTCGTAACTCAAAATACATAAGATACGAAGTCCGTAGAGTAAAACGTGAAGGATCCAGAGTGTCCAACATAACAAATGAGCCTAGCTCTTACATTTATAGATGAATCTGGAGAAGGAGAAGAGGGAAAACTCGAATTTGAAATGCAACCACCAACAAGAAGCATTTAATGCCTACAAATCTGCCTGAAGATATGTGAAATATGCTTCCCCAAGGCTAATTGGCATGTTGAAGAAAGGAAGGTGGATCATATCAAATCGGGTGGTTGGAGCAATCAAATCTGCTCATCAATGCTCAGAGAGACATTTTCCCATTTCTCACCTTCCAGATCTGCCAAAATTTGAATTTGAATATGTAGCACCGTGGCTGATGCTAATAGCTTTTTGACAAGTTGAGGCACGTGCCGATCCGAGCTCTGTAGCAAAAAACACGGTTGTCAGAGGATGTCAGAGTCGTCAGCAAGCACCTGAAACACATGGCGCACATGGATTGGCTGAAATGATGGCCAATTGTGCAAATATTTGTCATTTTGCCACATGTCATTCGCTGATCCGTTGCGAAGAATTCGGCGCCTGTTGGCGTGCTTTGGTGGTGTGCGCGGCGCACTCGAGCATGTCGAGAAAAACGACACGAAGGGCACAAATGAGGACGCGCGAGGATGTGCGTGGAAGAATGAGGCAAACCGGTGAGCGGAGAACGCACGGTCAAGGCGTGACTATTACATGGTGATGGGCGCGGCGCACGAGAGGGACATGGACTTAGCTGATTGAAGCAAGTGTGATACGCACGGGGTGAAGAAGTTGCTCGGGAAGAAAGCGAAAGCGCAGAAGGTGGAGTGCGAGGGAAGGGTGAAACAGATGAAAAGGATAATGGAAGGAGAGAACAAAAAGTGTGCAAGGGCGCTTGAGGAAAAGAAGGCAAGTTGTTGAAGGCGATTTGTTGAATGCACCGATCCATTTGAAGAGCTCCCCCTCCTGCTTTGTGAAGGCCGAGCTAGTCGACCTGCAGATCCAACCAATATAGTGCCAAAACCAATTCAGAGGCCGAGTTGGGAGACACATCGGGCGAGGTGAACCCGATGTGAGCCGATCACATCAAAATGGCGGGCACCATTCACACGATCCGCGAGAAGCAATAAGCCGCCAAGGCATAAAAACCTACACACATACACACCGAATAAAATACAACGTCAAAGTCATTCCTAGGTGAAGCATAATATTAAACGATGGTTCAAAATAACACCGAGGAGGAAATCAAACAAAGCGTCGTGGAATCTTCATAGCTACAGGATCCGGTTTCAAGGGAAACCTAATTGACTCCCCTATCTGCGCAAAGGCCACGTAGTTCAAACAAAGCTATCGCATCGTTGTTTTTAAAAGGTTATCCTTTTTCTATTAAGTTTTAATAAACGTTGCTTCATTTCATATGCAAAGCGAGTTTGAGCGCTTAGTTAGTCGGTTAAACGCCTGGGAGTGGAAGGTTAACGGTTCGACCCCTCGAAAAACCAATGTTTTTAAATACTATTGACATTTGGCGGCCTTTTTAGCAGGAACGCGCGAGTTAGAGTCAAAACTATCACTAAACCGCTTTCGCAACTAAACCGCATACTAAAATTAGAGAAAACCCTACATTTAGGGAAAAAAATACTCCCATTTTGACTTTTATTTTCCAAAGGGTAGCTAAAATTGCACTTTTTAAGCATTTTTGTGGTTTTTAGCTCTAAGAGCCATATTGAGCTTAGGAGGCCACCAAGGCCTCACAAAACAAAATTTTTTTGCTTATTGTGCAATTTTTCCGCACATTGGATGTAATTGTATATTTGCGGTGTATATTTCAATGGGTTGTACTAATTTATAGGTTTCCATATTCAACCGCAAACATCAGAATCGATAAAAGCGGCAAAGATTTGTAAACAAAATCAGTGAAAATTTGGTTCTGTAACACTCATGAGATCTTCGGATCTCTTTCGTAGCGTTCGGTATATACAGTGCCTTTGGGAAGCACTTATAGGTAAAGCCGTCACGACCACTACTGCACTTAACGCCCAATATAGCCACAACAATCTCGTTTGGGCATCGTCCCTATAAATCGACGGGGAGTAATAAGGACACAGTGCACACACTTTGAGCCATCCCATCCATTTGTGAACGATTGCACGACATAAATCCAGACACTGAAATTATCCGAGTATATAGCGAAGTTACGCGCGTGTATGAGGATATTTCTTTGAGCGGTGTCAATAATCGCACAGACCCCTTTCAGTACTGTCTTGGTACCACGTATCGAATTCTTTCACATATGTTAACACCTCTTTCATGTACCGCCGGGTATATCGAAAGGGCGAGCTTCTTCCACGTACTGACGGGTATATCGGAAGGGTGCATATATAGAAAGGTTCGGTATATCGGACTGACGGTATATAGATTGGGAGATTGTATACAGAGTGATAAGACCCTTACCCTTTGTCGGTGAATTGAAAATGGGCTTGGGACTCTTCCCCAATGGGACACATTGAGACACATTATGAGGAGCCTTGCTCTCACATGAGTATGGGTCATGTGGGAGAGTTGGCACGCTTTGTGCTTATACGGGTTGTTTCACAGGTTGATCCAGAGGATGCCATAGGATTCAGAGAGGACTTTCGTACCCATGGTTTGATTGGAGAGGCAGTGAGTGATCACATGATGACAGCTTCACATTGGCAGGGACTAGACAAATTTGCAGTTTCAGTGTGGGTATCAGTGGAGAGTTCGTGTGGGCATCATACCACTTCAAGGGCAACATTGTTCTCTACACGGCATGGAGAGCATGATGACTACATGAGGTGTCTTAGTTACTTCGGATCACACCGATCTTTGGTTGACTGCAAGGTGAGGTGGAGAAACTTACTTTGTGGTATTCAGCTTCTGCAGAATGACAAGATAATGCTTGGGGTCAAGCATTTCTCGGGAGGGGAGGATTGTAATGTCCCCATTTCCGAGCAGGTGGCCTAGGAGGCCTTTCATCCATCTTAGCCTTGGTCATGCCCAAGGGGCTAGTGACGTTGATGGTTATTGGGTATGGTTTGCACCTTCATTTCACTTATAGGTTATGTTTCGACGTTGGACACGTACTTTGAGGTGACTTAAGTGAAATAAGGTTGTGAGATACTTTCCTAAGGTACTTTATGTTATACTTTGTGTCGATGACTTAAGTAATGGGTGAATATATGGTACTTTAGGTTCTAATTCTTCATTGGGGTGACTTAAGTGCACTTTTTGGCATGTGGGGAGTAAAGTGACTTAAATTATTTTAATTAATTAAAGAAAAGACCCAAGGGGTGATTAGGGTTCTTTTGGGCCTTTTGTTGTAATGAGAAGTTATAAAAGGAAGCGCTTGGGGAGAATAGGCATTCATTCATACTCACCTATTTTGATATTGAAGCAACTGTTGTTTATGCTTTCCTTGCTTGTGGAGGTGAAATTCATGGGAACCCTAGATTGATAGTGAAAGATCTACCCCTAGCTAGTAGAGCACTCTTCGGTGGTGAAAGATCCAGCCCTAGTTTGCTATTGTGGAGTCTATTCAGATCGGGTTGTCAGATTCAGAGTTTCAGAGGCTTGCTGATCCAGTTTCAAGTCCAGAAAGAGAAGACAACCATATTCAGTAAGAGAGATCATCTATTTTATCAGTGGAAACTTCTTATTATTACATGTTGATGCATGTTACTTGCATGTTAGTTTAATTGCAATAAAAGTGAAGATATTGGTTATTTTCTGATTTTATACCTTGCTGCCATAACTGTACTTTGTTGTCATATTTTTCTATATATTGTTGTCATAAAAATCAGATTGTTATTTGTGAAAATTTGGTTGGAAATCTTGAATATAAATTAAATCCGGAAAAGGGATATTTCACGGTGTCAATAATTGCACAGAGACCCCTTTTAGTAATGTCTTGGTACCACGTATCGTTCTTTCATGTACGTTAACGCCTCTTTCATGTATCGTCGGGTATATCGAAAGGGCGAGCTTCTTCCACGTACCGATGGGTATATCGGAAGGGCGCGTATATAGAAAGGTTCGGTATATCGGATTTGGCGGTATATAGATTGGGAGACCGTATACCTAGAGTGATAAGACCTTTACCCTTTGTCAGTGAATTCAAAAAGTGGGCACCAACGCCACTAAGTTCTTTCTTCTAAACTCACAGCTCCTAAGAGGAGATAATTATGTTGCATGGAAGACTAAGATCAGAACACAACTTGAGTTTGAAGAGATATGGCCTGTTGTAAATGGTTCTGCAACAAGATCACAAGATGACGCAGCTCAACAAAGACAATTTGATAGGGCTAACCAAAAGGCCAAGCTAATAATCTTGTTCAGTCTTGTCGACAACATGCAACCCCACATTGAGATGCTAAAACAGCCAAAGAAACGTGGGATAAGTGAGCACCGTTTATGAGGCCAAAAACAAGAACACAATTCTGAATTTGCGAAGTCGGTTACATTGAAATTCAAACGAGAATGAGAAAGTGGAAGCTTTCTTGAGAAGAGTTGAAGAATTGAGGGCTTCGATTCTAGCCTGCGAGAGGAGGTCAGCGATGAAGCTCTGCGTTCCCATTGTTCGAGAGCACTCCCTCCTTCATAACGCATTTTTGTGACAACACTCAACTTGTCGAGATCGAGACAGTTAGTTTTGACAAGTTAGTGAACCTCTGCAACAAGAAGAAGCTATGTACTATAAAGATGATGAAGAGGAGTAGGCACTATCTCGCTCATCGAGAAAGGAAAAGAAAAATTTCATTCTTCTCAAAAGTCACAAAAATAGCATCAACATTAGCATGGGGACATGATGTGAAAGATTGTTGTACAATACCTACAAGAAAGGTTCATCAAGTAATTTTGGACTTCAAAATCAGCAATCTCATAAGGAGCAGTCACACACTACAATCAAGGGCGGAAGAAGTGGAATTGCGAAGAAAACCCCATCAAGCGAGGAAATATAGCTAAGCAAGAAGAGCATTCAGAAAATGAGGACTTATTGTACACTGCTTGTTCCAGTGAACCATCCATGTCATCTAGTGTTGTTTGGTATGTTGATTCGGGAGCCACTCGACACATGAGTAGGCACATGAGCTGGTTTACTATAATGAGGGATACACCTTCGAAAAATCATGTTTTGTTAGGTGATGATTCTTCGTACATAGTACAGGGATTGGGAACATTTCTCTACCTCTTGGTTCACGAAATTGTAGACTATCAGATGTATTATATGTCCCTGGGTTAACAAAGAATCTATTATCAGTAAGTCAACTTCTAGATCATAATCTAAAGATTGATTTTGATAGTCATTCCAGTAAGAAAGTGTGTTTAATTCAAGACAAATCACGAGGCTCGAAAATTGTTGCAAAAGCCTCCAATGTGGGACGTATGTTCCAGCTTGACTTTGTCCACAGGGATGATCAAGCACTTGTGGCTAAGAATTCTTCATCAACTTGTGGCATCGGAGACTTGGTCACATCAGTTTCAAGTATCGCAAAACACTTTCTTTGGTATAACATGGTGAGAGGCTTGCCATCTCTCCAAAAGGATACAAATAAGTGTCCTCACTGCCTAGCAGGTAAACAACACAGAGCTTCATTCCAGAAGAGTACTTATCGAGCTCATGGTAAGCTTGATCTAGTTCATATCAATCTTTGTGGTCCGATGCAACCTAGTCATTCTAGATTTCAGTACTTCATGCTGTGTTGATGACTATTCAAGAAAAATGTGGATATTCTATCTTCGTAAGAAAAGTGAAGCTTTTGAGAACTTAAAAAAGTTCAAAGTAGCTGTAGAGAACGAGACTGGTTGTCATATCAAATCTCTCCGCTCAGATCGAGGGGGGGATTCACCAATAATGAGTTCAAAGCCTACTTACAAGCTCACAGGATTCATTGACAAATGCCTCCTCCACACACACCGCAATAGAATGGTGTTGTTGAGAGAAGAAACCGTAATATCATGGAAATGGTACATTGCATGATCGATGATTCTGGATTGGCGAGGACATTTTGGGGAAAAGCAACAAAGACAACAATTTATTTGTTGAATAGAAAACCCATAGTTGCTCTTGTTAGAGTGACACCACATGAAGCATGGTTAAAGAGGAAGCCATCTATTGCACACCTTAGAGTATTCGGGTGCAAAGCTAGCATGTACATACCCAAGCAAAATAGAAAGAAGTTGGATATGAAGTCACAGAAACTCATCTTCATTGGCTACGGTGAAGAGACTCTGGGTACACTTGATGGATCCGAAGACCAGAAAAGTCTACACTAGCAAAGATGTTGAGTTTTTTGAGAAGAAGGAAGCTGAGACTCCTCCAGACTCACCTGATGTAGATATTCCACTTGTAAAAACAGAAGTTGATGTTCCAGTTGATGATGAGAGTGATGATGGGGATGATGGTGATGATCAGACATGACCACGACCCACAGAACAATACAACGTATGCCCAAGTGGTATACTAACATGATACAAGATGCAAAATTGGATGCTCCACTAGATACATCCACCATTGGACCAAGGACTCGCGATAAAGCGGGAGAAGTAAAATTTGCTTTGATGAGTAGATTTGTTAAATCTATTAAGCCGTCTACTGTCTAGGAAGCCCTACAATCGAAAGCTTGGAAAGATGCCATGGATGTTGAGTATCAGTCAATGATGAAAAACAACACTTGACAGCTTGTCGATCTTCCACTAGGGAAGAAACCCATTGGTTGTAGATGGATATTCAAAACAAAGTACAAAGCAAGATGGGACCATAGACAAGTATAAAGCAAGACGGTAGCAAAGGGGTACGCACAAAAAGAAGGCATTGACTATGAGGAGACATTTGCTCCCATAGCTAAGATCAAAACAATCAGGATGATCTTTTCTCTAGCTACACAGATTTGGTTGGAAAGTCCATTAGATGGACGTGAAAAGTGCCTTTCGAATGGAGATCTACAGGAAGAAGTCTACATGACTCAACCTAATTGTACACGAAAAGAAACAAAGGTATGTAGACTCAAAAATCTCTGTATGGCCTTAAACAGTACCCGGGCTTGGTACATCAAAATTGATGAGCATCTCGTTCAACATGGATTCGTGAGAAATCCATATGATCCAAATCTCTACCTCAAAAATCAAGGGGAGGAGATTGTGATTGTTGTTGTCTATGTCGACGATCTAGTCATCACTGGCAATTCAGTGAAGATGATTGATGCAACGAAGAAAGATCTTAATCGATCGTTCGACATGACAGATCTCGGGCTCATGCACTATTGTCTTGGATTGGAAGTATGGCAGAAATAGAATCACATATTTGTTTCTCAATGAAGTATACCAAGACAACACTCGAGAAATTTAGGATGATGGATTGCACACCTATTGCTACACCTATGGAGATGAGACTACAATTATCTCATTCAGATCCATTTCCTGTGGTAGATGCAACTCTCTATCTACTATTGATTGGGAGTCTCATTTACCTAACTTATACTCCACCGGATATCAGCTTTGCAGTGAGTCATCTATCATGGTTTATGTAGGAACCCAGAGTTTTTCATTGAAAGGAAGCAAGGTAGATCTTGAGATATCTCAAGGGTACAGTAGATCTTGGTCTAGAGTACAAGAAGAATGATAAATTCTTCTTGACTAGATATTCAGATTCAAATCATGCAGGTAACATTGATGACAGGAAATCCACTTCTAGATTTGTATTCTTTTTGGGATCTGGACCGATATCATGGGGAAGCAAGAAACAACACTTTGTTTCTCGCTCTTCTACAAAAGTGAATATCGTGTTGCAAGTGAAGTTGTCTACGAAGTGATATGGCTACATCGCATACTGGAAGGACTTGGAATACCATAGGACAAACCTACCACCATGTATGTAGACAATGAAGGTGTTCTTAAACTTATTTGCAATCCAAGTGTTTCATGAGAGAACAAAGCACATCGAGGTACAAGTTCATTTCATACGCGAGCATGTCTTGAAACACAACATACAACTTCAGTTTTGCCCAACAAATGAACAACGAGCAAATATCTTCACAAAGTCACTTGCATGTGACAAGTTTGAGTTGTTCAGATAATTCCTCTCCTCATCCCTTGAGGCAATGCAAAATTTAGGGGGGGAATGTTCGGTGAACGTAGTTTACTGTAGTTAATTTAGCATTTACTATGGTAGTTTGATATTATTATATGGTTATGAGTGCATAACCATTTGTATTGTTTTATTATTCATGTAGGATAATTTTTTACATAGTCAGAAACAATTATATTTGTTTGTATTTTTATATAGTTATGTTTCCTAGATGTATTTTGGAAGCTATTGTACTGTGCTTATTATTTTGCACTGTGCAACATCTTGTTTGTCTGTATCCGACTATCCAATATATATAAATATTGCAGCCCTTCTATTGTAACTGAGGTTTTTGCTTATCAATAAACTTGTGAGGCTTCCGTCCCTCTTCCTTATTGTAAACATTGAATGCATATCTTTGATTGCACTTGAGCATGTATTTAATTACATTGGAAGTCTCTTCGATTAATCTTCTAAATGACCGTTGATCGAAGTTTACTTTCTGAGGCTGATTCCTTCTAGTGCAGTGGCCGTAAATGATCTCCAAAAGTTCCAGGCAATTAAACAGACTATACAGGACAAAGAACAAACAGAAGGGAAATAAACAAAAAGACAACAAGGAAAACAGGAGAGAAAATGCAAAAGAAATAAATAAAAATGAAAAACGTTGTCGAAGTCACGAGAAAAGCTCTGAATTCATTCCTGGTGAAAACCCTATTGAGATGTGTGAATACTGGCATGCAAAACTTCAATAGGATTCAACCAGAGCACAATTTACTTCAAACGGGGCATTATTTATTTAATAAATAATTAAATAAAAAGTTCCCAAAGAAAACCTGGCGGAGGGATAAAATGAGTTTCGACATTTGGGTATTTGTCAAAATTGGCTCATATGATTCATTGGGAATATCTTAACGTAATACAAACATCTTCTGGCAATAAAAACATGATAAGACCCGTTATTTTAAAAGAACAAATTTTTTTAAACATGGGGTAGTCCCAAATTTCAAGTTAAAATCTAAAGACATCAAATATATTAGTATTTATATCATAATTTATTTTTCAAAATGACGATTACATCCAAATTTCAAACACATTTGGCCTATGGCCCAATGCCTCTAATCATAAATCATCCCGAAACTTGTGCCAAACTCCTAATCACTTGAACTAGTGGACTCCTCGAGGTAAAGCTAATTCTAATGGTAATGCTCTCTGCCTCTCACTCTTGCAGACTCGCTTACTCTTACTCTTGCACTTGCAGCCTTGCTTAATGTTTTCAAGATTTGATAGTGATTTGTTGTGAGGGAGTAAGGTTCATCTATAGTTTTTCAAGTGCTTAAAGTGTAGGTGGAGCCCCATAAACTATTACGGTTAAGGTTGGGGTACAAACATCCAAAAATGTCAAAATTCTAATTTAAAAATCACCCTTTTGGTATTTTTAGTGTAGGGATGGTCGCAAGTTTCTAAGACTATCAAGGGATTTGGGAAAGTTTCCTTGAAGTTTCGAGGATGTCTCAAAGGCCCCTAAAGGACCCATTTGTGAGAAAAATGCCCTCTAAAGAAACATCCGAAGACATCTCTCGGACTCGTGGTTGTGGTGGTATTAACGGGAGACGTGTCCCTCGTGGAACACTTTTTTTCATTGTTACGTGGGGACGTGCCCCCAAAAAATGACAAGTCGGTACATCTTGGGACGTTTTGGGGACACCAGATGTGAGGGAAGCGTTTCAAACACGTTTCGAAGAGACAAGGGTAGAGGAAATGTCCCAGGATGTTTGGCAAGCAAGGAGGATGTCTCGGGGACATGGGGGATGATTTGGGGAAGTTTGGACGCCCCCAAAGACATCTAGACGTCCCTACCATCCTTGTGACTTCAGCGCCAATTTTTAATAAAAACACATTTTGACACTTCAAATTATTATTTTTTTGATTGAAAGGTAATTATAACTTAAAACAAACATACCTAAACTAACCCTAACCCTAAAAGTGTCATTCTATGTTATAAAATGACATTATGGGCTCATTCCATATTCACACCAAGCAAGAGCAAAAGACGAAGAGCAAGAGTGAGAGCAAGAGCAAGAGGAAGAGCAAAATTGAGAGCAAGAGCAAGCAAGAGGTATTTTCAATTTTATTTGCTTACGATACTTGTTAAAGTCTCTATTTTTTTAAAATTTAGATTCTATTTGCATTTTTTAGGGGTTGTTTTTTAGCTTTTGTATCTACATTCACAATATAATCATGTTTATAGTTTGTAGGATTTTAAAAAGTGCATATTGCATAGGTTTTCAGAATCTTGGTTACATTTTTTTTTAATTACATTTTAAAATTTAGATTATAGTTGCATTTTTTAGGGGCTGTTTTTTAGTTTTTGTATCTACATTCATAATGTAATCATGTTTATAGTTTGTAGGATTTTACAAAATGCATACTAGTTAGGTTTTTTTTTTTTTCAATTACATTTTTACCATTTTCAAATTTAGATTATATTTGCTTTTATTAGTGGTTGTTTTTAGTCTTTGTATCTACATTCACAATGTAATCATGTTTGTAGTTTGTAGGATTTTACAAAATGCATCTTTGGTTAGTTTTTTTTTAATTATATTTTAAAAGTTAAAAATAAAACATATTGCGAGAGGGTTTGGTTATAACTTATGGTTTTCATTGTTTATGAATTAAAATTATGATTATTGCTTATACTTTTTTTATAAAAATTAGTTCATTACATAATCAATCAATCATATAGTTATGGTTGTTTTTTTATTCATTGTAGCATTCATCACCATGAGTTCTTCTGAGTATAAGTATGAATCAGAGGGAGAGGGTTGAATAGAAACTTAAGATAGGTGGAAGTGTTGGTGATGTCACAATGAGGGAAGTGGAGAAGGGAGACAAAATGTAGTGGCAACGGCAACTGGTAGTTCAGCTGGTAGTGCTACCAATTGCCCCTCTCAAATGTTGTCCAGATTTTCCATTGGATCATTTGATAAGAAGAAGCCATTGCAACAATTTGCTAAGATAGTTGAGAACCCCAAGTCGAGGGGGAGCAAACTATGGAAGTGCAACATATGTGCACTGACTTGGCATGACAGCATCACCAGGACCAATGCACACTTGTTGCACCTTATAGGAAGGGGGTTGGCCTTTGTAAGGGCCTTTCACTAGAGCAGAGAGAGCTGAGATGGTGAGAATTTTCAATGGAAATACCACGGACAATGTTCCAAAAGTTCGTGGTACTACGATTAACACTCCTTTGAGCTCTCATAGGACTGACAAGCATAGTAATACTTTGGTTGGTTCTAGTTTTGGAATGTCAGAAGTGGAAAGGTATTTCCCGAATGAAAGTACGCAAAATCAGCAACAACACTATTGAGCATGCATCCCAATAAATCTTCAAGCATCAAGATACAAAATATAATTTCCAAGCATGCCTTGATTGGAAACCCTTATGTTGTTTTTATATCTCCCCTAAGTTGGGCGATCCACCTATGGGGGAACTTTATTTAAAAATCACTTAAACACTTTTTGATCATTTTTCCCTCTTGCTAACTTTATTTGTTGTTCACTTTATTATTAAATTAATTGCCAAATTTTAGCTTTAGTAATTACAATTACTCTAAGGAAAATAATCTAATAATTTAATTATTTCCCTCTTTATTATAATTACTAATATAATTACCTTCTAATTTCAAATAATGTCAATCACTATCAAGGTAATTAATATTAGCTATTATTTTTATCTCGAAATGGGGACATTACAGTCCTCCCTTCCCAAATTTGCTTAGCCTCAAGCAAATGTAAGCTCATATGCCCAAATACCATGTCCGAGAGATAAGACATGATGCAATGTTTTAAAGCCTTGACCCGGTGCCGGTCAAATGGGATATCTCTTGCCAACATAAGCTCATGCTTCTAATATATTTTGGCCAAAAAAATTTCTACAACTTCATTCTTTCTTGTTCTTGACCCTACACATGAAGCAAACATATTAGAGAAAACATGAGTGTTTAGCAACACTTTTAGCAATCCTTCATCATGCCTTGGAAGCATAATCATCTCATAAAATCTCCTCAAATGGTGAGACCTCCACGGTTCACTCATGTTGCCCCATTTCTTGCAATGATTTTGTTTCTTTTTCCCCGCAATCCTCATTAAAGTGGTTGGAAACTCGCTAGTACTTTCACCAAGCACTCCCAAGATGATAAAGGGTCGGACAAAACATCTCCCAAGTGTCAAACTACCACCACATAATTATAAAAAGGAGAAGGATCAAACTGAAAATGCATAAAACAACAGTCCATAACATTATGCTAGCACCTTCCATGAACCATGGGCTGCCCTCCTTAACACTTGTATTCACTTCCATCTTGCCATGAGGATATATAACATCTTGGACAGCAAGATGTTGTTCACTTGGCTGTCCCTTAATAGCGGAATTCATGAATTTAGTGCTTCTAGACATGTTCCTTACTCCATCACTATGCTGCCCACAAAACTGAAATGACCTAGTAGGAAACAATAAGTCATCAACACTTACATACCCTTGGTTGTAGCATGTTATTTTTGTACTTATCCTTGAGTATATGATGGCTAGAAATTCATTAGTATTTGCCCAAAATGTTTCCACAACATCAAGTGATAAAAAAAGCAACTCCCAACAACCATGTTGTCCCTTTGTGGACCCAAAGAAAGAAAAGAACAAGCTGGAAATACAAAATACACCATCCTTATGCTTAATAACAACTTGTTTTAGAGCCCATAAAATATTGTTTGGAATCTCCCAAATGTGATTTCTTGGTTGCGAGTGAACAACTGCAACTATTTTTATCCAACGACCCAACTCATGACCAAATATGTATTCCAAACTTACTCTTGAAGTGTCAGCAGTAAAACCCAAAGCATAATGACTGAAATTGTCTTACAATACCAAAAATCATTACCTTCAAGGGCTGGCTTCTTGATCATGACAGAAAATGTGTTAAATGGAGGACTGAATTTTGTGACAGCAGTCCTATAACCCTTCATAACAACAAGCTTATCATTCCAGCTCTTAATATTTATACCAAGAGCAATTAGTTTAACATCAAAATACCTTCTATTATGCCCTTCATTCATCATGGAGTGATTCAAGAAGCCATCTTTCATTGGTGAGTTATCTCTAGGCATGTGTAAGTAATTGAAGGGCCAAATAAATAATATTCCATGGGCTGTAAATGAAATGATTGGCTTACCATGAGAGGACCAGCTCACAAGACCCCATAAGTTCCGATTTCCATGAAGCGTCCCTCTTACCAAATGCATGCTTGAAAGTGTGACAATCAAACAGCTAGTCGGTGGTCCATCATGTAGACATTTTGTAAAAACAACCCCTATTTGTTGGGCAGCAAACAAAGTAGATAGCAAACTGAAAATGACTACTACAACAGTCCTATATTGCATGGCAGCTAGTACCAAACCCAAACAGCCATGATTAATTGGGAAATGTTTCACATCAACGATGCCATTGCTTCTAATGTTTCCTAAAGCCGAATCATGAATGCTGATACTCATGCCCACCAAAAATAATTTTGAACTTTCATTTATTCGCAGGGAATCAGTCATAAAGATCACAAAATCAGAATCGACAACCTTTGGAGGACGTGGAAAATTACCCGGATCCCTTGCCTTAGAGTGCCCATATAAATGACTTTAAACGAAGGAATCTTCTTGCCTTATGTTCTAGCCCATGATCTTCATTTTTCTCCGTCTCTTACATGTTTCTCCTGAGAAAAACAAATATGATATGGCAAGGTATGCAGTAACAAATCAACCTCGCTTGTAAGCTTCTTATGATGATAACAAACCTCCATGTTTGAATGATGTATGTATGGTACATCCTTATAACTCCCTTCAAGGCCATGAATGTCATTTGTTTGCTTCATAGTGACGATTGTTTGGGAATGGATAGAAAGTTGAATATCAACATCCACATTAGGGATTGGGGTTCAATCACCAAATTTTCTTTTCTCTCTTGTAGATTTGACTTTTCCTCCTTGAGTTCAAATTCCGTGATCTCCTCTTTTGTCACTTTGTTAAGATGCATACAATTCTTAGAAGGCAAAGAAACATTTTCAACTAATGAAGGATATTCACCTTGCCCATCCTTACTGATCTTGCAATCTTGGGTTCAAATTCCATGATCTCCTCTTCTGTCACTTTGTGAACATGCATGCAATCCTTAGAAGGAAAAAAAATATTTTCAACTAATGAGGGATTTTCACCTTGCCCATCCTTGCAATCTTGCATATCAAACATTTCTAGGAACCTTTGGGTGAAATCTTCAAGGAGAGAGAACGACCCTCGGTCTCCAACAAATGATGCCACCACTTATGTGCCTTTCCATTCAAGTATATAGATATGAGCATTAGGGCATCATCGACACAGGATTTCATCGCAAATGTCTTAAATTATTTCAACCAAGATCTAGCGAGAATTTTATTAGTACCATCAAAATAGGAACTTGGGTCCACTTAAATACATTCCATTGAATATTTCTAACCTCTAACTTCCGATTTGCAACACAAACCTTATAGGTGCACCCGGATCGGTGCTCGATACCACCGTGATGTCCCCAAATAGGACATTTCAAGATTCAACAATTATTTATCAAAACGCTTGAAATCGAATGTAGAAAATGAACGACATCAAGTTGGAAATTAATGTTTTTATGACAGCAAAGTAAACAGGCCAAAATTCCTTGCCAAAACCCTAAGAGATTTGCCTATGGGTGTAAAAAAGCGTAAAAATACCTTCAAAATTATGAAATTAAATGTGTAGCTAGCCCTTGAATTATCAAATTTGAAAATACTTATATTTTTGCAAAATACTTGAAAATATGAGTTTTAATTGTGGAAAAACTACGATACTTGATAAATTCATAACTCGGAAAATACCCAACAATTTTTGACAAATGATAGCTCACATTGAATATAAAATTACAAGTTTTCCAATGATATCAAAATTAGAATTTTCCGATGGGTGGAAGGCACCCAAAATAGAGTCGGAAATATGGAAATGTGTAGATGAAACCCTAATTCCTGAAATCAACAACCATTCGCCCCTCTTGAAAAACTCTCAAACAAGCCTCATAATTGATCACAACACCTTATATTTGATTCTCCTTCAGTTTGACCTTCAAGAAAGACCTCACATGTAGAAAGACCCTTTGAACAACAACACAACAAAATTCAAAATTTAGCAATGTATTTCTCGGAAGGAAGTACCGAAATCAACAACAACACTATTGGGCATGCATCCTAATAAATTTTCAAGCATGAAGATACAAAATATAATTTCCAAGCATGCCTTAATTGGAAACCCTTATGTTGTTTTTATATCTCCCTAATTGAGGAAATCCACCTTTGGGGGAAAACTTTATTTAAAAATCACATAAACACTTTTTGGTCTCTTTTCTCTTTTCCCTCTTGCTAACCTTATTTGTTGTTCACTTTATTACTAAATTAATTGCCAAAGTTTAGTTTTAGTAATAATAATTATTCGAGGCAAATTATCTAATAATTTAATTATTTCCCTCTTTATAATAATAACTAATATAATTACCCTCTAATTTCAAATGATGAAAATCACTCTCAAGGTAATTAATATTAGCAATTATTTTTATTTGAAATGGGGACATTACAAACTTACTATCTCTGTCACTCACAATATTTTTAGCCAATCCATATAGCCTAAATACCTCTCTCGAAAAATAAATCAGCAACTCGTGGAGCCTTAACTTTGCTAGGAATAGCAAAGAAGTGAGCATATTTAGTGAGTCTATCAACCTGTCACAAAAATACAATTTTTACTCCGAACATTGGGAAGACTCTCGATGAAATCCATTGGAAGACCTAGGAATAGCAAAGAAGTGAGCATATTTAGTGAGTCTATCAACCGTTGCAAAGAAGTGAGCATATATATGTTCAAGTTTGGTACATGATGAGGGTCATCAATCCTCAACATTAAAGAATGTCACCGGGGCTGGTGGCCATGCAAGTGTGCAAAAGGAGAAAGAGATATTTGGCATCGGTCCTCACTACCCAAAATCCACACTTGCAAGAATTGAAAAGAACAGTTGCAAAATTTGAAACACACTTGGAGGAAATTAAATGTCACACTTGTATGGAATTAAAACACACTTGCTTCAAAGGAAATCACACTTACATGAAAGGAAATTGCTGAATTGAAAAGAAAGGATAAACACAAAATACACCTACAGGTTTACAACAAAGGAATAATTACATTGTACAAAGAAAAAGACAACAAAAATATAATTACAGAATGGAAAACACAAACATAGATCCATCTTCCTTGGAATGAGTGGCCAGCTCATTCCTCGGAAGATGATTTTGATCAACACTTATTTACAAAAGGATGGAACGAAATCTCAAAATGCTTGGTTTGCCAACAAAACAAGGTGGAACACAAATTTCCAGTTGGGCTATTGCAACCACTTCCTATACCCACCCAAAAATGGGAAAGTATTTCCATGGACTTCATCACAAGGCTGCCCATGGTTCAAGGTAAGAATTGTTTGTATGTTCTGGTTGATAGACTCACAAAATATACTCATTTTTATCCACTTCCAGCCAAGTATAATGCACTATATGTAATGTCCCTTTTTCCACACTAGTCACTTTTAAGGCTTTTGGTCCACTCCAACTTTGGCAGGCCTCGAGGAAGGAAGCAAGGGAGGTGAACATTTCCATTATTGCAAGTAATTTCCTTATTCATTTAATTTCTAATTACGGCTTGGAGTGATTCGATTAGTTGAATAACAGCGAAAAAGGAACTTTTATCTTCACCTTCATTAAGGTCGGTTTTCTTGTGAGCTACAAGGAGATAATGTAATGTCCCTTTTTCCCACGTGACAGCTCAAAAGAGGACTCCCGGCCATTCCTTCTTCATGGCCTAGAAGAAGAAATTAATAAAAGAAGGCAACAAACTAAGTAATATTTTAATTAAATAATTATTAAATAATAAAGGGGCGGCTGAAGTAAAAATAAATAAATAACACATGGTCGGCCAAACATAAACAAGCTCTTAAAAGGGGCGATCATGTTTGGGAAGAGACGCCACCCTTGGGAAGAATAAATAGGGGTGTGAGCCACTCATTTGATCATCGACTTGACTTGTAATCATCTGATTTTGGAGAGAGTACTCTCACGGCCAGCCTATTGGGACAAAAACCCCATTAGAGGTCTCTTGCAAGGGACAAAAACCCTTTCTTTTGACTTTAAACAATTGAACTTCCTTGAATATATATATATATATATTATCTATGCAAATCTGATTTAGATTGTGCATTTTCAGATTCATATCAATTTATTCTATTCTGATTTTAATTTCCAGCAGTGTTCATTTACCTTTCCTTGTTCGATTTGGTTTCTAAAATTTAGTAATATAGAAATCATTGATACATATGTAGAGAAGTTTAGTGATGATTTTTGGACTATTTGGTGAAGATTAAAAATTGCTGCAATATAAATTTCAGCCTGCTGCAATTTCATTTCCAAAAAATTTAATTTTTAATTAAAATCCCCAAAAGGGACATTTCAGTGGTATCAGAGCTTTATCCTCTAAGGCCTGGAAGAAACTAGGAGATGATATCATGGCAGGACAAACAAATTTCAAGGAAGCCTTGGATCTAGTTATTCGAAATCTAGATAATCTGAAGCAATCCTTTAGAACAACTCGAGAAACGAATTGGAATTTCACCTCCGTATCCAAAGATGAAGCCATTCCGGAAGAAGATCTCGAAGCTAGCTATAAGGAATACATGGCTTTTTCCAAGGAAATTCGTGAAGCCATATCATTTACCGAATTCGTAAAATTGAATAGTGGAAGAGCTAGGCCTAAGCCTAGACACACTCAGCCACAAAGGAAGTCAGAGGAGAAGAACTTCCAAATTACATTGGAAGAAAAAGGAGAAGAACAATTCAAGAAGAACGAGCCAAGAAGAATGAGTCAGTCCCTACTTCTGAAGTAATTATTAAGCATTACTAGATTAATAATGATATGGTAGCATTTGATAAAATTGAAGAAAGCATGGGATGTGAACAAGCAGCAATAACAATGGGTAAGGATGAGACCCATTTCCAAGATGAACATGATAAAAGACAGCCCGCTGGTCCGTTTATCACAATGGACAATGATGCAGCCAAAGACGAAGAATTGAATTTGGAGAAGAGACACCACGATGTTCCAAAAGTGTGTGAACAAGGAGTGAACAAAGAAGATAATAAAGAAGGAGACGAAAGATTTGTTGAAGGTCCGAGGATCAGATACATCTCAGATCTCTTGCTTCCAAGAATTGAGGTAGAAGATAATCTTCTCTCCAAAAACCATGAATTGTATGTTAAGGTAACCAACTCCTCTCCTAATTTGGTTGGCCATTCTTTTGATATGCTTTGGAGTTGCGATAAAAATGGTTCTTTTAAGGCACGGAAAAAGGAGAAAATTTCTCATAAAAAACAAAATAAAGAAGCTGGACTATACCAATCATGCGAGCTATTCTTGGGAATGCACATAAGAAATGAACACTATTCATTTGATCCGGGCATAAGGAATCATTTACGGTATCCTAAGCTTGTCATTACAAGCTTTAATGCTGCTGGTTTGGAACAGCAGTATCACACATATCACATAATTCAGATTTCTTTTTGGATAACTCAAGGTGTGAAAGTTTCCTTGCATCATAAATTACTACAGCAGTTGCTTCCGAAGCCATGTCAAAGAAGAGTCCCTCTTTCATCATGGACAATGAAGATCTCAATGCAAGGAATAAGTTCTATGATATTTGTTAATGATTTGTTGACATCTAATGGTGGCATCCACAATGATGAAGGGGAAACATTGGCAAAGGAGTCAAAAATAGTAAGGATGGATCTCCAGCAGTATGAGGTAATGGTGGGTCATTGTTTGGATAACACTAACTTCCTTTTGGCATGTAATAAATTCAGACTTAAGCAAGACAAAACAAGGGACGAATATCTTGTTGGAAGCCCAAAGAACAAGAGTATTTCAGGCTTATTGCCCTTTGGTTCACTACCGTATGGAAGTAATCATCGAATTCAGTTGAAAGTAACAAGAGATACCCTCTTTTCGAGGCTCGCCATATGCATGATAAGAGATGAAAGGAAACTTCCCATAAAGAAAAAAATGAGGAGGCTGGACTGTTCCTCACAACAGACAAAGGGAATTTGTTCGATGGACATCTCAGCCCAAGCAAGAACCCAAAAGCCACCCAAGACAAACACCAACAACTTGGGAATAAATGTAATGAAGGAAGTATTCCATCCAGCAAGGGAATCATGTCAACAAGGAATGCAGATTTAAAATCATAATTTCTAAGTATTTGGGGCAGCCTATGTTTTATGAAAATAAATGGGAATACTAAGGTTTTTATAAGCACAAGTATGGGCAAACATAACTTAGCTTTCGGAGACCTAGAAGCCAGAAAGAAAGATATTCATCTAAATACCAATGATGATTTGCAGTTGAAGAGACTTATTAGAGCAGCCACCAAGGGTAAGCACCTTGACAGCAAAAACTTGTTATGTTATCACAGTTGTTTAATTCATCATGGGTGTTTAGCTATTAATAAAGACAAAGTGAAGAATGCTTCCAAGGCAGCCCCAGATCATTGTGAAGAAGCCAACACCCCCAAATTTTCAGTCCAAGATATGTAGCAAGGTAGAAGGCTACACAATGTACATGGTAAGGCAGCCATAAAGATTGAAAATTTTCAGTTTTCCAAGATTGTTTTAATCGAATACGATGCATATTCAGTTATTGCCTTTCCTTGGGATTATGGGAAATACAATTTCGGTCAAGAATTGGGCAAAGCATGGGGATCATGGACAGCAAAGGGTTCGCAGCCCGGAAGATTCTTCTCCATGTTCCAAGCTTTTACATATAGGCAAGAAAATGTTCTTCTACAGAAAGTGGATGGAAGACAAAGGAAGGACCCTACAAATGTTCTGAATTTCACTATTTATATGAAGAATTCATGGCGGATGGTTGTATGTTGCATGATTAAATTGAGGATGACAGCCACTACCTCTTGGAGGAAAATGTACATCAGTGAATGGAGCAGCATAGCGACATTTTGGGGTAGCCCATACATAAAGAAGACTCAATTGAAGACTTATGAATACATCTTTGAATGGGCAGCCATGAAGCTTAGCAAAACCCATTCCTTAGATAACTCTCAGTTCCATGATGAAAATGTCGTCTTTGGAAATGTGTTACAAAACTAGTTTTTGGTGTGATGATTTCACTAAGGAGCAGCTGAAAATTATTTGGGATCCAGGCATTGGTACAGTGACAGCATACTTAAGGAGCTTATGATTGCTTGAGGACAAACAATCTTGGGGAGGGAGGACTGTAATGTCCCTTTTTCCCACGTGACAGCTCAAAAGAGGATTCCCGACCTTTCCTTCTTCATGGCCTAGAAGAAGAAATTAATAAAAGAAGAAGGCAGCGAACTAAGTAATATTTTAATTAAATAATAAAGGGGCGGCTGAAGTAAAAATGAATAAATAACACATGGTTGGCCAAACATAAACAAGCTCTTAAAAGGGGTGATCATGTTTGGGAAGAGACACCACCCTTGGGAAGAATAAATAGGGGTGTGAGCCACTCATTTGATCAATGACTTGACTTGTAATCATCTGATTTTGGAGAGAGTACTCTCACGGCCAGCCTATTGGGATGAAAACCCCATTAGAGGTCTCTTGCAAGGGACGAAAACCTCTTGCTTGTGACTTTAAACAATTGAACTTCCTTGAATATATATATATATATATATATATATATATATATATATTATCTCTGCAAATCTGATTTAGATTGTGCATTTTCAGATTCATATCAATTTATTCTATTCTGATTTTAATTTCCAGCAGTGTTCATTTACCTTTCCTTGTTCGATTTGGTCTCTAAAATTTAGAGAAATAATATAGAAATCTTTGATACATATTTAGAGAAGTTTGGTGATGATTTTTGGGCTATTTGGTGAAGATTAAAATCGCTGCAATATAAATTTCAGTCTGCTGCAATTTCATTTCCAGAATAGTAATTTTAATTAAAATCCCCAAAAGGGTCATTTCAGATAAAGAAATATAATTTTATGAGATTGGTTTTCTTAATTGAAGTGAAGATCAAAAAGTGCATTCCCCCTTCATTAAGAGGTTGGCCATGCAAAGTGTGATCCTTGGCACTAAGAAGGGGTACTTAAGGAGGTTCGAATGGAGGACGACATCATCATCTACCATTTATTTGGACATTTACTTGGAGTGGAGCTAGTGTAACTTTTTTCTGGCCATTGAAGGACAAAACCCTTCCTTAGTCGCCTATTGAGGACGAAACCCATCAAGGATGAAACCCTTCCTTAGTCATTGTCATGCTCACAATTGAGGATCCTCCCTCTCCATTATGGGAAGGGACCTTCTCAAAGCACCACATCCCCGATAGTCTATAGTCTTTCCCGTTCCCCTTCCCTTGTCCATCACCCCTCCCCTCCCTTCTATAAATTCTATTGGGCACTCGTATTGGGGGGTCTCATTAGAGATCGTTAGTGGGGGCTCTTCTCTTTGTTGGGAAGCTCCCTAACTCAAGCTCTGATGAGGCCCCTTTCGATGGCCCTAGAATCCATAATTTTGCAAGGAGGTTTCAGTTTTGCAGTTCCATTTTGAAGTTGCTGATTTTGATAAAATCGGATTATGAGTTGTGTTGTTTTCAGACTTGAACAGCTGCAAGAGTGATCATTTTGAGGTTATTAAATCATGGAAAATAGTGGTAGATGGTTCCAATTGAAGAAGACAACTACTTCAGCCAACATAGCTCCAAATTGGGGAAAAATCAGGTGCTTTATGATTGTTATACTTTGTTTCTAGCCACCTACATTCTGATTTTTGAGAAAAAAATGCACGGTTATAGCTGTTTTTGGACAACAACACGAAAAATTGGGAATCCACCATTGGATGGAAATTATGAGATGGTGGCAAGCAAAGGAAGGGAAATAGCTATCATGTCCATAGGGCATGATGAAGAGATTGTAAAAGTGTTGTTAAACACTCTTGTTTTCCTTGATACGTTTGCTTCATGTGCAGGAACATCAAAGAAGGAGCAGCTGAGATTCATTTGGGATCTAGGTACGTGCATTTGCTTGAGGACAAGCAAATTTGGGAAGGGAGGACTGTAATGTCCCCTTTTCCACGCTAGTCACTTTTAAGGCCTTGGGCCCATTACACCTTCTGTGGGCCTTGAGGAAGGAAGCAAGGGAGGTGAACATTGCCATTATTACAAGTAATTTCCTTATTCATTTAATTACTAATTATGGCTTGGAGTGATTTGATTAGGTGAATGGCAAAGCGAAAAAGGAACTTCTATCTTCACCTTCATTAAGGTCGGTCTTCTTGAGAGCTACAAGGGAGATAAAGAAATATTCTTTTATGAGGTTGGTTTTCTTAAGTGAAGTGAAGATTAAAAATGCATTTCCCCCTTCATTAAGAGGTCGGCCATGAAGATTGGGCTTCTAATTCATCCTTGGTGCCAAGAAGGGGTACTTAAGGAGGTTCGAATGGAGGAGGACATCATCATCTATCATCTATTTTGACATTTACTTGGAGTGGAGCTAGTGTAGCTTTTCTTCTTGCCATTGAAGGACGAAAACCCTTCCTTGGTCACCTATTGAGGACGAAACCCTTCAATAGGATCACACTTGGGGATGAAAACCCTCATTTGTGCATTGGTGGCTTCATACACGGAGGTCACAAGTGAGCTTTAAGGAGGATTTCATATTTATTTCTTCCCTTCTAACCTTAGGCAACTTGTTTGGGTGAAGGGTTTGATATCATCTAGGGCACTTTTGGACAATTTGAGTTGATATTATTGTTCTTCATATTTTATAAGGTTGGAATCTACAATTTGGTGATTTTTGGAGAGGTTTATGAGCTATTTTTAGCCCTTGTTTGTGGCTGCCCTGCTGCTGTCATAAAATTAATTGCAGTTGGGTGTAATCTCTTATTTCCTCTATTATTTTGATGTAATTTGGATGGATAAATGTTGTGCTTGAAATAATTATTTAGAAGCATTTTCAATTGTTATTGCATGGTTGTATGATGATTTGAAGTGCCTATACAATTCGCTTCCCTAAAGGACTGATTATTGATTGCTCAAATAGGGTTAAAGTGTGTTTCCAATCATTTTCAGATTGATGCTTGTTGGTTGATGGTGTATTTTCAGATTTGATTCATTTGGGGTTGTGGCCAAACCCTTATTTTCAGTTTTAGCCCTAGAAAGGGACATTACACTATAGTGGTTGATATTTTTAAGGAGGTGTTTAGACTTCATGGGCTGCCAAGGAATATCATAAGTGATAGGGACAACAAATTTCTGAGCATGTTTTGGCAAGAACTTTTCCGTCTAACAGGTACCGAGCTCACTCCTAGCACTAGCTATCACCCCAAATGATGGGCAAACAGAAATAGTGAACAAATGGGTAGAGGGATACTTACGGAATTATATTGATGGGCAGCAATCAGCTTGTGTAAAATGGTTATACATGATCCATAGGGATCCGAGGAAAAACACAAAGCACTTCATCAATTACATCAGCACCAAGAAGAAGAAACAGGAAAAGTGAAAGAAATGAGGTAAATGGAGGTTCTTGAGAACTGCGCCGGTCAGCACAGGCGGCGGTCCGAACACTTTCGAAGTAAAAGAAGAACAGAGCACAAATGGACGCGAATTTGAAGCGCCCAGCCGTGTCTCTTCACTTCCATGCCCCTTCACATCCTCCAGTGCACTGGGAGGACATGGGAAGGCCTATAAATACATGGAAGGAGCAAGAGAATAGACATTCGAAGGCGAATCAAAATTTAATGAGAGCAAGTGAGCAAGATCTTCAGTGTTGGAATGGAATTGTAGGAGCAAGGTGTAGAAACAGAGCAAGCAAGTAATTGGAGAGAAGGTTTACACTGTTGCTTCTTTTCATACTTATTGTAATCTGTAATTGTCTATGTTAGACCAATAAAAGTGGGAAGAAAGAGCAGTTGCCCTTCCCAACTGGTTTTCCTCCTTGGAGGTTTCTAGGATAAAAATTGTTGGTGTTGAAGTTTGAATTATTTTCCTTCTCTGCAATTTCCTTTCTATAGCACTAGATAATCAGTCACGAAGCTCTAATATTTAAGCAAATCTGTCATTTTCCAGAGTTGAAAGTAGAACAACATAGTTGTGTGATTCGTAGAGTTCCAAAGTAGAAGTTTACGGATCATTTTGGTATCAGAGCTAATTATATATCCAGGACTGTGGTATTCAAATCTTTCTTGTGATTTTGTATGACAGTGACAAGGTCCAAAGGCGAAGAAGTTTTACCTTGCGAGCTAGATATTTCTACAAAGAAGTGGAAACAGAGAATTCGAGCTCAAATGGAGGAAGAGAACTTGGTCTGTAGAGTCGAGATGCTAGAGACCATGATGGATAGATTGCATAGGAAACAAGAAGAGCTTTTAGATCTGCAAAAGATGGCTTCGGTTAAGCAAGATTCCATGGACTCGGTGGTTCGAGCACTAGCCGAAAAATTCGGTATCAGAAAGAGCCACAAAGAGGAAGAATGGGAAGAGCGTGAAGAGACGCCAATTGTAAGCGAGAAGGTAAAATCTGCACATACACCTTTTAAAGTTGAAACAAAAGTGGAAATAAAGAATTTTGAAGGACAAGTAGATGCAGAATTACTGGATAAATGGCTAAAACAATTGGAAGTCTATTTTAGTGTGCATAATGTCACTGAGGCACAAAGGGTCACCTTTGCACGTCTCAAAATGGAAGGTCATGCTCTGGTTTGGTGGGAAACCCATCTAGCCACTTGTGAGAAGAAGAAATGTCCTATTATCAGTAATGGAAAGGTTTTAAAGAATTGATAAGAGCTAACTTCTATCCTATTGACCATAAGACTGACATGATGATTAAGTGGCAGTACTTTAGACAGGGCAGCAGTCAAAGCGTGCAAGACTACACTACAGAATTTCGGAGACAAGCCATGTTACTTAATATGGACTTGGAGGATGAGGACATTCTGACCAAATATTTGGGAGGACTTCACACTCACCTTCGGAGGAAGGTAATCTCCACGAAGCCCAAGGATCTCAATGAAGCTTGTGTACAAGCATACTACATTGATGACGAGAAGAAGCAAGGAGAAATAGAGCCAAACTTGGCCTTGCATTTGTCTCCTTGTTTCCATCTCAAGGAGAGTGATCCACTTTCTCTTTTGGTGTAATCACCACCCCTTTCAATTCAATTCATGTTTCTCTTTCATCCCTTTTCTCCCGTAATTAGTAGCTTAGTCAAGAGTAGTTTTATCATTAGAGCGGTTAGTGAAGGAAGCTAGCTCCAGAGGTCTAACCCATGGAGCCAAGGTCCTATACCTTGGGGATCGCCCCATGTTTCATTGAGGTGTTGATTTCGGCCTCGCAAGGGGTGCAATCTCGGGTGACAACAATACCACTTTAGGAAAGTTTTCTTGTCCTTTCTAATGCCTCCTCTAAAGTTGAAATATACTTTCTTGTAGGATTTTAAATGTGGAGTTTTCCCCATCCTACTTCATTAGTGTACTCATCTTCTTGGCGCACTTCTCATCATTATTCCTTGTAAAATAATGTGAATTAATAAAGTTTCATTGATTTTAGCAAATGGTCAAAACTTGTTAACCATTGTTAAATCTCAAGAATTAATCCTTCTTGTCATAGCTTGCAATTCAATGGCATTTGATGCACCTTGAGGCCTTTAGTTTTCATAGATGATTTCTTAATGTCCAAAATACCTTTTTAGAAGATTTTGCCATGGTTTGATCGCTTCAACTAGGATCCATCCCACCTATGTTGAAGGGCAATGTAGAAATATACGTTATTACACCATAGTGTATAGGTTTGGTGTATTATAGATTGGTTATTCACAAGTTTTAAATTTAATAATATGTTATTGTTTATGAGTAGTTGTAACAACTATGCAGAGATTAGAAAGGGGTGGAGGAATGAATGGGATATGATAAGGAGATGTTCTATATAAAAGGACGTAAAATGTATAATTACTTTCCAGTATGAATAAAATGGAGTCGTGTATTTTAATGTGTGAATCCCGTGTGATGCATTTGTCTTATACCAAATTTCATCATTTGGTATCAAAGTGTGATGGATTCGTGAGAGCCAGAAAATGTCTGTAGGGTTGCAAAGCATTTGAGTTGTAGCTATTTGTGTATTTATTTTTGTGGAGGAGAGTGAAACTGCTCAAAAATCTCAGCAATATGCATGTTAACATCTTACACCAAATATCAACAATATGTATGATTGCGCACTTTGATGTACAGAACTATACATCTAAGGCCTGAACATTTATTCTTGCAAGAAATATTACTTTGGAAGAATGAAGGTGTAAAGCCTGTCATAAGAGTATTTATTAAAAAAAGAGGCATTCAAATTAGTGTGGATTTGTACAATATAGATGAGATGAAATGTGAATACAAGAGGCATGGAACTAGAATAAAATAAAATAGTATGAGTGACACCATCTCTGAGAACAAAACCAAAGGCATCAAAGGCTGTTGAAGGCGTCAGAGATATTGGTAAATTTGATGTGTATTAGGGTTTAAAAAGTTTTTTTTTTTTTTTTTTGATCTGAGGATGAGTAGTGGAACACAACAAGAATAAAGAAACAAATAGAGAAGTGCTTGGGAAGGAAGTATGCAAAAAAAAAAGAAAGTGTTGAGATCAGAATTGAAAGCAAAGTGTGAGTTGCACATTTCAAAGCTTCAGCCAGGGCAAGAAGTATATTGTGATACGGATCAACAAACGACGTGGTTGCAACATGAAGGTGAGCAACAAACACCAAGAATCTATGGAGTTGGAAGAGTGACATTATCAATCTGATTGCAGCATGTAAAGAGCAAGAAAATAATTTTAAAACATATGTGAGACCATAGCTGTTTGTAGCAGTGAAGTGCATTTAAAAAAGAAAGAGGAGCAGCTGTGGATGCACAAGTTTGGTGCAACAAAAAGTGATGCTTCATCGCATAATCAAAGTGCATCATAAGGATTATTATAAGGCATTTTCATTTATTAAGATTTAGGGTTTGACTATTGTATAGACTCGTAGAGTTTTCTTGAAACTTATAAAAATTTAGGGCTATAAAATAAATCATTAAGATTTAGTGTTGCACTGTTGTATTGAGTTTTCTTAGATCTTAGGGGCCAGGGATACGGATAGTTTTTTTCATAAGTTATATAGTTAATAATATGTGATTGTTTGTAAGTGGTTGTAACAACCACGTAGATGTCCTAAATAATAGGACAATCAATTGTATACATACCCTTCAAGCATAAATAAAATGATGCAATCATGTATTTCAGTGTGCAAATCTATGTACTACATTAGTCCTATACAAAATTTCATCATATTTCACGTGTTACTTTGCACATTGTTTTATCTTATTTATGTGATTGCTTACTTTTTTGTGCCTGAGAACTTTGTAACAGAGCAGCTTCAAAATGGATACAATACTATAGACCATAAGGAAGCTATTTGTTTCATTTTCATATTATATATAGTTATGGCTTCTAGGAATCATTTATGCAGATTAATATAATTGAACTTTTTCTACTATTTATAATATCATGTTTTGCAGTGTATTGAACGAGGTTGTTCTACTACAAATGCAGAAGCTGGTTCTTGATAAATTATGTACTTGGATTGCAACATACTTCTAGCACCGCGAATAGTCACAGAAATTATCCTCACTTATTGTAGAATGGAGAATTGAATTCGCTTCTTTGTGATGCTTGATTCTTGAGCTGTATCTGCTCGTCATTCTTAATAAATTGGTTCAATAGTTGTGTGTGCAACTGGATCTGTTGATGTTGTAACATCAAAGACAAGATAAATAACAACCTTTTGGAATGGTGATTCCAATGCTTTGAGGTGGGTTACCACTCAATTTGATAATAGCTACTTGAAAATACTCAGGCCAACAGTAATTGAGATTACACTTACTAAATCTTTGTATGTCTTTGGTTAAAATGTTGTTTGGAAAAAAACATGGTGTTTATTGTTGTTTGCAAGATTTATGCTAAAATTTGTTCTTAGGATATGAGCTCTATTTCACTCAAAATCATTCTTAAAATATGATATGAATAAACAGGCAATGTTGGGATGATGGATTAGTCCTTTAATCAATTTAAATGATATTTGAAATTCTTTTTAAAATTTTCCTCTCCAATTTCTTCAAACATGCCCACCAATTTCTGTACAAATAATGGCTCTGTTTGTTTGCTAATGAGTATTCTTTTCCAAAATTCATTTGATAAGGACAATTGTATATAGTTATTTTAGGTGATTCATGGAACTTAAAAGATTTTGGTTAAGCTTATTTGACCTAAGATGGGTTAAGGAATGCAATTCAATTTCATGGTTGATAGACTCTAAATAGTCCATGATATGGATTGTTCTTCTAATTCTTTTACATTAATGATTATAGCTATCATGCATGTATTGATGCGGACATGAGTGGTCATTGAGCAACCTTTTTGAGTCGTTAAGAGCACTACTTAAATTTGAATGTAGAATCCCCTAGCAGTCTCTCAAACAGTTCTTATGCTGATAACAATGATGTATTGGGTTAATTTAATATAACTATAATGAACACAATTTAACATCTACTTCATTTTCCTAGTTGAAACTCAAATATTTCTTTTTATGTATTATCAATTTCTTTTGCACTACCTTTGATATCATTATTGCCTTTTGCATAGTGTTGACATTTAGAATTTTAAGATATATTGGTGTTTGGCATTTTCAAATCAAAATAGAAGTTAGTTATGATGGTCTAAACATCCATTGGCATGACCTACAATATAGAAGAATTTGAATGTCATTAAAGACGATTACTATCATAAGCAAACCTATTTGAGTGAGAGCTGTTGATCAACAATAAGTAATAATAAAGCTCCTCCAATGTTAGCTAGTTATTGAGCAACAAAAATATCACCAACCATACAATGTAAATTTTGGCACAAATACTTGCGCCTAGTAATGAAATACAAGGCCACGAGTTAAGCACTTGCGCACTCCAACATGTCGATAAGTAAAACATTATTGCTTTGGTATGAGTGGAAAATAGTGGTTAACTATTCCTTGTAGACAAACATCCCTCTAGGTTTATTTGCGTTAAGGGCATTCAAGATTCTTTCTTATTTGGTTTTCCTTTTAAGGTAGACTAAACTCTTTGGCTTCTCATTAACTTGATATTTTTCTTTGGTTTGTGTGATTTTGTAGCTTTATTTCAAGTTCAATTCATATTTTTGTTTGAGCATCTCTAGTTGAAATTTATGGCAATTTGTACCTCAAATTTTGTATTTTCTTTTAGTTGTCTAGTTTTCTTGTATTAAATCAAATTTGGGTTTGTTTTAGTAATCATCTTTCTTATACTAATCATTTTTTGTAGATTGGTTATAATGTTGTTTTCAGTTGTTACTTGTTTGTGTGCCGAGAGCTAGAGTACCAAGTCAACAATATGGTGAGTCCCTATGATTTATGATTAATTGTGATCTAACTTAAGTATGCAATTGGATGGACAACACACTATGGAGCTTAATGTGTTATAGAAGTAAAATTAAAATTATTAATAGAAAGAAATCGCAAATGAGAGTATATACGAAAGGGGGCAATCTTTGTACCATATATGTATATACATTGAAGTCCATGTTCTTCATTCAATATTGTCTACTTTATAGCTATATAATGCATAAATTGAAAAGTTATTAAAAATAGTAAATGAAGGGATTCAAATGCAAGTTGAATGGCCACACCACATGGAGATAACATGTATCCACCTTAGAAGTAGAAAAGAAGCGACTTAACTCTGGAGAAATCGCTAAATTTTGATTGATGTTGTTACTATTTTAGGCATACCACTTATCGAGGTCATATCTCCCACTTGTTCATCAAAATTTGAAACCATAATATGTGTTGGAAAGTTCATCAAGCAAACTAGTTTAAGTGTGTTACAAACATGCCCCTAACAATTTTGTAGAGAACCCGACTAAAGTTTAGGGTCCAAATTCTACACTGAATGGCTATAAAAATGTATAAAAACCGAACATATTTTTCGAAATTATTAGAAATCTCATTTGAATTAATATCTGGATATATCATTCCTTCCTTGAGAAGCAATGGGTCCCATTGCTTCTACCATTTTGAATTGTATGAGTTTTTTTGTTGAAAGTGGTTCATTGTGAACAACTTTCCTTGGTGTGCTACATGCCTTCCCTTCACAATCTAATAAAGTAGGATTTGGTGATGCTTAATGTCTTTGATTTCTACATCAATGATTTGATCAACGATTCCCACATTTGAGATTTAATTATGTCCTCTATAACTTCTCCCTAACATCCGATGTGTCTAAGAGTGATGGAAATTACTAGTGGATGTCTACATATAACACTAAATACAAATCGAGGTAGGTTGGTAAGTTGAGCTAAGTGCATTTTTACCCTTTTTGATGATGGTTTATCATCCATATCACAAAGGTCTAAGCTTTCTATTTGGACCCTTAAGCTCTTTCTTTTGAAGGTGTAACCAAACTCTCTCTAACTTGGAACTAATGGGAAACATGATTTTGATCGTGACATTGTGAAAGATCCCCAAATGGATCCTTGGAGCAAATATAAATTTTCCCACTCAACACAATAGCAAAATACAATGGCAAAATATAAACTTCAAAAGCTAGGGCAAACGGGATTGATTTCAGCCAAATCGACTAGGGTTTTATATGCAAACACACCCAAAATCAGCATACAATAATTATTTTTACTCCCAAACCCTTGGAACAGCCCAGAGAATTTACGGCAAAAATCAGATTCTATAACAACTGGAAAATAATTTAATTTTGAAATTCTAACTACTGCAATCTTCAAGATAGCATAACTTTCTCTACACAACTCCGATCTAGGCAAATGACATATGCCCGAACTTGGAAAAATACAAGGAACAAGATGATGTAAACCAAATTATAACAGCAACTACCAAACATGCAGATTTGACCCTCCTACTATTTTGGCCCACACATTTAAGGCATCAAATGAGCTCCAAAATTATTTTCTCTATCCCAAATGCTTGCCTATATTTTTAGGAACTCGTTCATATAAGAATCAGAAATTTTAGAAGTCACAAATGATCGAAATCAAATCTAAAATATGATTATAAAACCGCTTGAAAACCACCGGGAGAACCCTCTAAAAATTACAAAATTGCTTTGCGTCACTTCACAAAAATCTAAAGATGATTTGACAATAGAAATCGGATTTAAATACCTCAAAGAACATGCCAAATCAATCCCAAATCGGGTCAATCCAATAGAAGAAGAACTCGATGCAATTTATTTTCCAAAATACCCTCACAATACACTGCTAGAAATGACTGAAAATAACTCTAAAAATATAATTACAATCAATGAGAATTTCGAGTGAAAAACTCTTTCAAACTCTTGGGGTTTTCGTCCACAAGAGGTAGAATTCACAAGGAGTTTTGTCCTTATAATTTTTTTTGCAAAAGCTTAGAGCTCAAATGCAAGAAAATATCATATAAAAATCAAGATTATGGAAGAGGCAAGTCGACTTCCTTTTAAAGGAAAAGGACCAATAACCAACCTCCAAACCAACCAATGAGCTCACATGATTTTTCCTATGCAAACATTTAATTTGGCCTAAGTCGTCATTATCCTTTCTAGGAGGAATAAAATATAATAAATCCCTTTACAATGAGTTTTGCCCCTCAAGGCAAATCATATTTTCTATAGGGATTACAATTTATTTTTATTAAGCTAAATAAATTAAGATAAGTGCTTTAATAGTTTTATTTTATTTTTTATAGCACTTTATAATAATTTATTATAACTTAAGTCACCCTTATATTTTCTTTTGGCCATCGGGTTGACAAAATGGGCCAAAGGTCTTCGATTAGAAAAGGGGACAATACGCATTGCTTGTACTTCTTATTGGTCTTTCGCAGAATTTCATGAATCTTATGTTGAATGTGTTGAATTTGTTTGACAAACTTGGTTATCTTAACTATTTCTTTTCGATCATGGGGTGATTCTTCACCACGATGACAATGCTACATTATTGGGACCTAGTGATTCAAATCCAAGACATCTAAAATGGGTTGTCATGTGGAGCCATCAAAACTTGATTGTAGCTATGTTGGACATATGGAAGACTCATAACACATGCATGGATGTTTTAAATGATACATTCAAAGAAGATGCACAATTGTGTGGTTTACCACCTTTGTTTGTCCATTTGTTTGACTATTGAATGCAACAAACTTGTTTTATTTTTGTCCATCATGGGCCACATAGTAAACAAGAAGATCCCAATAATTGTTTTTGCCCCTATTTGACACCATACATCTTAGTAGGCCAAAAATGAACCCACAAATGAGATTGGTAGTCTCCTTTATTGAGAACCCACAAATGAGGTTGGCCTCTATTGCTACAACTACAATTTATGAGACCTTGTCGATTACCACATAAACGTAATTATTACCCTTCCTCGTGGGAATATCGACATGAAATTCATTAAGGAAAAGTTCTAATGCTTTTATTGAATTAAAAAGATGTCGATAGACCTTGCTTTTGATTACCTAGTTTCACAATCATGCAGGATGTGCAATTTAGTGACATCATGTTGAAGCTTTTCTCAATAGAAATGCTTTTCCCAAAGCTGTCATTTTTTCCACCCAAAGATGACATGCCACTTGGTTGTAATGAGCCTCCTAAATCATTTTCTAATCCTCCCTATATGAACATAGAGGTGTCCCATTTTGCATAGAATCCCCTTGTGCAAATGATAGTCGGGAACATGTCTTTCAATTGTCAATCTTTGGTATATTTCTTATTTTTTCATGCAATTGAGGCCACTTTTATGTCTCATGCTCGCACGAGTCAAGAATTGTTAGGGTTGCAATTGGATGTCAACACAAACAATCAACAACCCAATTGGCACTTACCTTTTCATGCCAAATTTTGATGTGGAATTGTTGTAAATAGGTGGACCATCTCTTATGATACTAATTTTACAACTTGGATTTTGTCAACATGAAAAAAAGAGGCTTATGGTTTGTATGTATGATGGTCTCATCACCCAAAATATCACGTTTCCACTATTTTCAGGCATGTATAAGGACGTACAACTCCTTATCCTATATTGGATGCTTGTACACCGTGTTAGAGATGGTCTTGTCATGGTATGCAATTAGGTGGCCACATTTAGCGAGGAATGAACTAAGAGTATACTTTGAGGCATTTTTGGATCTCAAATGACTATTGTAGATCTATCAAGGCAAGGACCAACGTTGACCATGGTCTTTGCTTCAAGTGCGTAGATGTTTGGTGTTGTTCCTTTGTCCATATGAAATTTGATTTAGCTCATTTTTTTCTAGTCCAGATGCCATGCAATGTGAGAGAAATCGAGTGTGAACATGCAATAGAAATCTAAGAGTAGACTTATGGTTTTCTTAGCACATCACAGAAATCTAAGGGAGCCACACAATCATCTCTTCCTTGAATAGCTCAATGGAATAAAACATAACATGGTTGACCGATATGGATGTCTCTTTCCTAAATGAGCCATCTAACAGAGCATAATTATAGGTAAGGTGTTCTTAGATTTAGCCTCTTGAATGCTTTAGTAGAAATAAAAAAAAATCCCTCGTCTATAATGAAGTGCAAATTCTTTCATTTCATGAACATTTTGTGATTGGAACAAGTGCTCTACATCCTCATGTGATGGATGTGCATGTAGTCTCAATAATGAAGTACAAATATGCCCCCACATCTTGATCCCCTTGTCTATACACACATGGAGTTTCCATAGTGGATGTTGAGGCTTCTATTTTTCTTGGTCACATGACTCGCCAAAAGGGTTTTGTTATTGCCTCGACACTCTTTCATGTTGTGGTACTTGTTCTTGTGGGTTTCGCACCACATCCTAATGTCGCTTTTATGTATGGATCCCAATACTTCGCCAAAACAGTTTGGTTATTGGCTCAACACTCTATAGTGTTGTGATATTTTCTCTTGTGGTTCTTGCAACACATTTCAATGTCTTTCTATGGATTTTCCCTCTATGTAGGCTTTGTGTCCTACCTCTAGAATGGTGCATCTTTTTTTGTGTGCTTGTTGTCACTCTTCCCTCTTTTTGGATGTAACTTATTGTTAGGAGAATCTTCGTTTGTTCCTCTACACCAATTGTTTCCTCATTCTTGATTGCATATAGTTGTAGATGCCTAATTTTGGTACAAAACACTTGGCAACATACATTTGAAATCTTGTACGAAACTTGGACCATTACTACACTTTAGGCTTCTTTTGGTATCATTTCCCCCTTTTCAACTAATTTCGCATGACTTCCATTGATATTGATTTCTCTAAGACACACTCATCATCATTTCAAATTTGCATTCGATTGTCATCATACCTTTGTACGCTCACATGTCTCTGTTATGGATATTTCCTATCATTATAGGCAAGGGAATAAAGTTAACACTTTATTTTATATTCCTTTATCAAACGGTTATTTTTCCATTTGGGCACTTTCGTGGCTAGCTTATGATTGAATCTTATGATGGAATTTAATGGGAAATTCATCTAGAGACACCTATATAACTAAGATCGTTGGGAGAACACCTTGGAGATCATTACTACTTGAGCTTTACACATCTTTACACTCTCCAAAGAATACAACAATAGTCTAGAGTCTACAATCCAAATGTGAAGTCTATTCCATAGTGAAGTTTCAATTACCAAGTGGCTTGTGACAAGAGAAGGATCATATTATTGCATTAATTGAGCATATAGGAAGAGTAAAGGACATGATTCTCACTCACATAGGGAATAGATCTTCATAGGACTACAAAAGTCGAGCTTGATTCACACTAGATATGTAGTGCAACACTTCCTTTGGAACTCATTGGAAGGCGGTTCGAGCCTAGTCCGGGTTGATTTCGTTCTTGTTTTGTTGAGGGTTATTTATGGTTTTAGAAAAAGAAGCAATATCAAGAGTTTCACATATCTTTATATGATCGAGATAGGTTTATATAGAGAAGATTCAAAACAAGCTATATGTTAAATGTTGTGTGTGCATGGTCAACACAAGATAGAGTCGTTAGCATAGCTATATAAGTAATGAATGAAACTGTCCCCTTGATGAAGCTATCCTAGGCACATTTCTAGGTCGTCAAATTTCGAAGAAGGGTTCTTAGAAGTTTTGATTCTATTATGAGCATCCTAAGGCTTTTATAGGTCAATTTTGGCACACTTTTGTTGGAAGAGTCTCAATCACGCTTCATATGCCTTCCCTTTCTCAATTTCACTCAATTATTTGTAGATATTACTTGCACATTTCAAATCTTATTTTCCATCTATTAGTATATTCTAAGTTGCACTTAATCTTAATAATTTTATTCCATTACATTTAAAATAATCAAAACATTTAGGTGAATTGACTTCTCGGGGTTTCACATTGGTGGACCTCCACTCTTTAAACACCCACATAGGGTTTCACTTCATCCCCGGGTTTCATATATTATCCAATAAGGATCTTATTTTTAATCAATTTTATTGTTAGGGTTCCCATTTACCATTTATACATCAATATTCATAGCTTCACGAACACTTAACTAGTTTCCATAATATTCCAATTTTAAAAGCTCTATAAACTACACCTACTAGACAAAGTGCTATATTTAGTGACTTCAAATTAATTTTGTTCAACAATGTGCTTGTTCAAAAATAAAAATGTTGATGGTTAATGATATGAGCGCTCCTTATATTGATGCAAATGTTGAATACGGTTGTGATGTCAATATTTCCAAAGAGCATGTGAATGATAATTCTTGTGATGATTATACTTAAAACATTGATACTTTTTATGATGATAATGTGATACCCATAGTGAATTTGATTATGTATATCCTAAAATGTAGACATATGGTCTATATTCTATCCAAACATTAAAGATTCTTATGAAGAAATCAATAATATATCGTGTATACTAATCAAAACACAAAAGGAAATGTTGGTTTGTGGAATACACTCCGAGGAAGCACATAATGAACCTTTACCTTCTCCTATCTTTCCTTCTAAATGATCACATTCCACACTAGATAACAAATCTACTACTACTACTATTGTTATTGCCATCGCTTCTACTACTATTACTATTACTACTATCTGCTACTATTGTTGCTACTATTGTCTTGCTACTACTACTACTACTACTATCGCAGCTATTTATTGTTGTTGATACTACTCCTGCCATCGCTACTACTACTACTACACACCACCACCACCACTGCCACCACCACTCCCACTACCACTCCCACTACCACTACCACTACCACTACCACTACCACTACCACTACCACTACCACCACCAACACCACCACCACCACCACCACCACCACCACTACTACACCACCACCACTACCACTACTACTACTACCACCACCACCACCACCACCACCACCACCACCACCACACTACCACTACTACCACCACCACCACCACCACCACCACCACCACTACTTCGCCTACCGCTACCACTACCCCCACCACTACCGCTACCACCACCACCACCGCTACCACTACCACCACCGCCACCGCCACCACTACCACTACCACTACCACCACCACCACCACCACCACCACTACTACCACTACCACTACCACTACCACGACCACGACCACTACCACTACCACTACCACTACCACTACCACTACCTCTATACTTAGAACATTGATACTTTTATGATGACAATGTGATACCCCATAGTGAATTTGATGATGTATATCCTAAAATGTAGACATACGGTCTATATTCTATCAAAACATTAAAGATTCTTATGAAGAAATCAATAATATATCGTGTATACTAATCAAAACACAAAAGGAAATGGTGGCTAAGGAATCCATTCGTAAGGAAGCACATAATGAACCTTTACCTCTCTTATCTTTCCTTCTTAATGATCACATTCCACATTGGATGACAAGTCTCGCATCGCTACCGCTACCACTACCACCACCACTACCACCACCACCACCACCACCACCACTACCACTACTCTTTGCTACTACTACTACTCCTCCCTCAATTACATTTAATTGATTAAATTGATTAATTCATACACATTGCACCCTTTAGATTAATTAAATTAATCCCATGTATCCTTAGTACCCCTTTAGCTAATTTAATTACTATTTATTAATTAAATAATTAATTAAGTGTGTGCACATCCTAGTCAACTTCCACTGGTAGAATCCACTTAGACTCCACTTGGACTCCATATCCTCATCCTAGTTGAACTACACTTCTAGAATCCTAAAAAGGTGGGGGCAATTGAATTACATGTACAACCACCTTTCCGGATGCAACTTTACGTAATTAATTTATTTATTGCCCCTAAATGCCCCGACACTATTGTAACCTCCTCCAATGTTATTTTTAGCATGTGCATTCAATTGTGTGTAACTAATTTCCAACTACTTCTACCTCTATAAATTGTAGGCTTACTCTCTTATAAATCCTCTTGGATTTAAGTACAATCACTCTACTAAATTTCCAAGCCAAAGTATATGTGTATGTAGAATTTTCACTCACATTTGAAGAACATTCAAGAGCACCCACATCCATTTGCAAGGTTCCACAGACAAAGTCTCCACAACCTTACGAGTTTTACACCTTTGAAGGATTACATGGAGGTTTGCATTGTATTTTGTTTATCTTCCATTCTCAGTAGTATTTTTTTTCATTGTTTACATTTTGGCACCCGGTGGGACTCGCACCCCTCCTCTTTCATATTTGTTTCATTTTTTTTGTCTCATTTTGTTTTGGAGTTTCACAATTACTTTTTTGTGTTGCAACTTTTGTAAGTGTGTTTGGGAAGAAGAATTTAGGTGTTTTGAAAACAATAATTTTGTAGATCACAAACAAACAACAAAATATTATTTTTCTATTGTTTTGTTGATTTATTTTGAAAGTGCAAAACTTGGTTTGCAGGTTTTTACATTTTTTTTTTACATTTTTGCTTTTTATTTTTTTTACTGCTAACCTTGGTCCATTTTCCTACCAAAAAAATAGAAAAGCAAGAGTTAGATTTTCAAAAACACTAACAAAAAAACATTTTAGTTTTTTTTGAACAAATCAGAACTCAATACAAAAATTAAAAAATAAAACAAAAAATATAACCCTACACTACTTATTTCCCTACCCCTAACTAAAAGCTCATCATCTAGCCATTGAGCCGCATCCTCTCCCACACACTCTACCCACTCTCCCTCCTAACTACCCACCCATGGCCACCTAACTACTACCTTGCTTCCACAATGCTCCCCATCCCCCCAACCCAGCCCCAGCCCCTATCCTAACTACCCCGATTTCCCATCCCCACCCGACTCGAGCCCCATCCTAACTACCCTATTCCCTCCCCATCCCCACCCGATCGAGCCCCACCCGACTCGACCCCCCACCTCATCCCTATTGCCTCACCTCTCCAAACAAACCAAACCTCATTTCCTCAACCCAAAATCTATCCTGTGGTACATCACTGCAGCCCCTAACCCCACGAGATCCCTACGCTGCCCCTACCCCCTGGCCGGCCCACCTCGCCCTCAACCATCCCCACCCGAGCCATCCCTAGCTCACCTCTTCCAAGCCTTGAGATGCTCCCTAGTCTCCTCCTCTGCTTGCGAACCCACCAACTTGCACACACATGCAAAACAAACTTAGGAATACCTAGTACATTAGGTTTTTAGGTTTATTTTATATACTTTTATCATTTTAGGTTTGGTTACCTTTTAATTCATTTCTTTATTTTATATTTAATTTATCATTTTTTATTTTGTGTTATTTTTTATTTTTTATTTTAGCTTTTAGTATAGTCTTACTTTAGGTTTAAATACTTATTTTATTATTTCACCCATTAAGTTAGGATTTAATTTCTTTTAATTTAATTAGTTTTCTCATTTCATTCATTTACTTAGTTTCTTTAAATCAAGTCTTTTCAATTAACCTTAGGACCCTTTTTCTTAATCATTTTCCTCCTTTTATTACCTTGGGCTAATCTTGCCACTTGGTTTTGCATGTTTATCGACGCTTCAACTTTTTTACTATCTTTTCGATTATTCGTGAAAGTTGTTCATTTAGCATTATTGATTTTTTGGTTCAATTTTTGTCACATTTTAGCCACTTTTTCACATGTTTAATCATTTTGTCTATTCACTAACATTTTCTAATGTGTTGTTTTTTTGCTTTTTTTTCTTGTTTTTTTTTTTTGTGAGACTAATCACAACCAACCACATGTATGCTCTTCCCTTGCACTTTCTAAGCGATCTTGGGAATCAAAATGTGGTCATTTTTTTTTTTTTTGGGTGGAATTAACATTTTACTTAATCAAAGCTTGTTCACACGTATGCTCTTTCCTGTGCTTTCTAAGTGATCTAGGAAATCAGAAACGCAAACTTGTTTTTGTTGTTTTTTTTTTTACCTCCTTCGAAAAATTTCTAATCTTTTCTTACAGGACCCACTCTCAAAAAGGTGGATAAAACACTCAAAAACTACTAACTATAGGTTTCAAATGGTGTACAACTAAACCACATTAAGATCAAAGATAAAAAATACACCACATTCAAAACATTGTATTTGTAGGTTCGGTTAAGAGCTACGGCTCGACCGCTTAACTAGAACATAACCCCCTTGGCATAAGCCTTAAGCTACAACAAAGGGGTGGTTCTAGGAACCCCAAAGTAGTCCACACCTTGAGGGAATTGGTGGATGAAATGGAACCTTTTTATCCTACCTGACTAGTAAAGCCTTGTGAGTTAGAGTCATATATCCTTAGTGGTGACCCCAATGTGATTCATTCTGAGAAAGATCTTTGCTCAGGGTTTCAAAGGGGGTAAAGTAAAGTCGTCGTAGCTAGTAATAGTGTTGCGCTCACTCTAGATATACTATTAACACCTAGTTGAGAGAGCCACCTAGGAAGCCAAACATTGTCCAAGCCAATTTAAGGTAGAGGCCACAAACAAACAAAAAACATTTAAACAAAAACCTCTTTTTCTTTTTTTTTTTTTTTGTTTTGTTTTTTTTTTGTAGTAGTGTTCCACACTCACTTTTTCCCAAACACTCCTTGTTTGGGATCCATCTTTCACTTTCCTTATATTTTTTTCATTTTCCAAACACTCCTTGTTTGGATTCTACTTTCATTCTCATTTCATCTCTTTTCATCATCTTTCCTCTTCATCATCATTCATTCACTAACTTTCATTTTACTCTTGATTTTCCCCTTTTTGGAAACTTTTGTCTCTTTTTCATTATTTCAATCTTTTTCATCCTCATTATGTTCTCCATTTGATCTTCTTTCATTCATTTGGAGTTCTCATTCACTTATTTGAGTCTTCCTCTTTTGCGGTCATCAAATTCTTCTATCTTTCGTACTCACCTCATTTTGAGTTTATCTCCCATTTCATTCTTGACACTTAAACATTTGGATTACATTTCCCAAAGTTTAAGTTTCCATCTTCTTTTCAACATCAAGTCTTGAGTTGTGGATATCCATGTCCTCACTCAAGCACTTTCATCTTACGACTCACATCTTGATAGTGTTGTGTTCCACTTTGTCACAACTCAATTTCATCACATCTTATTTTCATTATCTTCTTGCATCCTTTAGTTTGACATCATCATTGTTAAACTATATACGTTTTCTTTCTTCATGTCTCTAACTTGAAAAATATTTGTTGTGTTTTAGACACTTCATCATATCTTCTTTTCCAATGTTTACATTATGTTGATATTTGAGTCTTATCCTTTCATTAGCCTCTTCCTTCTTAACTAATTCTTGTTAAGGGTTGAGCACATCACATATGATTTGACTCCTTTTTCATACCCTCTTCCCATCTAGCATTCACTTTTTGCTAAGTGGTAGAGTGCATTTGCAATCAATCTATCCTCGCTCCTCCACTCTAGCATTCACATTGTTAGAGGTTGAGCACATTTGGACTTTTTTCACTATAACTCTCCTCCATTCTAGCATTCACTTTGTTAGAGGATGAGAACCTTCACCACATCGAACCACTCTTCCATCTTGGCATTCACTTTGTCAAGGGTTGAGTTTATCAAACACTTTGCACACTTCCATCTTGACATTCACTTTGTTAAGGGTTGCGTCATTCATATCTTCCAAACTTCTTTCCCATCTTAGCATTCACTTTGTTAAGGGACAAGTTATTACCAAACTTAATCACACACCTCTCTTCCATCGTCACATTCACTTTGTTATGGGTTGAGTTATCTTTTGCATCTCTCTTTTTTCCTCCCCTCTTTTAAAAATGGTGGGAACACGACACAAATATTATAGTCCTTTTGGAAGGAATGAATGACATCAAAATCCTTTTGGAAATTTTGATAGTGATAATGACCAAAACTCGAGGATGATCAGAATGACATCTCACTCGAAGAACAATCCCGTGTGAAAATATCTTACGTATGAATAAAGACCAATTTTTGCTTTGTCTCCTTGAGATGGGAGAAAAATTACCCTCGATTTTGATGAGGATATTCTACAAACATTACTTGGAAAACCACCACCTAACAAGGGTGAACCTTTCATTTTGACAAAAAATAATGATGATGAGGTAAGCCCTAGTCACATGAACAATGATGATCGAAACAAGTCCACCTCGAACAACACCAAAGGTGATGAATCAAACAAAGACAAATCTGATGAAGGGAACAAAGGAAAATCAACTGATTTGGCCACCGATCCCACTCAAGCCCTCATGAATCAAATTAATGACATGGCTAAGAAACTTGCTATCTTAAATTCCAAAGTCACCAATGAATCCCATAAGCAATGAGGCACCAAAGAAAACTAGTGATGCTTCATTTAAGAGTCATACCACACACACCAAAGATAAAAAAACTCTATGAGTGATGGTTCCTTATCTTTCTTGTAGAACAACTCACCATTTTCCCAAGAATGGAAAATGATGAAGGACACCATCTCAGGTATGCAACATCAATGCAAACAATTCAACTTTGAAGAATTGTGTCCTTACCCCTTCGATAAGGACATTTTGCATGTCCCCTTTCCCAAATCTTTTGAGATGCCCAAATTTGAAAAATACAAGGGAAAGAATGATCCTAGAGAGCATATCAAGGAGTTTTATATGGCTTTGCCAAGAGGTGGCCTATAGTGATGTCTTCTTAATGTGTCTCTTTCCATGAAGTCTAGGTGGAAAAGCCTTGGATTGGTTTCTACACCTCCCAAGGGCTCTATACAAAATTTCATGGACCTCTCAAGAGAAGTTTGTTAAACATTTCTCATTCAACCTAGACTCTGAAATTACAATGATGGATTTGTGTAATGCCAAACAATGAACAAATGAAACCTTTGCACAATTCCTACAAAGATGGCATGGGATTGCTAGTCGTTTCCCATGCTCCATGCCTGAGAAACAACTTGTGAGCATATTTGTACCTAACCTCAATAGTGAGCTATCCTTTCACATGCAAATGCATTTCCTTAATACTTTTGAAGAAGTTATTGAGAAAGGATCGCAGATTGAAAAATCCCTTGTCAAAAGGTTTGATTAAACCTCATTCAAAAGATAATGGGAAACATAGTAACCATCCTAATAGCTCTCACCAAGACAAATCTAAACATGTTAACCACAATCATAATATGGTCAATGATGGTGTTATAGACAACCACAATGTCCACAATGTCCAAAACACTCAGACTAGACCAAACAAAGGTAAACAACCTCTTGTTGTTTCTAGCAAAGAGGTTTCCTCCTCTCCTGATTCTAAGCGATGTCATTTCACTCCTTTGGGAGAACCTCTATCAAGTGTCCTCCAACAACTTGTTAATGCAAACATGGTTACCTATCCCATCACAGACCTTGGGTTGAGGGAGAACCCAAGCCTACTTGGTATAAAGTTGATACTTATTGTGATTTTCATCGCATTGATGGTCACCCAACTGATCGATGCTTTCTCTTATGTCACTTTGTCCAAGACCTCATTGATAGTGGAGATATCATTGTTGAAGAACCATCACCAAATAAAACACCCAACGAAAATCTCAAGGTGTTCTCAAACCCATTTCCCAAACATGGTGGTGACAATAAAAATGTGACAAAGGTCCCTCTATAAATAACATTGATTTTAGTTCAATTATCTCATTTATTGAGGAAGTACCATCTATAATGGTGACCATTAAATTCAAACCTTTGAGTAATGTTGTGACCACATGCCAAAGGAAGATATGGGTTCCATGGAAAACCAACCTTCTACATCTTCTACAGAACCTCAAACATCAAACCAACAACTCCTTTAAATCAAAAGTCAAACTCTAATGCCAAATCTCCACTGGGTCAGTATGACTTCATCAAACAATTAACAACCATGCCAGCACATATCTCTCTAATGGAACTATTAAAAGAGTCACCTAGCTTTTAGGATATTCTCACTTGTGCTCTAAATGAATCACGTGTTCCTCATACTCTCAATGTTCAACAATTTTAGGATATGATCGCAAACCTTACACTGAAACTCCTATCCTATCTTTTGGCCCTCAAGATATGTTGAACCCAAATCTGATTAACAATAACTCCTTGTACATGAAGCCTACATTACAGACCATAAGGTCAAGAGAGTTCTTATCGACAATGGAGGACTCTTAACATCTTCTCTATAAAAATGCTTTTTGCCTTGGTCATACAATAGATGACTTAGATGTTAATATCATTACCATTCATGGTTATGATAATACCAAGTGCCAATCTTGTGGTACCATCACTCTTCCCATACAAGTAGGCCCATAGCTCCTCGACATTGTATGTCATGTAGTTGATGTAGAAACATGTCATATAACCTTCTTTTAGGTAGACCTTGGATACATGTGATGCATGCATAGTACCTTCCACCTTCCATCAATGCATAAATTTTCCACATAATAATGGTAGAGAGTTCACCTTGTGTGGTGATATTGAACCCCTTTGAATATATAATTTTTTCAAAGCAAGGTATAAAAAATAAATTATTGTCCATCTATTGATAGCACAACTAGATCTAGCAACTCCTATTGTTACCAATTGTATTGACCCGACATAATATTGTGCCCTCATGCTTATGTGTCTTCTTTTGAAGAATCTACATCTAAAGTGTCACTTGAGGATATTCCTCATGCCTCTGCTTGCCTTCCTCTGAAGCATCTACATCTAAGGTGTCACCTAAAGTTACATTCTCCCATAAAGGCTTAGGTGAGTACACACTTGAAATGCATTTCTTGTTGGAAAACTCCCATTATCACCTCATAACTATGGGCATCCTAACACTCCTCATCTACGAGAACCTCTAGCTTACTATCTGGAAACACTCTTTGGAGATGATATGGATATCTAGAAGATGAACATATTCAAATCTTTGATGACTCTTGGCTATACAAAGACAGGATGGCAGAATGCTATGAATCCATTGATTACACCAAGGGCCATAGAATGATGAAAAACATGAACTGGAAAGGAAGAGGCCTTGGCCCACAAGACATGGTGTTCTTGAACCTATGAATATCAAGTCTAATCTTTACACATGTGGTCTAGGGTATGAGACATATGAGAAGAGGCCTATAGTCTTTGATGTATTACCTAGTGATGAGGACTCAGATTCCAAAGTTGAGACCGGTTCCACACATAGCCTCTTCGAAGACCTAGTTGAAACTACACTTTTCCTCGAATACTTATCCATTCGAACCCTTGATGTTGTTTATCCTTCCCTCATTGATTAGGACCAACAAGTGTCATATTTCCATGGACCTCTTTCAAAATGATGAGGCCATCCAGGAGTTCCTCGGGCTCGAGACCCTTTTCCCTTGTCGGACCACAAGAAGGGTTTTGATATAAACCTTGATGCTACTGCCTACTTTGGTGAAGAACTTACAATCTCAGTCCTAAAGAAAAATAAATTAAACACAGAAAAAAAAGAAAAATTATATCTCGCATAGTGAAAACCTTTCTGAGGCGTTATACGAGAAAAAAAAAATGAAAAAGAAAAAAAGAAAAAAAGGACGCATCTCCTAGTGAAAACCTTTTAGAGGCACTAGAGAGAGGAGATTTGGATCTAGAAATATAGACAATCTACACAAGCCTACAACATCATTTCAAGATAATGACACTTCTAAGTTGTTGGTAGAAGAGATGACAACCATTAACATTGGAACTGAAGACCAACCAAAATTGTTACAACTAGGTGCCAGTTTATCAGAAACTGAAATCAAATCCTTCACAACACTTCTAATCAAGTTTCAAGATGTATTCACTTGGTCTTACAAATATATTCAGGCCTTGATCCTTCTCTTGTGGTTCATCACCTTGTGGTGCACCCAGATGCTAAACCTGTAAAGCAAAAACTACGTAAAATGCATCCCAAGGTCGCATTGCTTGTTAAGGCCGAACTACAAAAATTATTGGATGCAGGCTTCATACGGTGCATTGACTACTCAGAGTGGATATCTAATATGGTACCAATTGTGAAGAAGACCCCCAGAATCCATATTTGTATAGATTTTGTGACATTAACAAGGCATGTCCCAAGGATGACTTCCCTTTGCCTAATATTGACATGATTGTTCGATTCTACTATGGGCCATGAGATGTTATCCCTTATGGATGGATTTTTTAGGTATAACCAAATTCAAATTTCTGAAGAAGACCAGCATAAAAAAACTTTTACAACCCCATGGGGGACATTTTGTTACAAGGTCATGCCTTTTGGCCTTAAAAATGTTGGTGCAACTTATCAATGTGCCATGACTATTATTTTCCATGACCTTCTTCATGACATAATGGAGGATTATGTCGATGATATTCTTGCTAAATCAAAGACTAGAGTGGATCATCCAATAGTTCTTAGGTGTATATTTGAGTGGTTAAGGGAGTACAAGGTTCACCTTAATCAAAAAAATGTGTCTTTGGTGTCACTTCAGGAAAACTTCTGGGATTCATTGTCTCACGAAGAGGAATTGAAGTGGACCCTACCAAGGTCAAAGCTATAATAGATATGCCACCTCCTCATAACCTTCGACAACTAAGGGGCCTACAAGGAAAAATACAGTCTATTTCATTGCTTCATCTCTCAATTGGAAGATAAGTGCCATCACTTCAACCAACTTCTTAAGAAGGATGTCAATTCAAATGGACACAAGATTGTCAAGACACCTTTGCAAAATTGAAAGAATACCTGGCATCTCCATACTGGTACTCATGCCACCTATACAGGATAAACCTATGTTGTTGTATACATCTACAATAGAACATGCCATTGGGGCATTATTGGTGCACAACACAATGATAAGGGTCAGGAACAAGTTGTGTATTACTTGAGTAGAACTCTTCTTGAACATGAGACCAAGTATTCATAGGTTGAAAAGGCTTGTTTAGCGGTTTCTTATACTTTTGGCAAGTTGTGACACTATCTCCTAAATCATACCACCAAGCTAATTTCAAGGGTTGATCCTCTTAAGTACCTACTTTTGAGACCAGTCATAACAGGATGAATGTCTAGTTAGATTGCACTACTCAACAAATTTGACATTGAAATTGTCAATCAAAAAGCTATCAAAGGTCAAGAAATGGAAGATCAACTAGTGCACATGACACCATTTAGGTTCACAACCATTAAATTTTGAATTTCAGATGAAGACCTTTTGTACATAGAAGCAACACCCTTATGGATGTTATTCTTTGATGGATCTTGCAACATCCATGGTTCTGGAGTAGGAATCATCTTGTGTACACCAGATGGAGACCTCATACCTAAATCTTATGTATCATCTTCCCTTGCACAAATAACATAACAGAGTATGAAGCATTGATAGCAGGCTTAGGGTTTGTTATCTCATGGTGCCTAAGAATTGATAGTTCTTGGTGATTCTCTTCTCATCATTAATCAAGTTAATAGAGAGTATCAAGTAAAAGATGAAAATCTCTTACCCTATAAAAGAATGGTTGATAGCCTTAGAGGGTATTTCTAGATTATCAATTTTGAACAAGTTCCTCACGTACAAAACAAAGCAAGTGGATGCCATGGAAACTATCACCTCCCTTCTTTCATTGACACTAATCAAACTCACAATGAGTTCCTCGTTGAACATATTTTGGTGCCCGCATATGAATTTCCAAGAGTCCACCATGGTTTGTGAGATTGTTGGTCTGATCATCCCTGGTACCACGATATATATACCTTCATTCAAACCAAATCCTACCCTCCTAGTTTTAATTCAGCTAATAAAAGAGCCTTAGCACAATGTGCTTTGTGCTACACCCTTCTTCTTTTAACACCTTGTATCGAAGAGGCTATGATGGGACTCTCTTAAGATGTCTCAATCAGGATGAAGCTAATCAGACGCTAGTTGAAGTACATTTGGGTATTTTTGGTGCCCATACTAGTGGAATGGTCCTTGCGAAGAAGATCTTGCACATTGGATACTATTGGCCCATAATGGAGGAAGATGCATGTAACTTTGTGAAGAAATGTTAGGCTTTCCAAAAACATGGTAATCTCATTCATGCACCATCCCAAGCCTTGCAACCCATTACTTCACCTTGGCCTTTTTCAAAATGGGGACTTGATTTAATTGGAAAAATAAAGCCCACATCTTCTGATGGCCACACATTTATTATAACTACCACTGAGTATTTCACCAAGTGGGTTGAGGCTATGCCTCTTACCAATGTTATTGGGTGTAATATTTCTAAATTCATTTTCAACCATATTATTTGTCATTTTGGCATCCCCTTCTTTATTGTCACTGATAATGGTGGTTCTTTCAAAAACAAGGATCTCAAGGCCCTAGCTAAAAAATATAATATCCACCTAAAATGGGCTACACCTCCTTATCCACAATGTAACGGCCAATCAAAGCATCAAACAAGACTATCAAATCCATTCTAGAAAAATAGTCAATAAACATGGATGTAATTGGCATACGTAGTTGTATCCGCCCTCTGGGCCTACCACACTTCCTTTCCGTACTCCTACAGGAGCTACTCCATTCTCCCTAGTATATGGATTTGAAGCCATATTACCTATTGAAGTTGAACTACCTTCACTTCGTGTCTCCCTTCAACACCTCATTCATGAAGAGGATTACATGTGTTGCACGCCTTATAGAGCTGGAATTACTGGATGAGAGATGGCTTCGTGCCTTAGACCATATACAGGTATATCATAATAGACTATGCATGTCATAATTATAATCACAAGATCAAACCTCAACAATTTTGAAATGGTGATTTGGTCCTAAAGGAAAATTAGAAGAACACAACTAAACCATGAGAAAAATAAGGAAAATTTGAGCCTAATTGGTTGGGTCCTTATGTTATAACTACTAAATTTGGATCGGCATACAAAACTATCTACTGAGGATGGAAAAGAGTTGAAGGAGCCTATGAATGCCATTCATTTGAAGAATTTCTACTCCTAAGTCTCTGAAGAGTAACCCTTGTGTTGGGGGCATATCAGTGCATCCACTGTTTCATCATTTCACTTTGTTTCCGCTTGTAACTTTTTCACCTCTCATGTGTGTCACATGTTCTCCTTGTTAGGTTTTCATGCCCATTGTCTACCACTATTTTTCACCTTCCATTATGCTTTCATTCACTTCCTTCATGCATAGCATGTTGGTTTTGACTTGGGAATTTCCTTTCCCTCTTCTTTGGTGTGTGGTTCAAAATTCCAAAAAGACCAAAACATTCAAAAATGTTTCACAAAACTTCAAAAACAATATAAAATTGTTCAAAATCCCAAAAATAATATAAAATTGTTAAAAATATAAAAAAACATACAAAATGAAAATGATTTAAAAAAACACTCTCATGACTATGTAATTTCGTTTGCCATTTTCTTCATCTAATTGTTCCCAATCATCTTTTCCAATCAATCAAGCCACTCTTTGCAATGTAACTTTGCTTAGGGACATCACTTGGCTTTGGCTTTCTCTTGGGGGAAACTTGACATCTGTATTCATTTCTTCATTGTATAAAACACTCGAGAAAGTCTTTGGACATTATTGTTGTGAGTTGTGTTATATTATAGATTGCTTGTTAGTATTTAACATTGGTGTGTTTTGTTCACTAGCTTGTTTGTTGTATTTGCTTGTTTAAAGTTTGTACATATGGAATGTTGTCTTGTATATTCTTAGCTTAGTCTCTTATGTTTGTTAGTTAGAATAACTAGTACTCTGTGTATCTAGAATGTGCTTATGGACCAATTGTAGGAAATTTATTTACATCTTAGTTCACATATAACTTTGGTGTGGATCCTTCTTGTTCATATTGGGTTTGTTTCTATTGCTTATTTTGTATCTTTTTGTCATTTGCATGTGTTGTGTTTTTCTCTGGTTTATTTAAGCCATGGAGCATTTTCCTTTTTTTTGTGTATTCATGTTTTCTTGCATTTTCTTTGCATTTGTCTTTTCAATTCCTTCCAAAAATTCATAAAAAAAAAAAATCAAATATTTCAAAAAAAAAAAATATTTCAAAAAAAAAAAAAAAAAAAAATTAAAATTTTGAACAAACATTCACTTATCATAGAAATCCTACAATTGGAAAACCCTTAAAGTGAATCATTCAACATCTCAATACAATCTTGATAAATGTCATACTTTATCTATTACCCTAGTGATCGTGCCAATCTTACAACTATCACTTTCTTCCCTTTGCATGATATGCTAACTCTACTTGGGGCAAGTCACAAAATTGTTTTTCCTTCACGATATAACTTCACCTAGGGAAATTTCAAATTTGATCATTTGCACAACAGATTCAACAAGAGTGTCATAAGGAGTTGCTTTAACTCGCTCTTCCAGTTTGATCCTATTCCCACTTGGGAGCATTTGTATCTACTTAATCATTGTGGCACACATTAGGGGCATAGCTGATTGTCTTCTTTTTTGACTTTGTGTTGCATTGTTGATGTTTACTTTTTGGACCACTTATAAGTAGTGTGATTACATCTTGGTTCCTTTATAACCCTGATGTTGGCACCTACTTTGTATATTGGGTTTTTTTCCTTTTATCTTTTCTTTGTTGCATGTGTTTGTTTACGCACATTTGGGTTAACCATCTTGATTCTTTTATAATCATGGTGAAAACTCTATTGTGTACAACAAAAATAAGGTTGTTCTAAAATTATTCTCCAAATGAATGCTCATGCTACGAGCACAGTCCTTTCCCATCCTTGTTCCAATCCCTTGCTTTCTTCCTATCAAGTGGTTGTCCACCACCTTGCTGCATCATCCACCCACTTGAGGGGAATTCCTCTACCATTCTATTTGTCGGGGCATCCTAATGCTTCATTGATTTGTTGGGGCATCCAAATGCTTCACTTATTTCTACTTGTTGGGGCATCCCAATGCTTCACAATTTTTTGCTCGAGATCTGCATGTGTCTACTATCTTTAAAAGCACTATTACTTCGCAATAACACTTTAAAGAGGGGGAAAATGTAGACACCCCAAAATTACACACTGTTTCCACATGTTCCCAGTCTTATCCTAATACACCATGTTATTCACCCATTTGTGATTAATTGATTAAATTAATTAATTCATACACATTGTACCCTTTGGATTAATTAAATTAATCCCATGTATCCTTAGTACCCCTTTAGCTAAGTTAATTACCATTTATTAATTAAATAATTAATTAATTAAGTGTGCACATCCTAGTCAACTGCCACTTGGTCAACATCCACTTAGACTCCACTTGGACTCATATCCTCATCCTAGTTAATTGTACTTCTAGAATCCTAGAAAGGTGGGGGCAATTGAATTACACGTACAACCACCTTCCCAGATGCAACTTCTGCAATTAATTCATTTTACCCCTAAATGCCTCGGCACTACTGTAACCTCCTCCAATGCTATTTTTATCATGTGCATTCAACTGTGTGTAACTAATTTCCAACTACTTCTTGCCTCTATAAATTACAGGCTTACTCTCTTACAAATCCTCTGGATTTAAGTATAATCACTCTACTAAATTTCCAAGCCAAAGTATCTGTGTCTATATCATTTGCACTCACATTTGAAGAACATTCAAGAACACCCACATCCATTTGCAAGGTTCCACAGACAAATTCTCCACAACCTTAATAAGGTTTGCCTGAAGGATTACAAGGAGGTTTGCATTGTATTTTGTTTGTCTTCCATTCCTTAGATTGGTGCTACAACCGACCAATGGGATCCATAGGTTGTTTCAATCAATTGGATGATAGATTCTTAACCCACTTTTCAATCAATATTAGAAAAATGGTAATGATCTCTCAAGGTACACAACTTAAATAGGGATATAAAGAGCCTATAAGTAACCATGTGTTTGAATACAAAACTATGCTTGCAAAGATGGCATATCACATATATGAAAGTTAAGTACAAGAAATGTTTACTCATATTTTACTCCAACAATTGAAAAAAACTCTGTGCTTCAAACTTATCAATCTTTCAATGAAATTTTTCATTCCATTAAGAAATATGAGACCAAGCTCCTTGTTGCAAATATGCTCAAGTATGGGACTAACACCCCCATATCTAGTGGAGACAAATTTCATAGTAAGATGACATTCAACATTAAGGATAGTGATAAACCTACCTTTAGATGACATAAGAGGTCAAAAATAACATTAATATTGTATTGCAACCAAGTCTCAAGATTTTCCTTCCTACTATTAAGTGAAGGCAATTTACACAATTATTTGAACCTCTTCAATAAGTGCTTAAATGGTTTCTTGAATGCAATATTATTTTTTTAACTCTAGAATGTGAACTTAACCCATTCAAACAACCAAAATAGAACTTTTATTTAAATGCATATTATGAGTATCTCAAATCTTTATGACATATTATGAATAAATGCTTTGGCTTAAGCCATAAGTAAGATACATGACATTGTTGATAATTTGAATCATATTCAAGTGAAAGATCAAAACACTATATTGAGCGAATTCATAGCAAAAAAATAAGAACTTGAAATTTTTACATAACACCCACAACTTCCACTAGTTTCATATGTTCCAATAGTGTCCAATGATCACCCAATAGATCATTTCATACATGTGGTTATGATTGAGAAAGAATGGTGACTTACTATTACATTATATGACATGAGATAGAAAAGAGGATTCTATCAATAGACCCTTATTTATGCATGATTTGACATATTACATTTGACAAAGAGCATCATGACGGACAATGTTTTAAGTGAAAACATTTGCACAATGAAATTCCTTACTACCTTAAGTAATGTGAAGTTGAAAATTGAAAATTTCCCTTCTTTTGAGCAGTTCAAAATTGAAAATTTTTAAGTTAAAAGCCTTCTCTGTTGTCCTGGTAATGTGAAAAGTCAAGAAATTGGAAAAATCTGTGTTTTTGGGTCTTTTTGTGTGATTTTCGGGCCTGTCGGACATTTTTGTCCCAAGTTTCCCAAGTTCATTCGGGCTCTCTGTTCCCTGATTGGCCACTTTACGCAAAGTCCGTTCCTTTCGGGCCCGTCGGAACTTTTTGTCCCAAGTGTCCCAAGTTCACCTGGGCCCATTGTTCCCTTTCCGTCTGATTCGGCCGAATCACGTACTCTGCGTACTTTCGTCCCTCATGTCCCAGAAGCATTTGTGCACACTTTTCCCACATCGCCCGTATTGTCCGAATCCCACTTTCGTGTCCCGCGTGTCCCAAATGAACCAAAGGCCATTCGAGTTAATTTTTCCCACTCTTCACAAATATCTTGCTTTCCAAGTTGGTAGGTGTGTATTTAATACGCATTAATTGTCTTTCTCTCTCCAAAACGACTATATAACGAATTTCCCCCTATTCATTTTTGCTGCTTTGCTTTCTTGCTATCCATTGCTCATACCTTTGCGATCAAGATTTTTGCGCGCATACTCATTTCCCCTACAATTTCATCCCGAGTCTAGATTGCAACCTTGGCTCCTCAAATTGCTAACAACATGAAGATTAAATTCCAAGGCTAGGAGCAAGTCTCACCGCTCGAGTCTACCGTTCCCGATATCGGGGACAGTGAGGTTCGCCACCTCGACTTTGGAGATTTTTGGGCAAGAATGATGATGTGAACCCTTCACCTATGGCACAGATGATTCATGACAGTGGTTTGGCATTCGCCGGTGGTTTCCCTATCTCGGTGCAATGCACAGATACAGTACTCTCCTGCGGTGCTCATTTCAACCCTGATTCGAGTGAGCTAACGAATGTGCATGGGGAACTCATCGCCAAACTTGATCGTTGCCGCCATTGGCGCTGCCCTAAGAATTCCAGAGATGGACAATGCTATAGTAATTTCTCAAAACTAGGCGCAAGCCCTCTTCGATCAGGACAGTGAGAAATATAAGGTGCGGGTGGCGAAGTCCTGGCTTAAAAACCCTAAAAAGGGGGCGTCTCATCTATCCAAGGTTCTTTTCCATGCAGATTTCAATGAGGAATTGTCAGATTTTATAATCCTACTGGCTCGGGTCATGGGCTTACCCTCTACAAATGAGTTCCATTTTTGGATGTGCCCGCTTATCAATATGGTGTGCGAAGGAACTCAGAATATCAATTGGGCAGAGATCATTAGTATGAACCTAGCAGAGCAGTTATCCAATGTACAAAAACCAAGAAGTTCTATATGACTTCATACTTGATGTATACTCTGGCAGCATCGAGGCAATGGTTTGGCTTCTCATACATTGATGCTCACAAGGGTGACCCGTATATGCCTACTGCCCTCAATTCACCCTGGAAACTAGCAATCGCAACTTCAGAAGGGTGAATGATGCCTTCACCATGTACATTGTCAGGCTTCTGGAGAGTGATATAGCAAGGAGATTTTCTGATGAAGCTATGAATTTGATATCGCACTACGGTGCCTACTTCATCCAATTTAGAAAATTTTCCTATATAAGGCTTGCTGGCTATGAGAGCACCCCTCTCAAGCTCCCCATGTTCTGCAATGATAAAATGGCCTTAATAGAAGTATGCAGGCAATTGGAAAAGTTGCATAGAACCTGTAGGGATAAGAAAATTACTGGTTTACACTTTCCCATCTCTTTGGGAAACTACACCTGCAAAACGACTCTAGATGCACAAAACATAGAAAGAGCCCTAGCTCCCATTACTGTCCATTTCTTCAGGCCAAGAACCTGTTTTGACTTGAAGAAGTTTATTGAGTAGAACATCAAGATCACTTATCATCATAGGGCAGACATAGAAGATTATTGGGCTGACTGTGTTGATGATTTTGAAGCAAGAAGGAGGCATTATGGCAGATTTTCTCTTCAACTAATTCAAGAGCTTAACCTGTACCAAGTTCCTGAAGGGCTCCAGGATGATAATTCTGACCTATACTCATATGAGTATGACAATGTGGTCAAACACACTCCCTTGGAGGATTTGGATTGGTTCAAAAAGGAGAAGGACGATCTGGCGGAAATCCTAGCTCCCGTCTTGGTAAGAACCAAAATCTGGTTTGACAGGAGAGTTCGCGAACTCAGAAGGCACTCAGGTGAGTCCTCCAAAGACACCTCAACACCAAGAAAAGAGGCATTGTCACCTGATTCGAGAGCACCTATGCAGACCCCTCCTGCTTTGTCAACTCAAGGTCCCACAGTCTCCACTCCTTCCTCATCCACCTAGGTATACCAAAAGAAAGTCAGAGAAGTCAAGAAGGATCCTGTGGAGGAAGATCCCCTAAGGAAGCATACGGAGTTGCCCTCAGGCCCAGAGAACATCATTGTTCTCAGTGAAAGTGAGGAGAGTGAAGTGCCAGTCTCTACAAGTGCTCCAGAAGCCCCCATGGATAAAGAAAAGGAGGTCCAAAGCACTGAGCTTCTGGTGCTAGTGACTCCTCTGTACCAGAAGCCCCAAGTGCTCCACTCATATCCCAACTAGAGGCAACAGTCAGTGCAAACCTTGGGTGCCATGAGTTCTTTGTCTCTTGGTCCTCTTTCCCCACCTGCTTCTTCCTCCTCCTCTTTTGCATGGGTGCAGACCTCTTGTTGACAATAGGAAGAGAAAGTCTTCCTCCCGAATCTCAGGACCCAATTTTGATGTTGTGGTGGCCTTATTAGGCACTACCCCTCCTACTCCTACCAAAAAGGCCAGAACTACCTCCAGAATAGTATCTGATGCTCAGGGCCAACAATTCCTGGAGATAGCCAAGCCTAAGGTAGACAAGCCAGAGCAAGATTTGCAAGCATCCGACCTTGAGCTCTCAAGAATTCCCATGGGAGAGTCTACCCCTGAAGGTGAGATCCACAATCTTCAGGAAATAGTCACTAGAGTCATTGGGAGGGTAGAGAAAGGACAACAAACCATAGAGCAGTTGGAGGAGCAGGCCCAGATTCTTACAAGTTTCATCAAGTCATTGCTTTGTCCAAGGACAAAGTTTTAGATCCTACCCCACTGACTACTCTTCCACCACCTGTGATTCTCAGCCAAGATGAGGTGCAGAGTATCAAAGATATACACAAGTATTCCATCTATGGAAGGGCTATGGAGGCCATGGTGGATGACATGCTCATTGCAGGATTGAATTTCATTAGAGAAGCCTTCAAACTCAATGAGAAGGTAAATAATTTGCAACAGAAGCTCTCCTCCACTATTGGGAATATAGATAAAGAACTCAAACTCTGGAGCAGTTGCATAGTAGACCTTCGCCTTATGGGACAGGCTGATGAAAATATTTTGATGGCAAGCAAGGTCTTCGATGATGCAAAAGATAACTTGTCAAAGTCATGGGTATACAGCGTGGAATGGAAAATTAAGGTGTTGGAGGATGCTTTGGGAGAGTTAAGAAAAAGACTCTAGTTGTATCTACCTTCAAGGATATACATTGCCATCTCCATGATGAGACTTCTGGTGTGCCTCTCTCTTTACAAGAAATCAAAGCTCAATTCAGAGCTTTTGTCAAAGAGAATTTGTTCAGGGAGGAGTCTATTTCCAAAGAAAAGATAAAGGAGATCTGCTCTCTCCAGTCTGCTATTGAGGAGGTGAATAAATATTATCATACTCATGTCGAATTCGACAAAGAAATGGAGAAGTGCCTCAGATTTTGGACTCAGTCCACTGCCAACACATCAGTCCCACGAGGCAGAGACATAGCAGAGGCATTGAAAAGATTCAGACAGTGGATCTTAAAGTCAGTGGGCCCCTCTCAGTCGTGATCGCCTGTCTTCTTCTCCTAATTCTTCTCTTTTCTTCCTTTCTTCTCGGATTTAATGTAATTAGTTGGGGTATTGCGATTAGCAGCCCTCTAACTAAACATTAGTTAAAAGAAGTAGTTACCAAGGATAACTAATTTGTAAACTATATAATGGCCTCTCCTCGCCATTTTTAGAGGGGAACTTGGCTTATCTTTGAAAGTGTAAAGAAATCATAAAGAAATCAATACAGAAGGATTTTCATTCTTTGTCTATCTGGTTCTTTTTATTCACAAGCTATTCATTAAATCTTGTTAGATCATTTGTCTGCATTATGCTGAGAAGCTTTGTATTCTTATAGATGTTATTCATAGAACTTTGTGTCTCTTAGATTTCATCTTATTAATGTGGGTACAAATGATCTTATTTCAATTCACTGTATTCTTGCACGCATAAGGAATTATTCTGTCATCTATAATTCTGGTGGTGCCTTTCTGCTTATTTTCACATTTTCATTCCTCTGTCCTTTTGTAATTGGTGATATATTTAGGAAAAATATTATTATTATATCCAAGTTCCATAGTGAAACCACACTTTTACATGTGTAAATAGGTTCGTTTTCGAATAAGGGAACCTCTCCCACTAAAGAGGAGGGACTTCTTGTCCCCTGACTGTTGCTCTTCTTAAAGTTCCTTTTCGACGACCAACAGTTTTTGGCGACTCCGCTGGGGAATCGTATTCCAGTTCCATAATCATTTATCGATCATCTTTTGATCTGGCGACTCCACGTTTTACTCGAGGGAGAAGGGCCCTTGGTATTGAAGATTCTCAGTTTCAGCTTTTGGAACAGCAGGGTTTTCCTTTCCCTTCCGCAAGGAGAAATAGAGAGGCTCATTCAACAAGCACTCCTCCTATCAAAGATAGAATCCCTACGGGTGGTATTCCTTCAAAGCAAATCAGTCCTAATCTCCGAGCTCTGATTCTTGTTGGTGTTTCAGTTCCTCTTCAAGCCATTTTTCCAAGAATGGTGGTACCATTGCCTTGGGGCCATCGTGTTGGGCCTCTTGCCCTTCCTCAACCTTTGCATGAGTTACCCAGAGGTAATCGGAAGAACTTTCCTAAATTCAAGGGTGATGGCAAGGTACATCCTGATGAACACATCGTGGCCTTCATAGTTGCATGTGGAGTTCTGGGAGTTGAACATGAAGACATCTCCGTAAGGATTTTTGTTGAGACTTTGCAAGATAATGCTCTTGATTGGTTCCATCACCTTCCGGTGGAGCTATCACTAGTTGGAACATGATGAGAACTAGGTTTGAAAACCGTTTTGAACCGGCGGAAGACGTGCATGCTTTGCTTGCTCAAATTTCTCAAATAAAGAAGGAATCACAAGAGCCCATGAGAGAATTTTTGGCTCGATTCAACAAAGTTAATTAACAAAATTCCACGGACACTTAACCTATAGAACAAATCCAAAAGTGCTTCTTCCTAAACACCCAATTACCTGAAGTTAGTTATGCATTGAGAAGGGCTAATCTTGCAACATTGGCCGAGGATCAAACTCTTGTTGTTAGTGTTGAAGATGATTTAATCATGTCGGGAAAGTTGAGGAGAGACCCTTCTAGATCTAAGTCTTCTCCTTCCTCCTCTTCCACTCCTGGACCTAATACTGATCCATTGGTACAAAAACTTGCAAATGATCTCATTGCCATTAAGAAACAATTGGCTCAGCATGCTCCATATGCAGACATTCCAAGGAGGAATTTTCAGCCCAGAAATCATTTTCTGCTTCTCAAACAAGGCTAGCGCTTGAAGGACCTCCTATTAAAGTCCCTGTCAATGCAACCTGTGAAGTTGAAGAACCAGAGGATGAGGAGGTTAATGAAGATTGTGAAGAATTTGTTGAAGAAGTTGATGATGGAACGGAAGAACTTGAGGGATCTCGAGTTAATTTCTTCACCACTGAAGGCGTTGATGAAGGAGACGATTATGATGAAGTAGTAGTAGACATGAATAGCGAATCATACGCTGTCATGACTTGAGAGTAGACAAATCAGAGGGAGAAAGTGATGCAGCCCACCAAAAATTTAAGGAGTAGCCGGCAACTATCCCTGTAATTGCAAAAAGAGGATTTCCTATCCCCATTTCATCCACGCCAAAGGTGAGTCCTGTCAATTCTACTACTAAAGTTACTTCTTTTTCTCCTAAAACTGATAAGCCTAGGATCCCAAGCGATGATAGCCCGTTCACTTCTGGGTCTTTCGATATTATTGATCACCTGAAAAAGACTAAAGTTCAAATCTCAGAGGCTAAATATTATCAAACCCATCCCAAGGCTTTTGCTAAAATGATTCACTTTGTCAATTCTCATGCTAAAACTACCTCTAAATGCCTTTTACCCACTCCATCTTCTGCACCACAACCCAATCTGGTAGCCACTGTCACCTCACCCAATGACAAAATCAAACCATTCTATGTGACACTCCTTATAGCCAGCCATAGGCTTAGAAATTGCGTCATAGACTCAGGGGCATCAGACAATGTAATTCCTACCAAAGTAGTTCATGCCTTAGGCCTAACTCTCACACGCACTTACGGATCTTGTTATTTCATGGAGAGTAAGGAAGTGCCCCTAGTCGAAAGAATTAAGGATGCACAAGTGGATTTTGCTACTTTGCCTGAGAAGAAAGTTTTGGCTACTATCCTAGTAGCAGACATTCCTCCTTCATATGGGATGCTGCTAAGTAGAAACTTCTGTAAGGATGTGGGTGGAGAAATTCAAATGGATTGGTCACATGCCCTCATACCTGTTAATGGGCAAATGAAGAAGTTGCTTCCTGAGAAGCAGTCTGAGTATATTGTACAAAAAATAGATGATCCCAAAGCACAAATACTCTATGAGGATATGGGGCATGGCAACTACATGATTATGTCTCCAGAAGAAATCCAACTCCCCAAAGTGTCACCTAAGGATCCTAATGGTGCTTGGATATAAGAGTTTGATGGAAGTTGTTCTTGACTAGTTCGGAGTGGTGTCATATTGGTGTCGCTTGAAGGAAGCATTCATCCTTTCTCATTCAAGTTGCAATTTGAAAATACCAATAATACAGCAGAATACGAAGCTCTCATTCTCGGGCTTCATGTGGCAAAAGAACAGGGTGTGAAGAATCTCCTAGCTCGTGGAGATGTGGAACTGATTGTCAAGCAAGTTAGAAACCTCTTCCAGGTAAAGAATAGAAGATTGAAACATTACAGGAATCAGGTTTGGGACTCCATTGAATTTCTTGACGCCTTCTCCATCAAAGCAGTGCCTAGGGAGGAGAATACCAGGGCTGATTCACTAGCAGTCTCAGGGTCATTGCTTATACCTCATCCTGATTTCTCTCAAGATAAGTTTACCATTGAGATGATCCATAGACCCAGTGTACCTGATAATACAAGTAACTGGAAAGTTTTCAATGATGATCAACACCTGCTTTCTTTCTTAGAACTCAAGGATAATTTTGAACAGTTGTACTTTGAAGGAAGCGTTAATTTGCCTCATGAAAGTGTGCCCTTTAACGAAGAAGCCGTCAAAGAAGAAGAGGCGGATCAAGATGGATGTATCAAACTCAAAGGAAACAAGATTCCAAAAGGATTGGTGAGTTTAGAAGAACTGTTTGACAAACATGACAGGTATGTAAAGTTTAAAGCTTCTACTGGACCTCAACAATCAGCTGAATATGACAAAGTTAATATTGGGAGTTCTACTGACCCTAAACTCGTGAACATTGGAAAATGTTGTACACCAGATGAGAGGAAGAAGGTAATTAATCTTTTAAAGAAGTATAAAGATGTCCTTGCTTATTCCTATGAAGACTTAAAAGCCTTTCAACCAAAGGAGATGTAGCATTTTATCCCTCTCAAACCTGGAATTAAGCCTTTCAAACGAAGCTAGAGGCAATACAATCCTAAGATAGCTGACACCATTTTTCAGGAAATACAGAAGTTATTAAAAGCCAAAATCATTTTTCCTATTCACCATTCAACATGGATTGCCAATATTGTGCCTGTTAGAAAGAAAAATGGTGAGATCCGCATCTGTGTCGATTTTAGGAATCTGAATCAAGCTTCTTTAAAGGACAACTATCCTTTACCCATGATGGATCAGGTCTTGCAAGCAGTAACGGGATCCGAAATGTTGTCTATGCTTGATGGCTTCTCAGGATATAACCAGGTAGAAGTTAATACCGCAGATCAACACAAAACGGCTTTCACTACCCCTTGGGGTACCTTTGCTTACAAAAGGATGCCTTTTGGGCTCATTAATGCCGGTGCCACTTTTCAAAGGGCTATGGACTTGGCCTTTGGAAGTTTGAAAGGGAAGTGTATTGTCGTATACCTTGATGACTTGACTGTATTTTCTAAAACAAGGACAGATCATTTTCAGCACCTGGAAACAGTTCTTCTGAAATGTAGAGAACATGGGATCTCTTTAAATCCTAAGAAATCTATTTTTGTGTCATGGAGGGGAAATTATTGGGGCACGTTGTCTCCAAATATGGTATAAAAATTGATCCTGAGCGAGTTCAAGCTATTCAGCAAATTCCTCTTCCAACTAGCAAGAAGGAGTGCACTCTTTCTTTGGTAAGATTAACTTTCTGAGGAGATTCATCCCTGATTTTGCAGAGCTAACTTTGAATATCTCTCAAATGATGAAAGGCAAATAGACGTTTGGTTGGTCTCCCAAAGGGAAAGGGGCTTTTGAAGGTATTAAAAAGGCTATTGCTAAGACTCCTATTTTAGCGTGTCCAAATTTCAACAAAGATTTTATTATCTATTGCTATGCCACAGATAACACCCTGGCTGCTGTTCTGACTCAAAAAGATTCTAATGATCATGAACTCCCAATTGCATTCATGAGCTACATTCTAAAAAATCATGAGCTAAGATACACCATAATGGAGAAACATGCTTTTGCAGTGGTTAAAGCTATCAAGCAGTTTCATTTTTACATTCTTAATTCTCACTCCACAGTATTTGTACCAGATACAACCATCAAGTCCATTCTCACACAACAGGAGTTCGGATCCAAGAGAGGGAACTGGGTGGCCAAGGTCCAAGAATATGACATTGACATCAGACCAACTAAGCTCATTCGTGGAAAAGGCCTATGTGAGCTCATTCTTTGAGGGAGTTGGGCATGGGTTACTGGAGGATGAGGCTGATCTTCCTACTATTTTGTTTCTTGGCTCAATCGATGAATGGTATGCTGATATCGCACATTTTCTCACCTATGGGGAGTGCTCCTCTCATTTGACTGCCAAAGAAAAGAGAGCTGTTAAACTAAGGTCAGCCCAATATGTTTTGTGGGAAAATTCCTTGTTTAAGCGTGGATTGGATGGGAGATTTTTAAAATGTGTGGACAAGGAACAATGAAGAAGCTACTTTCTGCTTTTCATAATTAGGCATGTGGAGGGCACTACTCATCAACTATTACTGCTCATAAGATTCTTCATGGAGGATATTACTGGCCTACCTTGTTTAGGGATGCATCAAAGTGGGTTGATAAATGTGAAGCATGTCAGACTTTCATGGGTAGACCCAAGTTGGCCTCTTTGCCCCTTAAACCAGTTGTGATTGAAGAGCCTTTTCAACAATGGGGTTTAGATTTCATTGGGACACTTAATCCTTCTTCTAGTGCTGGTCATACCCATGTATTAACCACCACAGATTATTTCACCAAGTGGGTAGAAGCCATTCCAGTAAAGAGTACTACTTCAGAAGTAGTATGCAGTTTTATCAAAGAAAACATCTTGGTAAGGTATGGTGTGCCAAACAAGATCGTGACAGATAATGCTTCAAATTTTTCTTCAACCGAGATGATGGATTTTTGTTATGGATATGGCATCTCCCTGGCTCACTCCTCGATTATTATCCTCGGGGAATGGACAAGCGTAGAATCAACAAATAAAAATCGGTGGCTATAATAAGGAAGTTAGTTAATGAGTCCCAACAGGCGGCACAAGAAACTCTATGATGCTCTTTGGGCGAGATAGGATCATGCCTAAGAGAGCCATTGGGATGTCTCATTTTCAAGTAGTGTGGAAGCTCAATTGCCAGTCACAATGGAGCTACCAGCCTTGCATCTAATGAAGGCCATTGAAGACACCAGCCAATGATTCTTTGGATAAGAGGATCATGTACCTCTACATATTGAATGGGAAATATTGAAAGTTGATGATAGGATATCTGCCCACCAACAAAAATTTAAGGTCTTATTTGATAAAAAGGCCAGGTTCAGAGATTTCAAAGTTGGAGACATTGTTTTATTGTGGGATAAAAGACATGAACCTCGTGGTAGCCATGGCAAGTTTGATTCCCTTTGGCTCGGACCTTTCAAGATCAGGCACTTTGCTGGTAAGAATTCTTTTTACCTTGATTATATGGATGGTTCTTCTCTCCCACTTCCTTATAGTGGGTAGTACCTGAAATTGTTTAAGTCATAGGTGATTAGGAAGTCCTTTTGTATATTTTGTATAGCGTTTTGCTTTTCCTTCCTTCTCTTTGTTTTTGTGTGTTGTCTTCTGTATTGTTTTGATTTGGTGACTCCGTGGCCCAATGGATAAGGTACTAGTCTACTTCCCCTAGTTTGTCTAAATTCTTGCCTTGTCTCATTCTTTGAACTTATGCCAAGTCATCCCCAAAAGGAGCCAGCTGTTGTCCACTCAAAATTTCCCTGATTTTGAGAAGTTGAAAATTGAAAATTTTAAGTTAAAAGCCTTCTTTGTTGTCCTGGTAATGTGAAAAGTCAAGAAATTGGAAAATCTCGTGTTTTTGGGTCTTTTTGTGTGATTTTCGGGCCTGTCGGACATTTTTGTCCCAAGTGTCCCAAGTTCATTCGGGCTCTCTGTTCCCCGATCGGCCACTTTACCCAAAGTCCGTTCCTTTCGGGCCCGTCGGAACTTTTTGTCCCAAGTGTCCCAAGTTCACGGGCCCATTGTTCCCTTTCGTTTGATTCGGCTGAATCACGTACTCCACGTACTTTCGTCCCTCATGTCCCAGAAGCATTTGTGCACACTTTTCCCACATCGCCCGTATTGGCCGAATCGTGCTTTCGCGTCCCGCATGTCCCAAATGAACCAAAGGCCATTCGAGTTAATTTTTCCCACTCTTCACAAATATCTTGCTTTACAAGTTGGTAGGTGTGTATTTAATACGCATTAATTGTCTTTCTCTCTCCTAAATGGCTATATAATGAATTGCCCCTATGCGTTTTGCACACTGCTTTCTTGTTATCCATTGCTCATACCTTTGCGATCAAGATTTCTACGCGCATACTCATTTCCCCTGCAATTTCATCCCGAGTCCAGATTGCAACCTTGGCTCCTCAAATTGCTAACAACATGAAGATTAAATTCCAAGGCCAGGAGCAAGTCTCACCGCTCGAGTCTGCCGTTCCTGATATCGGGGACAGTGAGGTTCGCCACCTCGACTTTGGAGATTTTTGGGCAAGAATGACAGACGCGAACCCTTCACCTATGGCACAGATGATTCATGACAGTGGTTTGGCATTCGCCGGTGGTTTCCCTATCTCGGTGTAATGCGCAGATACAGTACTCTCCTGCGGTGCTCATTTCAACCCTGATTCGAGTGAGCTGACGAACGTGCATGGGGAACTCATCGCCAAACTTGACGCTGCCACCATTGGCACTGCCCTAAGAATTCCAGAGATGGACAATGCTATAGTAATTTCTCAAAACCAGGTGCAAGCCCTTTTTGATCAAGACAATGAGAAATATAAGGCGCGGATGGCAAAGTCCTGACTTAAAAACCTAAAAGGGGGCGTCTCACCTATCCAAGGTTATTTTCCATGCAAATTTCAATGAGGAATTTTCATATTTTATAATCCTACTGGCTCGGGTCATGGGCTTACCCTCTATAAATGAGTTCCATTTTTGGATGTGCCCGCTTATCAATATGGTGTGCGAAGGGACTCAGAATATCAATTGGGAAGAGATCATTAGTATGAACCTAGCAGAGCAGCTATCCAATGTGCAACAAACTAAGAAGTTCTATATGACTTCATACTTGATGTATACTCTGGCAGCATCGAGGCAATGGTTTGGCTTCTCATACATTGATGCTCACAAGGGTGACCCCGTATATTCCTACAACCTCAGTTCACCCTGGAAACTAGCAATCACAACTTCAGAAGGGTGAATGATGCCTTCACCATGTACATTGTCAGGATTCTGGAGAGCGATACAACAAGGAGATTTTTTGATGAAGCTATGAATTTGATATCACACTACGGTGCCTACTTCATCCAATTTAGAAAATTTTCCTATATAAGGCTTGTTGGCTATGAGAGCACCCCTCTCAAGCTCCCCATGTTCTGCAATGATAAAATGGCCTTAATAGAAGTATGCAGGCAATTGGACAAGTTGCATAGAACCTGCAAGGATAAGAAAATTACTGGTTTGCACTTTCCCATCTCTTTGGGAAACTACACCTGCAAAACGGCTCTAGATGCACAAAACATAGAAAGAGCCCTAGCTCCCATTACTATCCATTTCTTCAGGCCAAGAACCTATTTTGACTTGAAGAAGTTTATTGAGCAGAACATCAAGATCACTTATCATCATAGGGAAGACACAGAAGATTATTGGGCTGACTGTGTTGATGATTTTGAAGCAAGGAGGAGGCATTATGGTAGACTTTCTCTTCAACTAATTCAAGAGCTTAACCTGTACCAAGTTCCTGAAGGGCTCTAGGATGATAATTCTAACTGTACTCATATGCATATGACAATGTGGTCAAACACACTCCCTTGGATGATTTGGATTGGTTCAAAAGGAGAAGGACGATCGGCGGAAATCCTAGCTCCGGTCTTGGTAAGAACCAAAATCTGGTTTGACAGAGTGTTCGTGAACTCGAAGGCACTCAGGTGAGTCCTCCAAAGACACCTCAACACCAAGAAAAGAGGCATTGTCACCTGATTCGAGAGCACCTGTGCAGACCCCTCCTGCTTCATCAACTCAAGGTCACTCAGTCTCCACTCCTTCCTCATCCACCTAGGTATACCAAAAGAAAGTCAGAGAAGTCAAGAAGGATCCTATGGAGGAAGATCCCCTAAGGAAGCATACGGAGTTGCCCTCAGGCCTAGAGAACATCATTGTTCTCAGTGAAAGTGAGGATAGTGAAGTACCAGTCTCTTCAAGTGCTCCAGAAGCCCCCATGGATAAAGAAAAGTAGGTCCAAAGCACTGAGCTTCCGGGTGCTAGTGACTCCTCTGTACCAGAAGCCCCAAGCGCTCCACTCATATCCCAACTAGAGGCAACAGTAGTGTAAACCTTGGGTGCCATGAGTTCTTTGTCTCTTGGTCCTCTTGCCCCACCTGCTTCTTCCTCCTCCTCTTTTGCATGGGTGCAGCCTCTTGTTGACAGTAGGAAGAGAAAGTCTTCCTCCGAATCTCAGGACCCAATTTTGATGTTGTGGTGGCCTTATTAGGCACTACCCCTCCTACTCCTGCCAAAAAGGCTAGAACTACCTCCAGAATAGTATCTGATGCTTAGGGCCAACAATTCCTAGAGATAGCCAAGCCTAAGGTAGACAAGCCAGAGCAATATTTGCAAGCATCCGACCTTGAGCTCTCAAGAATTCCCATGGGAGAGTCTACCCCTGAAGGTGAGATCCACAATCTTCAGGAAATAGTCACTAGAGTCATTGGGAGGGTAGAGAAAGGACAACAAACCATAGAGCAGTTGGAGGAGCAAGCCTGATTCTTACAAGTTTCATCAAGTCACTGTTGTCCAAGGACAAAGTTTTAGATCCTACCCCACTGACTACTCTTCCACCACCTGTGATTCTCAACCAAGATGAGGTGCAGAGTATCAAAGATATACACAAGTATTCCATCTATGGAAGGGCTATGGAGGCCATGGTGGATGACATGCTCATTGCAGGATTGAATTTCATTGGAGAAGCCTTCAAACTCAATGAGAAGGTAAATAATTTGCAATAGAAGCTCTCCTCCACTATTGGGAATATAGATAAATAACTCAAACTCTAGAGCATCTGCATAGTAGACCTTCACCTTATGGGACAGGTTGATGAAAATATTTTGATGGCAAGCAAGGTCTTCGATGATGCAAAAGATAACTTGTCAAAGTCATGGGTATACAGCGTGGAATGGAAAATCAAGGTGCTGGAGGAGGCTTTGGGAGAGTTAAGAAATAGCTGGCAGAAGGGTGAGGCCTTCAAGACTCTAGTTGTATCTGCCTTCAAGGATATACATTGCCATCTCCATGATGAGACTTCTGGTGTGCCTCTCTCTTTACAAGAAATCAAAGCTCAATTCAGAGCTTTTGTCAAAGAGAATTTGTTCAGGGAGGAGTCTATTTCTAAAGAAAAGATAAAGGAGATCTGCTCTCTCCAGTCTGCTATTGAGGAGGTGAATAAATATTATCATACTCATGTCGAATTCGACAAAGAAATGGAGAAGTGCCTCGGATTTTGGACTCAGTCCACTGCCAACACATCGGTCCCACGAGGCAGAGACATAGCAGAGGCATTGAAAATATTCAGATAGTGGATCTTAAAGTCAGTGGGCCCCTCTCATTCGTGATCACCTATCTTCTTCTCCTAATTCTTCTCTTTTCTTCCTTTCTTCTCGGATTTAATGTAATTAGTTGGGGTATTGCAATTAGTAACCCTCTAACTAAACATTAGTTAAAAGAAGTAGTTACCAAGGATAACTAATTTGTAAACTATATAATGGCTTCTCCTCGCCATTTTTAGAGGGGGACTTGGCTTATCTTTGAAAGTGTAAAGAAATCATAAAGAAATCAATACAGAAGGATTTTCATTCTTTGTCTATCTGGTTCTTTTTATTCGCAAGCTATTCATTAAATCTTGTTAGATCATTTTATCGCATTATCTTTGAGAAGCTTTGTATTCTTATAGATGTTATTCATAGAACTTTGTGTCTCTTCATATTTCATCTTATTAATGTGGGTACAAATGATCTTATTTCAATTCACTATATTCTTGCACGCATAAGGAATTATTCTGTCATCTATAATTCTAGGTGGTGCCTTTCTGCTTATTTTCACATTTTCATTCCTCTGTCCTTTTGTAATTGGTGATCTATTTAGGAAACACTTTTATGATATCCAAGTTCCATAGTGAAACCACACTTTGTACATGTGTAAATAGGTTCATTTTTGAATAAGGGAACCTCTCCCACTAAAGAGGAGGGACTTCTTGTGTCACTCGATTGCTCTTCTTAAAGTTCCTTTTCGAAGACCAACATGTCTACAAACCCATATAATATTTTTAAAAAAACATAAAGATGACTCATAGTTTGTGCATATGAATGTGGAAAGATATCCTGAACTATCTAAAAGCCATGGTGGCTGGTCTAGTGCAAGTTTAAATCGAGGATCGGATCCCCAAGACAAAATAAAATGTTGTTTGGGAGGGAAAACGTTAATTTTTTAAAAATAAAGATTTTATGTCCTTTGAAAAGGGCGCGCATCCTTTGAAAGGGGTGCATGCACTTTATAAAGGGCATACGCCCTTTACAAAACATTAAAGAATTAAAAAGATAATTTTACAAAGGGTATGCGCTCTTTATAAAATCATTTTTTTATGTTTTACAAAGAGTGTGCACCCTTTGTTTTATGTAGGGCATACACCCATTTGGTTTTGATATTCCAAACCTATTTTTATGATTTTTTTACAAAGGGCGTATGCCCTTTGTGGAAAATCACAAAAATGGCCACAAAATCTGGTCAACCAACACTAGATCGAGTCTTCTTCTCGATCCACACTTGGGGAAGGAATGTCGTATATATATATATATATATATATATATATATATATATATATATATATATATATATATATATATATATATATATATATATATATATATATATATATATATATATCTTGGCTCACCCCACAATCCAAATCCCGAGTATGTGCGACCACCACTAGATATCTATATAGGCCTAAATACACCACCTTATCCTAGCTAGATCTATATTCAACCCTTTGGTTGACCGGTGTAGTTTTCTATGACAATCAAGTGCCTTAGATATCTATATAGGGGGAACTCGCCTCTTAATATTTGTGCCATCACCACTTTTTCCTATAGTTTAGATTAGATAGGTGATGAGATGAAGATCCAATTTCTCAACCATACTTTAGCTATCTTAGGTGGAGCCGAATCAGTTTTTTTTTGGTGTTCTCATCAAACGCACAAGCTTACTCCTCCCTAGAAACCAAGCAATTATAAATTATATAGGCTTCATCCTTTCCTTTGTTTGTACCTATATATATATACATTTGTCAACCCAAAAAATCTAGTTTGGATTTGGCCAATACATACCACAATTGGCCCCTTTGGGAAGATGAAGATTCCATATAGTTGGGATGGCCCATCTATCTTTCTATATGGGGAATCCTGAGACCGAGAGATGGAGTTGCACCGGGTTCACCCCTCATGTGTGTGTATGTGTATATATATATATATATATATATATATATATATATATATATATATATATATATATATATATATATATACTATAGTTGGCCCCTCGGGGAAGATGAAGATTCCATAGAGTTTGTATGGCTCCTCTATCTTTCTATATGGGAAGCCCAAAGACCGAGAGATGGGGTTGCACCAAGTTCACCCCCATCTCGGTCTCCGGGATTCCCATAGAAAGACAGAGGGGCCATCCCAACCATATGGAATCTTCATATTCTTGAGGGGACAACTATGGTATGTATTGGCCAACTCCTAACTAGAAGCTGTTGGGTCGACAGAGGTATATATATATATATATATATATATATATATATGTTACGGGTTGAATATTTAGATAGGGGAAATCAATCCCCTACATGCTCTGCTCTATCTGGACCCCCTATCTCTCCTCTACCCCAACTTTATGCATCCACCCTAGAATAAAAGTAATGTGATCTAATCTAATCTAATCATGAATATTCACATTGATGTTATTCAAAATTGCAAATCGTTTAAAAGAAACAAAAATGAGAGAAAGATTATGGAGAAAATAAAGATTTAGATTTCAAACCTAGATATTTTAATTCAAGAGATCCAAATTTTCCAAGATTCACAGTAGATTTATCCAATATACACCAACCCTAGCTATAGAACCGCTTTAGGAAACATACAAAAATTCTTAATATGTTTTTCTATAAATTATTATTTTTCTTCTAAAGGTTTCAGTAACTATTCCAAATTACTCCATGCTTAATGATGACTAATATAACTCGATAAGAAGTGCAAATAATGTTGCTAATTCTAAATTTGACCAAAATTATTAATTAAGTACACATTCACTTAATTATTTTCACATGAGTATTACATGTACCAAATCAGTAATCAATAATCAATTCATGAAATCCGTTTCAAAGTTAACCATTTCGTTTAGTTTTCATTTATGCAAATTCTAATACACATTTTTGTATCAAAATTAGATTATGCATTTAGTACTAGGATCATAGTATGTGTCCAAACTAAAGCAATTAAGTAGAACACATTTTAATATTAATTTATTTAACATTAGACATACATATGTATTGTATCAACAATACCTTTATATTATAAATTTACATTTATTTTTAAATTTTGAAGAAATCATTCACAATAATTGCAACTCCCCAAACTACGAGATAGGGAGATAAGGATTTGAGCTTCTATCCATGTGATTTGAATTGAATTGATGTGCATGGATAGCTCGAAATATAATAACTAAATTAATGTATCTTTTTTTCATTTACTGACTATTAATGTAGCCATGTCTACATATGTACTTAGTAAGAAATATTTAATTGCATCCTTAATTAGTGTACTAGTTCAATTCCATCTTTCATTAGGGTACTAGTTTAATTCCACAATAATATAAACCCCAAAATCAATACCATAGTTTTAATCGATTTGTAAACTATAATGTTTATAACATAATTACTAATACATGATTTCTTTTTCCAAGTAAGAATAAAATATTTGAAAAATATAATCTTCTATATGATTTGGTCATATACGAGTAAGTCTTCATAAGGAAATCCACAAGAGAAATGAAGAATCATTGTTGTTGGAAGACCATATATGAAAAGAAGATGGAGAACATCATTGAATGGATTTCCATCGAACAAAAGAACCTTTCAGAGCGCCAACACATCTCTCATCCACTGAGAGTGGCCATACCCTTCCTTGAAGGTACTAGATGTAGAAAACCAATAGAGAAAGAGAGAATCCATATGGCTAAACAAGTCGTTGTAGCAACATTTAGCTCCATGCACGATAATGTAGTATGTAATAATGAAATGGAACCTTAATGTTATAACATTCCCAGTATATACTATGATATATACATATGACTAAGGGAAAAACAATAGATGACCCTTAAATTAATTCTAACTCTAGTATCAAGGCATATATGGTAACTACAATTGGTGGGTAATATTTGATGATCCATATCATACCCTTCTCATTACATACAAATTTTCCAATGTTCTTTAACCATTTCTAAAATTATCCAATCATCTCACATGTTCTTGATATCACAAATCTATTTTTCATGTATGATATGATATTACTTTTGAGTACCTGCAAGTCCAATTAAGATACAAATGCCAATTGTAAAGGAATTATTCTAGATATACCATACATAAACCACTTCACCATTCAAGATGTAACCAAGGATTTACAGTAAATTTCATACCATGTTTTACCATAAGGAGTAAATTTTTCTAATGTTTTAGGATCTTCAAAGGGTTCAATCAATAAAAATGAGCTTAGCATTTAGAAATGAAGTTTCATTCTCAAAAAATGTTCATTTGTTGAACATTGGTTTACATTCATTATGTAGGGTTTCATAGGTTGGAAACAACATACAAATGTGTGATTATTATTCCAAGAATGAATTCCTTTGAATACTTATTCGTAAGCAATAAAAAAATTAACTTCCAAATTTATTATGTAATTGATATTAAAGATATAAACACATAGTTTCAAGGTTTTATGTTGTAAGACAAGATCTCATTCAACTACGCAAGATAAATCCTACACGGATTCAAGCCTTAATTCTCAATCTAGGGTTCATAATTCAATATAAATGTAACAATGAAAAAGTGTCTTATCATCTATAATTAGAAATATCCCATATACTCAATTATAATTATAATTCAAATCCACCTTTCTCAATTACATTTATATTTTCATAAGAAGCACATGGTGATGTAGGTTTCCTGGTTAAGTTCATTCAGGTGTTTATTTATAGTACTAACCAAATGATATGTCCTAGTATTACTTTTAAAATAAAGTTATAACATCTTTGATTATCCATGGATCATCTTGTAGGTCTTGCAAGTATCACAAGGTAATATTCACATATCTAAGAAAATGAAGATTTCAAAAGCATTATAGTCATAACCCGCATGATGATAGCATTCCTCCGAAGGTCTCATAAGCGTTACAAGATAGTATCCAAGGGAGAAAAGGTATTCTAGGTACTTCCACGAAACTCCACTCTACATCATATGTTAAGTGGTAAATTACCCACTAAGGGAAGGTAAGGGTACACTTTACCATATTAAATTAAAATATGATCTCCTAAATGGTAGGGCCAAATGATCATATTGAACATAAAAAATAAAATGATGGGTTTGGATTAGATTGCACACAATAAAATTTTTTGTTTTATTCTACACAATGATTATATATAGACGAGAAATCTCCTATGAACTAGGAGTATAATCTTATCAACTACAATCCCTAAAATATCTCTAACAATCATATCTTGAATCAACTACACTCTATTCTAGCGAGTTGTTATAAATCATGTACATCTCACACTCAAATAATACTATATACATTTACACACTCACACTAATACATTATCCTCACACACTTAACTAATGTATTATTTCACACACATGTGGCTACAAGACTAAATGAAGGTAGAGAGAACTCGTTGACCTCCCTTGACCACTCCATAGATGGGGACACCTCAAACTATTCCATGGATGGGAACACAGAAAATGAACAAAGAATCACATGTTTGTTTACTCTCTAATCCATGTAGGTATTGGTTTCTCAAACGTGCACCCGCGTCTCGGATATCAAAAGGGTCGAGGTTTTAAAACCACAATGGAACCCTCCCAAAGTTGTGGGACCTTGCGCGCTTGGGATGGATCTCCAGAGAAGGGTGGTTCCTCTATCTATCTATGTCTTTCTGACCGCTCTGCTACTCCTAGTGCTGAAAGGGGAAACTAAGCTAATAATGCCAAGGGACCAGGGATAGAAGGATGACATGAAAGGAAACTACACTAAAATGAGATAACACCATAAAAGAGGGATGAACACTATCTATTATGAGTGATAATGAAAGGAAAATGTGTGAAAGGAGGCTAGGCACGAGTAGCATAGTTGAACACGTATTCATCATATCATTCTCATGGAACACAACAAAATAAGGACTGCAAGGAACATGAAATAACACAACCAACACACAACATAAAATAAAAGGCAATCAGGAGGAATGAAAACATGTTAGGACAAAGAATAGTCACAAAACGATGCTTTTATTACTTCTAGAAATGCATAGAAATGTTACAATGATGAAGGAGGCCGATATCCACATGCAAGAGTTAGATCTAGAGGTCTGAAACTCAAAATACAAAAAGTATGTAGTCCTTAGAAAAACACGTACGGATATAGAGTGTCCAACATAACAAATGAGTCTATCTCTTTTATTTATAAATGAATCCATGGAGGAAGAAGGGAAGGAGGAGGGAAAACCCAAATTTGAAACACAACCACCAACAAGAAGCATTCAATACTGTAAATCCGCTGGAGATCTATGAAATATGCTTCCTTCATCCTATTTTGCATGTTGAAGAAGAAAGGAGGGCGGATCACATAAAATCTAGTGGTTGAAGCAATCAGATTTGCTCATTAATGCTTAGAAAGATGTTTTCCCATTTCTCACCTACTAGATCCGCCAAGAATTTGAATTTGAATCTCTAGCACTATAGCTAATGTCCATGATTTTGATAAGCCTAGGAGCATGCCAATCGAGCTTTGTACTAAAATATATGGTTGTCAAAATATTTTAGAGTCGTAGGCACACGTAAAATACGTGGCGCGCATGGATTGGGTCCAAATATTTGTCATTTTTACTGTGTCACTTGTTGATTTGTAGCAATGATTCAGTTCCTTGTTGGCCCGGTTTGACTAGTTGCGCGTGGCACACTCAAGTATGTCAGAAGATGACTTGAAACATAAGGACGCAAAGGAGGGTGTGGGGATACACGTGGAAGAATGAGGTGTGGGAAGAAGACAAAGGAAGGCATTCTAAGGCATGCAAGGGGGAAAATGAGGAAAATTGGTGAGTAGAGAACATATGGTGAAGGCGCAACTATTACAAAGTAATGGGTGTGGCGCACGAGAGGGCCAGGGACTTAGATGATTGAAGCAAGTCTGATATGCGCGCATGGTGAAGAAGTTTCTTAGGAAGAAGGTGAATGCACAGAAGGTGGGTGCAAGGGGAAAAAGAAGGAGAGGAAGGAAAGGGGTGCACAGGGAAACTGCGACCAAGGGAATGTGTCAAGTGATCTTGAGCACACATAACATTGCAATGAATAACTTAGAGCCAAAATATTTATACCAGTTTCCCAAATAACTAGGAGAGTTATTTGGATAACATTTTTGGCAACTTTCGGGGCCATCTGCCTACTAGATGAAGGAGATCAGTATCCTGGAGCATCCATTGGGCATGGAATCTACTATGTAATCATGAGACTGCCCCTACAGTCACTTGAAGATTATTTCTTAACTCTATTCTGAATCTTGCAACTGCTGAAATAACATTTGTATTCTAGAAGCAACAAAAGAATGCACACATGAAGCATGCGAGAAGAAATAACCATGTACAAACAAACAATGTGCACGCAGTGCACTTAGAGGAATTTAAAACTACTCTAATATATACGAGAATGATGCACCACTCTCAATGGAAGGGTTTGAGATATATCCCATTTAATGGGATTTGTAGCGTGCCTCCATCAAGATGAGTCAACTCGAAAGAGTTAGCCTCCTTACAGGAATTGATGATGTATGAGCCACTCCAAAGTGCATCAAACTTTGAATGGCACCCTGGTTTAGCTCTATTAGCATCCCATTTTAAAACCAAGTCCCCAACTTTGAAAGCTTGAGGCCTAGCCTTTCTATCGAACCATTTATTTGTTATTTGTTGATGTTGTTCTAGCTTAATCATGAGAGTTCCTTAGTTCTTCAAGATTAACCAGCTCTGCCATTCTAATTTCTCTCTGGTTTGTGCCTTCAAATTCCAGTTGTTGGGCAAGCGCTAACAAATTCAGCTCTAGTGTCAAAGGAAGGGTAGCCTCCTTATCATAGACAAGCTTGTAAGGTGAATTTCCTATTGCCTTTTTTACTGTGATTCTATCTTCATAGAGCATGCGCGAGATATTTGTACACCACTATCTTTGGCTGATGTTCATTGTGCACTTCATGATTCTGATCAAGTTCTTGTTTGTTGATTCTACCAGACTATTTCCCTGAGGGTAATAGTTGGAATAATTCTTCAAGTAAATGCCCATACTTAAATCCCAATCAGTGATTTTAGTACCAAGGAAGGCTTTTGCATTATCAGAGATAATGGTTTGAGGAATTCCAAACCTTGTGACTATAACTTCGAGAAAGTCAAGGATGACTGACTCGGTTGATTCCTTAAGTGTGATAGCTTATGTCCATCTGGTGAAGTAATCTGTAGCTATCAACACCCATTTATGTCTAGCACTTGAAGGAAAATTGATCATGCTTATGAAGTCAAGACCCCATTGCACAAAAGACTGATCCGCTTTGATTTGTCGAAGGGGAAGCGTTGTCAATATTTTCTTTCCTGCAAAGAAATCACATTCCTTGCATTTTGTGACCCACTTGTGTGCATCTACAAATAGGGTAGGCCAAAAGATACATGTCATTATGATTTTCATCACTGTAGTTTTGGTAGAGAAGTGTCCACTAGAGAATTCATCATGAAATTTTGCTAACACTTTTTTAGTCTACACATCGGGGATACATCTTAACAACATGCCATCAAGATTCTTTTTGAAGAGAAGTCCATTAATCAACACATAAGGGATAGATTGTAACCTTAGATGTCTTCTCTTTTCTTTATTTAAACCAGGAGGGTATGCACTCTCGAAAGGAATGTGATCATGTCCTTCATCCAGTCATGCATGCCGAGGTGCGTATTACCGCTCAAGTTATGTGCGCGGGAGGTCCTCATCCAGAAATAATGAATCCTCGGGCTCGGTCTGTGTATCTTCAGAAATCTTCCTATAGAGTGTGCTACCTCTTACTAGCTTTGTGACCTTGATGGTCACATCATACTCCATGATTTTGGTCACGCATCATGCTCTTTTCTCACTTGATTTCTTCTCTCGTGATGAATTCTCACGTGAGAATAGTGGGAGAATAACACCCTGATATGATTGGTGGTGAGCATAATTTTTAATTTCTTGATCGCACATGATGGCGAAGACTGCTTCTTCATGTGATTGTACTTTAGTTCATAATCCTTACTGCGTTTGGTGAAGAAATCTCTGTTATTCCATCCCTTGTTCATTTTCTTATGTTAGGACAACAACAACACTCACATCAGTGCCATAAGTATAAAGGATGAAATCCTTTGAATAATCTGGATTGATAAGTGTTGGCGCATAAGCAATTTCTTTTCCTTTTGTTGTCTCTCTGAAGGCTATGTCTTTTTTAGCATCAAGGTGATGGGCCAAACCAATCCTACAAAGTTAGGGATAAAACTCCTAACAAAATTGATCTTACAAGGAAGGACTGTAGGGCCTTTTTGTGCGCCAGTAGGGAAAGAGCTAGGATGGTTGAAATGTGCTCAGGATCAATTGTGATGCCATCCTTTGAAACCACATGGCCTAAAAGCTTACCTTGTGCCACTGCAAAATTGCACTTCTTGGGGTTAAGAGACACCCCAAATTCTCTGCATCTCTCAAAGACTTTCTCTAGGTGTGTTATATGATCCGCACTTTTCTTTGAGAAGACTATTATATCATCAAGGTAAACCAAGATGAACTCATTAATGTATCCTTTGAAGGAAATATCCATGGCACGCTGAAATGTGGTGCCCGCATTTGATAGACCAAAGGGCATTTTTTGATATGCATATGTTCCCCACTTGGTTGTAAATATTGTTTTGAATTGATCATCTTCCTTGACCAGGATCTTATTGAAACCTAAATATCCATCTAACATGGAGAATATCTATGTGCTGGCCTGATATGTAAAATTTGTTCCATAGAAGGTAAAGGATAATGATCCTTTAGAGATTCCTTATTCAAATCTCTGAAATCAACACGAGTTTGATTTCACCATTCTTCTTGCGCACTAGAACTAGATTTGTGACCCAAGTAAAGTATTTGATAGGAAAAATAATTTTTTTCCTTGATGAGTTTGGATAATTCCTTTCTCATGAGGGGCTCCATCTTTGGATTGAGTGGTCGATGTTTCTGCTTGACAGGTTTGATACCAAGATCAAGGTCAATGGAGTTTTGAGAAACATTTGGATCAAAACATTTGAGGTCTTCATACTCCCATGAGAAGATATCATTGTATTTTTGATAGAGAGAGATGAAGGCATGTTTCTCTTCGTGCGCACAAGTCTGTTGAGCAGCAACTCTTTCCCACACGCAACAGTGACTAAGGAACAATCTTCTTACGTGGTGCACATAAACCTTTCTTCACCCTTGAACTCATCATTAGGGCTAAAAATTTTCTCTAAGGTGACCAACCCTTTAGGCAACTTGTTTGTCTTCAGCTATATCACTTGGTCACCATAGTTTTCATGCAAGTCAACTTGCATGCTTGATGAGAACTCAACTTCATTCTAGATAAACTGGATGATTTGTGTGTCGATGTCAAACACTTTCAGCTGGTGTTTTTATCTAGAATGGATAGTCTGATCACCATCTTAATATGTTGAGTGTTTCCTTTCAAAAAGTCCTCAGCAGGAGAAAACTGTGAACCCATCGCGTCCATTTGATCAGCTTCCTTGTTCATTTTGCATAGCACCACCTGCAGATTGAGAGCATCGAATCTCTCAAGGAGGTCCCAAACTCTATGTTTATAAGGTTTGAGAAGTTTATTCTTTGTCTGGCATTTGTTAGTAACCTGGTGGATAACCAATTATGTGTCCCCAAAATCTACATTGCCTTAATTTTCTTCTTCTTAACAATGAGCAAGCCATGCACCAACGGTTCATACTTTTCTACAATGTTGGATCATGTGAACTGCAACCTATGTGTAAAGAATAATTTCTCATTCTTAGGGGAAATGAGAACCACTCCTACCCCCACACCATTTATTCTTACGGATCATCAAAGTACAACTTCCATAGACCTGCTCAATTTTATCTTTCTTGAGCACGTGTGGAAGCATAACTTATTCTTCTAGAATGCAATAAGTACCAAGCCTAGTTTCATAAGCTTCCAGTTCTTCAACATAGGGATCAAATTTATGGTGTATTTCTGCCCATTCATCAAGCACTAGGTCAGGAACAAAGGGTGGAAGATACTTCTCTTCAGGAACTAAAGCTTGTTCTTCTTGGATTAAACAGTTGGCTTGGAGAGGGGATGTGACATATGACTCTACATGATAGGAAAATATAGGCTCAACTTGTATGGTAAACCGGGTACTATACCTTGTCTGAGCAACATAGGAGACAAGTAACCACCCACTTTAGAAGTAAAGGCCCTTGACAAACATAGGGCAAAAATTCGAGGTAGGTCGATGATTGACACATCTTAAGTAATAGTTAGGCTTGGACATGCATGGAGGGTTAACTCAAGATTCTTTGACGACTCCTAAGTTGGTGACAGTTGAATCATCAAGTTGCAGGAATCCTTTGGACAAAGGGCTATATTTCAAACCTAAGACATCAGTTATTTTATTAGGCATAATAGAAGTACTAGCGCTGAGTCAATCATGCAATTATGCACTAGGTGTTTTCCTATGATCAAGGACATATAGAAGGGTGGGGTTTTGAAAATTTTACTTACTTGCTTCTCCTCTTCTTGGCAGACATTAATAGAAGTGTGTGGCTTCTACATATTTGGATTAGCGTGTGAGAGTTGCACAAGAGCTTCATGCAATAGATCTCGCTGAGATGGAATGGTGAGGGCATCCCACATTGTGACATTTATGTTTGTTCTCTTCATTTGGTCAACAATGCTAAATGGAAGGCCCCTATCTTATGCATTTGGGGAACAAAATTCCTTCTTATTTGTTCGGGTGTAGAAGACTAGACTTTAACTAAAAGAGGTTTGACCTACAAAGGTGAGTCGCGTGTTGCTTCAAAAGGATCTTGAGAAATTTTGCTCTTTGGATGCCTTGTTTGCTTCTTTCTTCTTCTGAGGATTTGCTTGCATTACTGGGATTACGACCTATGCACCTGATTCTAACATTCTCTTCTTATATCTTGTGTTATCTGCAACTTGGGTGTGTATTCTGTTTTGTATCTTCTGTAGCTTGGTTGATTGCACAGAAGTCCTCCACGCCAAAGAACATAAAATTTTCCTTTGGAGGAGATTGGTCTTTCTATATTTTTTTCTTCGGGGCACTTGTTGAAGGCTCATATAATGAAGCATTCTAGATCATGAAGGCTTGGGTGCGTGTGGCATTGGCACAATGATATTGACTATGAGGCATGTTGCAAGGGAAGCCCCATTCTGACTCTTGTGCCAAATTTTTCTAAGATGGAACAAGCGGCCCGACTCACCTTTGGGTGTTGGGAGAGAAGGCACGGGAGGAACAATTTGCAAGGGCAGATGTGCATTGGGATGCCATCTATCATTCTATTGGTTTGGCGCGTATCTTTGATTTTAAATGATTGATTCCAAGGTTTATTGCTTAGGCCATGCGACTGATTAGAATTACCTCTATAGGCTTACACCTATTTCTTTTCTAATGATATGAATTTGTTTGATAAATTTCTAATCAAGGCCTTCAACTCCTCATCTTCCCTCTATTGCACCAAAGAGTAGGATGTTGAGGCAACTGGTTGTTTGATTTGCTTAGGAATAGGAATAGGGGCCCTGGAAAATTTGGGAGCTTGTGAAATTTCTAGGAACAATGGCATAAGCGGTTTAGGAGCCAACTTTACAGCCTGAATGAGACTATTTTTTGCCCTTACTACAATACTATAAGCAATTGTTAAAGTCCTACCTCCCATGGATTGGATCATAACTGAAATATAGTTGTCGAACGCCTTCAGATAATACAGGAAAGCATGTTGGGCTGTAGGTCTTACCACAAGAGGGATTTTGTCCCAAGTCTTCTGAAATTTGATGTTGAAATCAATCATATGCTCATTGGGCACCCTTCTTGTTATTGTCATTTTCTCCACCAGAGATAGGTGATCTGACTTATCTTCAAAGTAATTGCAAAGAGTTGTTCCCAGCTCATCCCAGGTGGTGATATATCCAAGTCTCAGGCCTCGATACCATTGAAGTGCTTTTCCTTTGAAAGAGGTTGCAAGCAGCCTGACTGCTACATCATCATGTGTGATCAAATAGAGTGAACACACATTTGCTATATCTGGATATGCTCTTGAGGGGTGACTTGATTCTCACTAGTAAAGTATGGAATACTTTTAAGTGCACCATTTGGCATATCATGTTGCACAACCAGCAGTAAGGGACTCCCTCCAGCAAATTTTACAAAGTTCCTAAGTGGAGGAGGTGGCTGATGTGCCATAGAGGGCACACAGGTTGTCTATTTTGAGGAGGAGTTGAATGGGCACGACACATGGGATATAAAGATGCATGTGCGAGACTTTTTGGAACAAACTCTTCTCGGGGATAGTTAGAGGTATTCAAAAGAATCTTCAGTTGCTGCACTTCTTCTTATATGCACTTTTCTCATGAAAGGTGCTCTAGATTGCTGAAATAGAGATCTTGAAATGTTAGGAGTCGCAGGATGTGTTGAAATGAGCCTCCAAAGTCTGAAAACACTAGGTCCATACACAAGAACTTAGAGATATGAAATTTGAGCTTTCAATGCTTCTCCCACTAGGCATGCTAGAAACTTTTGGTTGCTTAAACATGCACCCACGTCTCGGATCTCGAAGGCTTGAGGTGTTTGAGACCACAATGGAACCATCCCAAGTTGTGGGACCTTGCGCATTTGGGACGGATCTCGGAGAAGGCTGGTTCCTCTATCTATCCCTATTGCTACTACTACTGCTACTCCTAGTGCTAAAAGGGAAACTAAGCTAATAATGCCAAGGGACCAGGGATAGAAGGATGACATGAAAGGAAACTACACTAAAAGGTGATAACACCAGAAAAGAGGGATGAACACTATCTGTTCTAAGCGAGAATGAAAGGAAAATACGTGAAAGGAGGCTAGGCATGAGTAGCATAGTTGAACATGTATTCATCAGATCATTCACATGGAACACAACCAAATAAGGAATTGCAAGGGACGTGAAATAGCACAACCAACACACAACACAAAAGAAAAGGCAAGAAGAAGGAATGCAAACATGTTAGGATAGAGAATAGTCACAAAATGATGCTTCTATTACTTCCAGAAATGCCTGAAGGCTATTCTGATGATAGGAGGTAGATATCCACATGTGAGAGCTAGATCTAGAGTGCTGTAACTCAAAATACATAACTTATGGAGTCCTTAGAAAAACATGTAAGGATCTAGAGTGTCCAATATAACAAAAGCGAGTCTATCTCTTACATTTATAGATGAATTCATGGAGGAAGAAGGGAAGAAGAAGGAAAACTGAATTTTAAACATAACCACCAACAAGAAGCATTGATGCCTGTAAATCCACCTAGGGATCGTGAAATACACTTCAAGCTTGTTTGGTGTGTTGAAGAAGAAAGGAGGACGAATCATATCAAATCAAGTGGTTAGAGCAATCGAATCACGCTAATAAATGTTTAGAAAGACATTTTCTCATTTCTCATCTACCAAAGCCACCAAGAATTTGAATTTGAATCTTTAGCATCTTTGTAGTTGATGTCGGCATGACTTTCGACAAGCCAGTGCACGCGCTGATCTCGAGCTCAGTAGCAAAAGATACGGTTGTTAAAAGATGTCGATTCATCGGCGCACGTAAAATACGTGGTGTGCGCATATTGGCTGAAATGATGGCCAACTGTGTAAATATTTGTCATTTCTGCCATGTGTCACTTGTTGATTTGTTGCAAGGATTTGACACCTTGTTGGCACACTTTTTACTGGTTGTGTGTGGCACACTCAAGTATGTTAGAAGATGACACAGCACGAAGGCGCAAAGGAGGGTGCGGGGATGTGCATGAAAGAATGAGGTGCGGGAAGAAGACGAGAGGGAAGACGCGTCGGGCGTGGGCGGAGGAAATGAGGCAAACTAGTGAGCAGATAATGTATGGTGAAGGCGCAACTATTACAAAGTAATGGGCATGGCGCGTGAGTGGGCTAGGGACTTAGGCTGAGTGAAGCAAGTCTGAGATGCGCGTAGAGTGAAGAAGCTTCTTAGGAAGAAGGTGAATGCGCAGAAGGTGGGCGCAAGGGGAAAGTGGAAGGAGAGGAAGGAAAGGGACGCACCTGGGAAGCTGCGACCAAGGGAATGTGCCAAGTGATCTTGAGCGCGCGTAACCTTGCAATGAATAACTTAGAGCTAGAATATTTATACTAGTTACCCAAATAACTAGGAGAGTTATTTGGATAACGATGAGCATACACATTAGTACACAATCATGCACGTCACATAGGAAACAAGAATTGTTACACACACATACATTTATTCACTCTCAATGAGTGTTGGCCATCTCGAGTGACATAATAAGTTTGCACACATATTATCTTTGCACAAGATAAAATGACAATGAAAATTTGAGGAGCAATCCTCATTGTCACATTTATAGCTTGTATTCTTGATTGTTTCCACGACCATGAACAACATAGACAACCTCCATTCTTATTGGAAACTATGCTTGATGTAACTTGGTTTGGTGCAGATGTTGTGCTACTACCAAAAAAATGCATCGTCTTCATTATTAGTGAACTTGAGGTCACTATTTGACCTCCTTCATCCATTGCCTTTGACTTCCAATTTGTTTAGTTTGGATAGCTAGACGGTTTGTGAAGCTCGAGTTACATGTCATTATTAATGAAAAAATTCCCCTTATCTCCCTCCATAGAATGGATGTTGGTTTTGCATAGTAATAGGTCCATACAAGAAGATTTAACATTTGACTTTAGCTATTTGATGACAAAAAAATTATCAACTAGGAATGCACAATTTCATTTTTATGACTAACCCTAAATTAGAAGTCACAATATTAACATTCTTATAAATATTGGATTAAACTTTAAAAACACCTAACACTTTATAATACTAATAATTTATCACTAATTCTAAATGAATTAGTGAAAAAAAAAAAGAAACAAGGAATCGCGATGGACTTAGATAATTAGTACTTTTCACCATGTGTTAAAACAATAAAAGGCAAAGCCCATGTAGCATTAAGTGGAAGAAGTATTTTTAATTTTAATAAAATTAATAGTTTTAATTGAAAAGAAAAGAAAAACTTATGTATATGTAAGTGATTAATTATTGAACTGCAAGAACCTACAACAAGGATTGACATACAAATTTATAAACAATTATTGACTCACAACAAAGATTGAAGTCAATCTATAATGAGAATTGACATACAAATTTATAACATCAACTCATAAATTGTAATGACCCACAACAAAGATTGACATATAAATTTGTAGTACACTAAAAATTGACATATAAATTTATAACATTAACTAACCAAACTGCAACAACCCTGAACAAAAATTAATATACAAATTTATAACATTAACTGACCAAACTACAACAACCCACAATGAAAATTGACACATAAATTTACAACATTAACCAACCAAACTGCAACAACCCACAACAAAGATTGGCATACCAATTTGCAGCATTGACTGCAAGGAACCACAACAGGTATTGGCATAAAAATATGCAGCTGCATGCAAGGATGAGGATAATTATTAACGTACTGTAGCAAAGAGGAGCACGTGGGCACGTGTGTAGGAACCACGCAATCAAAATTCATATGCCAACTCGATACATGGCGAGTAAGAAATGAATGAGCATGTCAATGGCGTTTCAATGCCTTTGTTGATCTTTTAATGCGTTGTAATCTGGTAAATGGTGTGTCCTCTCCAATGCCTTCTCACAGGTAAAAACAAAAATAGACTTCTATTTTCTGATGTCTTCTGCCTCAATGGAAGGAATGGTCTACAAATTTGGCTGCTTCTCCACCTTTTTACGCTTCGGCTTCATGATTTCTTCAATTATGGAAGCTGCTTCTTTCGTGCAACGTTTCCTTCGAAAATTCCTCACAAAAATACAAAACATGAATGCTTGAGTTGCGCACCAGAAGAGTGCTCTTCTTTTACTGCACCGCAATGCAAAACAACAATAATAAACATAAACACTTCTTCAATAATAGCTTTCTAGATCACTTAGTACATATCCTTATCATACTACTAAACTAAAATTACACTACAAAAAAATTCATAACCCGGGGCAACCAAGCTGTTTGAATTTCCCTTTATGGAATTATAAATTTATTCATAGAAACTTGCTCTAATATTAAATGACTGATTTGATTTATATTGCACACAATTAACTCTATTCTTATCCATTACAATCCTTACAATCTCTCTAACAAGTATATCTTCACTTAATTACACTCTATTTTAGTGAGATGTTATAATTCATGTACATCTGAATGTTAAATACATTTCCACACTCACACTAATTTACATTTTATTATCATCACACGCCTATTTAATGTATTATCTTACACACATGTAATGATAGTGCTAACACTATTTTCCAAGCATAAAATATAAAATTACAATTTAATCTAGTATATCTCATATAAATCCACAAGAAGTATCGAATATCTAAACTTGGATTATCCACTCACTTGGAGTTTTAAACCTTTACTAAAATTCGCCACCTATGCACAAGGGTTTGAAATTATTTCTTAAATCTCCCTACCAAGATTTAACCATCTAATATATACCCTATCATATAGTGTTCTCAAGTTTTAATAATCATGCTTGATGTATTTTCTCACCACAAATATAATTTCGTTAAAATTCTATATATAATGTCTATCGATTCAACATAAGAGTTCTATTTTGGTTAAAAGTTTTCTAAATTCTATGTAGAACATATCCATTCTAACTTTTAGATCCTTATATGGATTGTGATCTAGTTTATATCCAAAGTTAAAAGGTACAAAACATAATTTATATAATAATGGACTTCTTCTAGTCCATAAACATATAAACAATTAGGATCCTGTAATTCGAATAAATCTAACTTGCTATTCGAGAAATAATATAAAAATATCATAATAAGCCCCTTTGGCACAATATTATTATACTTGATCTAATATATATTAACCTTACAATTTATTTAACATATAAACAACTTTATACACCCCTACTGATGAAATATATAAATTGTATAATATAGACCATAAAATGTAACATATATTTTAACTTAAAAAATTTCATGAGCCATTTAATTAGATTATCACCATATAACTAGAACATGAGATCATCTTTATATTTCACAAAAAAACTACATAAAACACTACACTTAAATGAAAATGTGTGCAAACTTACATGATTAAATCATAGAAATGTCATAGAGGGGCTGTAGGGTTTAAGTTTGACACCATTTACATGTTTCCAGTCAAATACTTACAAACTTCTAAAATAACCATATATTCTAGTTTGCCTATATATACTTGTGTAGAAAAATACATTGGTAGGAAAATATAATAAAAGTTGTTAAAATAATTGAAATTTTCCCTTTTTATTTGTTATCGATATAATTTTAACAAAATTGTTCAACAAATTTGAAGGGAGAAAGTAAAAATACACTATCATAAGAAAAATGGTCGAAAGAAGTAGGGAGCTTTCAAACAAAAATCTTATTCCCGAGGATTGATATCCATGAAATCCAAATGGAAAAGGGTTTTTGTCGATGTTGTAATTGTGGGAGACACATGAAAGAAAAAAAGACCAATTTTGAGGGTGGATGCAGGAAGGGGTGTGTTGAGGTGAAGATGGATGACATGCCTCAATTTTAATGCCTCCCATCTATAATTAAATCCACATTTTTAAATTTTCAAGTATAAATGCAACCATGTATTTAAATATGCACTTAGTAAGACATACAATATTATATCCTTTGTTATTATACTAGTTTAATTCCACATTAATAAACAACCAAAAATCAATGCCATAATTCTAACCAATTAATTGGCTATAATGTTTACAACATTATTATTAATACATGATTTCTTCTTAGAATCAACAATAAAATATTAGAAAGCTATATATCCTTCTATCTAATTTGATTATATATGAATAATTATTCATAAGGAAATCTAAAGAGCATTGAAGATCATCACTATTTTGAAAGACCATATAAGAAAAGAAGAGGAAGAGCATCGGCAGAGGGATTTGTCTCGACCATGGAGCCTTTTGGATCTCATGCACCCCTCTCATCCACTAAGAGTGACCTTATCCTTCCACAAAGCTACTATATGTAGAGAGAGAGAGAGAGAGAGAGAGAGAGAGAGAGAGAGAGTCCATATAGGTGAACAAATCCTTGTAGTAATATGCAGCTCCCCGTAGTAAGGTAGTATATTATAATGAATTAAAAATTGAATGTTATAACATTCCCAATATATGATTTCACACACACGCACAGGCATGCACACGCACACGACTTAGGGGAAAAAAACATGTATTAGAAATAATATTCTAATATTAAGTCTAATGTTCACCACTTTAATATTAGTGGTTGTAATTTATTGTAATAATGCACAGACAAGGGAAGTTGAATGGTCATCTAGAAGATGAACCAAAGAGTCTCCCTTTGTGGCTACTTAGGCGTGTACACATATGTGCATCATGAATAAGAGATTTATTTAATACATGAGAGCTTCATTGAATATTTATTTATTTTCTAATTTCCCATCCATTTCATTTTGTGAGCATTGTCTTTGCAATTTAATTCATGGCTTGACAATATATAACCCTTAAAATTCACTTTTATTCTGAAAGTACTTAGGGCATATATGGTGACTCTGACATGTGGGTAATCCTTGATGACTCCTATTATACCCTAACCCTTACGTACGGGGTTCAGATGTTCCTTAACCATTTCTCAATTTATCTAATCATCTCATATATTCCTAATCTCACCAATCTATTTTCCATGTATAACATGATATCCATTTTGAGTACTGCAAGTTTATTTAAGACCTAAATGCCAATTCCAAAGGAATTGTTCTACATAGACCATGAATAAACCACATCACAATTTAGGTGTAACCAAGGATCTAAGGTATACTATAAACCAAGTTATACCACAAGGTGTACAATTTTTGATGTGTTATAACCTTCAAAGGCTCGGATCGATAACAATGCTTTTAGCATTTATAAAAATGTTTCATTCTCTACAAATGTTCATCCACTAAATATTGGTTTACATTCATTATTTAGGGTTTTGAGGTTGGAAATAATATATTAAAATGTGAGATTATTATTCCAAGAAGGAATGCCTTCCAATATGTGTTTGTAAGGAATACACAATTAACTTCCACAATTATTTTATAATTGATCTTAAAGATCTAAACTCGGTTTCAAGGTGTTATGCTATATGGAACAATCTCATTCAACTAAGAAAGGTAAATCTACACGAACCTAGAAACCTTAATTCCAATCTAGGGTTCATGATCTAATATGAATGTAACAATGACCATGTATCTTCTCTTGTATAATTACAAATATTGCATCAAATCGAATCAAAATTTAAATCCACCTATCACAATTACATTTATGCTTTCACAAGAAACACACAAATGTATGATATGATTCCTAGTCAAGTTTATCTAGGATTTTATTTATGGTACAAACCATATGATATGTCCCTCTATTAGTTTTAAAATATGTTTGTAGTGTCATATACTATCGATCCTAATGTAGCTCTTGACATTATTACAAGATAATATTCATTGATCTCTAAGACAATGAAGATTTACAATACATTATAGTCACAAGCTTACAATGATAACATTCCTCGTGAAGGCTTCATAAGCGTTACAAGTTAGTAGTCAAGGAAAAAGTGTAGTCTAGGTACATTTAGGAATTCCCACCCTGACATTGATGCGGGAGCATAACTTGCAGAGGCCATAACTTTTGATCCGACCGTTGGATCGTCCTGAAATTTTACAGGGTGGTAGATATACATTAGTACTATGCTGGGGTCAACTTTGCATGCAAGGTTGTGCTCATTTTGGCATGTTTTCGGGCCCGGATTCCGTCATCTAGTGGCCTAAAATTGGCTCGAATGTTTTTTCCGCTTTTGACTAGGTCTTAGAACTTTAATAACTTTTGTTGTGCTTGTCAGAATAAGTCCAAATTTCACGTGAGCCCTAATTTATGAATGCATATTTGGCACGCAAATTTTGGGGTCAATCCGAGTAGTTTTGCATTTTAGGGTTTTTGGCATTTTAGGGTTTGTTGGCATTTTAGGGTTTTAGAGTAGTCTTGAAATAAAAGGAGGATTGTAATGATGTAATAGATCAGTGTGAATTCCAGAATGAGAAGTAAGCTATTGTGAAACTCCTGGTTTTATTTGCAAAGTTGTTTATGTGTGTTTTTGGAGGTATTTCAACCTCTTGCAGTTGGATTCACATCAAACATACATTAACTAGTGAAATACCCTCTAAGAAAGGATAAGGGTACACTCAACTATATTGACTTAAAATACAATCTTCGCAAAAGGTAGTGCCGAATAATCATATTGAATTTACAATATAAAATTTAACAAGTTATATTATGAAAATTATTCACCACCTTGGTAGTACATCTCTTATACGTCAACAAGAGGTGTTATGAGTGTATAAACTTAAATTATTCGCCTCATTTTGGTTTTTAAAGATTTAATAAAGTTTTCCACCTATGCACAAAGGTTTGAAAATACTTCTTAAACCTTCGTAAAAGGTTCCAATGTCTAAATTACACTCTGTCATAAAAGTGTCACCAAGTCTTAATAGTAACATTTGATTTATTTTCTCACAACAATAAATCCTTTACAATTCTATACTTAATGTGTATCAATTTTCAATATAAAAGTTCTATCTTAGTTAAGAGATTTTCATATTCTTATCTAGAACATATGCATTTTAGCTTTTAGGTCCTTATATAGATTTTGATCTAGTTTATATCTTAAGTTTAAGGTACAAAACATACTTTATATAATAAGAGACTTCTTTTAGCCCGTAAACATACAAACCTTTAAAATCATAACTATGTAGTTTTATTAACCTATTGTTTTAAGGAATTATATTAAAATTAAGATAATAAATACATTTAATATAATATTACCACATATTTGATCTTAAAATTATAACCTTAAAAAAAAATTAATGTATAAGCCACTTTATATTTTCGTAAATGAAATTCATAAACCATATAATATAGACTATAAAATGTAACATATATGTGTTGGTGAGAAAAATTTTGGGGACAAATTTGTGGGTTTCTTGCCAACTCTTTGGGAGTCTAAGTCCCTCTACTTAATCGGTGAAGGCATGTCGTATGTGCATGCGCGAGTAAATATGACTTTTACCCTAGTACCACTAAACCCCTTAGTCAAAAAAGGCTAAAATTCCTTCTTCCTTTATTGAAGCTCAAGCATAAATTATACATAACATAGAAATAGAACAAATTTTTGAGTAGCGAAAATGGAAGAAATTTGTTATCTCTTTACTCTCTTCACAAGGATATCTCTCTCATGAATTCACAAAAAAAGCTGCAATATCTAAGAATTCTAAGAAGTTTTCTCAGAAGAAGCTGAAATGAGGAGCTTGTTACAATTTATAGAAGATAACGAAACTCTTCATCTTCCCGGTGACTTCTCAAATACTTTAATTTGACTTTAGACTGTTCATATTCCACTTAAATATTGAATTCCCTTTTATACAATTAAGGTGACTTAAAGTTTACATTATGTTTCTAAAGTCACTTAAAGTTATATTAAAAAGTGAAAACCTCAATGCAAAAATATAACATTGATGAGAGAGAGCATTGGGTGAGAAGAGAAGAGAGAGAGAGAAATAAGAGGAAGAAGAAGAAGAAGAAGAGAGAAAGAAGAAGAATTATGCAGAAGAATGAGCTACTGCAGTGGATTTGATCTCGCTCCCTGACTAATTTCCACTTAACTCTCATGAGAAGGCCTTTGTTCCTCCAAGCTCTTTGTTGAAACGAGCTACTGTAGGTTCCACTTTGTCGACATGAGGAATGTGAATGCAGCCCAAGGTATTTGTCCATCCATCAACCACATTGTTGATGTCTTTGCACTTCTCGAACCATGATGAATGTTTCTCTGCGATAAGTGCAATAGAGGCCCGAATCTCTAAGAGGAAGTCGAGGGTATCCTTAGTGAAGGATGATGGGTTTCCTACCTCTTTCTTGACATATTCTTCAAATGGACCAATCAACTCATCAGTAGTTGTATCCTCACCCATTGTAGGTACTCCAAGTTTTTGAGTTTTTCGATTTACACTATCCTGTAATTTATATGCTTGTTCCTCTTTTTCCTCTAGCTCTGTGATGGCCCGATTGATTGCCTCAAACCTGATTTCCAAGGCCCTCGCCCAGACACATGACAAGTCCTCTGAGGGAGTTTCAAAGATCTTCCCATTGATCAACTTCTGGTGATGAGTGTTACTCATTTTAGCTATTCTTTGGCCCAAAGGTTCCCAATAGTCCCTTTCTTTCTCCAAGTCCTCCTTGAGTGTTTGTGTCCTATTTTTTGTTGCACACATGTAAGCGAAGAGTTTGACCACTTCTTGGAGCACTGACTTCCCTTTTTAAAAATTGAGTTAATCCATTCATTATTCTCTCGCCCCTGCATGGTGAACTCGTGCATCCTCCTGATGGATTATGGATTAAAGTTACTAATGGGTGCAACTTCCTCAGTGGGAATTTTCGTGGCATTAGGATCAACTAGATGTTGCACATAGAATGACAGAGTTCACACCTCCTCTTTTAGTTCATCAATCATCTTCTTATACTCCTTATTCCTTGCCACCATGTGAGCGGAAGATTGTTAATACATGTGAAAATCCACTTCATGAGTTGTCGGTCCTAGTTGGATTGTGCTCATCTCATAGTCATCTGGTGTCATCTTCCACTGGCTTGATTACCTTGGGTCAAGCTACTTTGATGTATTGGTTACCCATTTCCCCATTTTAAAACCGTGAGGCTGTTTGTGCGAGATTTATTGATATTTTTTCTTTGGCCAATGAGATAATCACTGATAGATCAGGGGATGCCACTTGTTGTACAATATGGGTGTCAAGGAAAATGGTTTCTTGCATCCAAGGAAACATTCCATCAAATTTGGGCTCAATGATAGGTGCACCAAAAGTTCCCTATTCTGGAGGGAGAGGAAAATCTTGAATGAGAGAAGTATGGGTGTCAACAAGAGGTGGGACCTCATGTGGTGGCTCAAATACTGGGTCTTGAACCATGTGTTCTTCCTCCACTTGTGTCTTAGCCACTATATTTTCTTCTTGCATTTCTAAGATAAATTTTTCTTCTCGCAATGATGCAAATGAGCCTTCTTCTACCCTGAGTTTCTTTGGCGTCTTCTTGTGAGGAGAAGCTTCCAATTTTGTGGCCTTCCTTTTCAAACTTGCTCCGGAGTGTTTAGAACTGGAAGTCACCTCTATGACTTTTGAAGATGACTAATGGGGGCTTTCTTCTGACTTGGGGAATTCCTCATGACTAGATGATCATGGTTCTCTTCTTTTGAAACTAATTTCTTGTTCTCCTCACCACCTTCTTAGTCCGCTCTAATATATCCCTTGATTCATGAACATACCAGTTGATTGGAGGTAAAGGGGACATCTTTATTGCCACGTACTCAGGATCATACATCTTTGTCCCATCATCGTGTAAAATATATTCATACCAGAGAGAACTTGAATTTCCTCATCTCACTGTTTGCCATGCTCATATGGTCCTTTTCACGCACTTCAAATTCATCAACGCAATTGGCCCAGTAGTCCTCAAATTGTGGATTGTGTTGTAATTCGGGACATAGAAAGAGTCGGGATCTTCTCGGATGTCAAAATTAGGCCTGGAAATGTAGGAATGCAAATTCAAATGAGTGAAAGTGGCCTCCATATGAGATGCATCATTTGAGCTCTTGCACATGAATACCTCGAGAGAGATAGGAAATGGAATCAACTTCTTCCTCTTGCTTCTAAGCTTGTTATTCACTTGAATGATCTATCTGTAGAGCTTGAACAATATAATTTTGTCACTAAGGTACTTAGGCAGCCTTAGTGGAGCTTGGTCAAAGCCAACAACTCGTAGGTAGGAGAAGGTCAAGAATTGTATGAAATAGGAGCCATACTTTTTGATTGAGGATGTTGCTTGTGACGACATCCTAGCTTCCAAATCTCCTTCTAAGCTTGAACCACATACATTGTAAACACATCATTCATGTGAGTGAAATGCCTATGGATTTCCTCCATCACCAACTATGGAATTTTCTCGAACCGTGCACCTTGGCAGCAATGTTTTGTGTGAGATCCAATCCTTTGAATGATCTTGAGCTAGTGAGGAGATAGACCAAGTAAGAATTCATGTGGAACTTCCTCGTCATGGGTACCTAGAGCAGTTGTAGATGGAGATTTTTCATTGATAATCTACCCCTAGTCAATCCTCTACTTTCCTTCTGTCACCATCAAGATGAAAAGGCCCATCCAGTCTTGAAAGTCTCTTGTGTTTGCTTCACCCATAACTCTGTTGAGGAGAGTGATGGCATCTGATTATCCTTCTCAAAACTCACACCTTGGGATGTTCTAGGTCATCCTTGAGGGATTTCTCCCTATTTTCAACTACAAAACAAGTGGAACCCCTTGCACGTATGCATCCATTGTTTCCTAATTGTGCAAGGCCCTGTCTTTTGAGATGACAACCATGTTATGTGATGTCAGTATCTACAGAGAAAGTGAGATGGTTATAGGGATAATGAATGTCATTTCTATACCATTTTCATCTTGGATGGTTTGTGTTTTGGGTTCATAGTGGTGAGAGAAGGCTAGGACCAACTCAAGACTTTGAACAGCATTAATCGTGTGTCCTGCGACAGTAAATAATCCACTGGTGAATATCTGATCTTCAATCTTCTTTCGGTCTCTAGATGTCATGTGAGTTCTAAGTTCATTCAGTTCCATGTATAAGACATCGTTTTCTTCTATCTCATACTCGCAAATGAAGGGTTGTGCCAGTTTCTATCATGTCCACTTCTACTTCATGTTTTCCTTAGAAATAACTACTTACTATTTTTAGTAAGTATGAAAAATAATTCCTCGAACCTTAAGCGATTGTCACGACTCGATTTTCCCTTATCCCCATGTTCATTGCTTGCTCATCGGATCAACTTTCTATTTTTAGCAAGTGCACGTGGCACCACTTACTATTTTTACTAAGTGCCAAAATGCCCATTCAAGAATTTTTTTACCGCAATGCATTTGTAATTTCTCTGTCTCCTTTGCAAGTTCTTCTATTGATGACTTTCCCAAAATAGCAGTTCCTATGCAGAAGACTTGCTATTTTTAGAAAGTGGGATTCTGGAGGTTGGGTTGATGTGGAACGAAGTTTTCGATATGGTTTTTTTCCCAATATCACCCCTTTGAAATTTTAGACCTACCCGCTTAATAGTCTAGGAGATTTTAAACTTTTAATTTTTTGACCTGGCAGTGCTTGGACATGGCAACCATTAATGGACCTCAAAAATTATAGGTATGGTTTTCTCCTCCATTTACAAAAAAATATATTTTGATATGGTTTTTTTATTCTTATGCTTCAGGTGAAATCTTGTTTCAAGATCGTGATCAGTTTGATGGGAAATCAACTTTTTTCTTCGTCGAGTCGGAAAGGAGATTTATTCATTGTGAATGATTTATGGCATAAGAGGAGTGTATGAAGGTATGTTTCTGATGGTTTTGGATAGAGGAACAAATTAAAAAATGGTTTTTCAATTCGTGCATCTGTTTCAATATTTCTCCAAGTTTTGATTTCATGGCAATGAGGATTTTCTATTGTTCTTCTTCTCCATTCTTCGTTTCTTCTTCTTAGCTTGATGAAAAATCCTTCTGAGACCTGCATATCACCATGGGAAAGGTATTTTTATGCCTTGGTTGATCTGGTTTGAGCTTTGGCAATGGCGGAGTGATGGTAGGAAGTTGCAGAGGAAGTGTGCAGATATGGTTGTGCACGGGAGTGTTAGAAGTTAGAAGTGGGAAGTAGGTGAGTATTTAAAATTTTAAAAATTAAATATAAGAAGGAGATGGGTGAATTTTTCAAGGTTTGATTTCCCTGACATGTGAGGGATGTGAGGGAAATCAAATTCCATGGTGAGCAAGGTGACGACACGTGGCGGGGATTTTGACAACAGAGAATGAAGGCTCAAAATCAGCTTTAAAGCACTAAGGGGCTAGAAAGCAGTCATGTGTGTGACCAAAAGTCTCCCTAGGGGCTAGGTGAATTTTTCAAGGTTTTATGTTCCTGCCCTATGAGGGACATCAAATTCCACAGCGCTCTTGGAATTGACACGTGGTAGAGATCGATGGCGGGAATTTGAGCTCTCAAGCACCCAGGGGCTAAAGCGGCGATCTGGAGGATGCATAAGGATCTAGAGATCATATGGGTGATGGAAGAATTTTTTAAGGTTTTATGTCCTTAACCATGAGGGATATAAGGGACAAAAAATCCTGCCAGGCACCTAGAGCTGAAATGTGTCCTCCCAAAATTTGGCTAACTCCCGAACTCGCTCCAAGATAACAACTTGAAATGACGATAACTTGAGCTCATGATGGAATTTTTCGATGAACATTTATATGATCCTAAATTTTAATGGAATTTTGAATCAAATAGTGGGGGTATCAAGTCTTGATGATTCCATTTGATCCCTAAAAAATTAGATGTTTTATTTGGTACTCCACATGTGCATGTGAAACACTGCTTGCGCAAACTCTTGTTAAAGTGTTGTGAAAAAATAATTTCACCATCTTGTAGGTCTTGGAATTATATTTTCATAGATGTTTATTTTTCTCCTAACTCCATCCGGAGCTCCTGGAATCACCTTTAAAATCTCAGCGGTTGTTTTGGCATGTGCATTGACTAGGCTTGTGAACCCTAATTTTGGTGAAAGCTGCTCCAAATTCTCGAGTCCTTTCGAGAATCTTTCTGAATCACTTCCATGATGTCCAAAGGCCTTTGAATCACCTCCACACCCATTTTGGATTTTCTTCTCCACTCCATGGGGTTTCTCCAATCCTAGGAAGGCCAGTGATAACCCTTCCCACAAATGCTTGAAGCTTGTAACTTTTAATGAACTCCTAAAATCACCTTGGGGAATGGATGTAATTTACTAAATCACCTAGGGTGTGAGATAACATTAATAAGGAGGTCACTTGCACTGACTGGAAAAATGTGGGGTGTCTGTACGTACCCAAAATTGTATGTACTATATTGTCAGAAATATGTTACGGAAAACCCCAATGATGATTCAGATCTCTTCGCAAGGTGTTCAAAATCTAGAAAAGATTGCTGAGTATACATTTACATCCCAGAAATCCTTGTCCAGCTTCTACATGTTTTGTCCTAACCTTTTCTCTTTTTCCTTTCAATTTTGTCATTAGTTACAGGACCACCTCCCTGCCAGGGTGGTGGTCCTATAACTGTCACCCTGCTAGGGCAGCGGTCTCAGAATGTCACCCAAGCTAGGGTGGCGGTCTCATGAATCGCCACCTGCTAGGGCAGCGGTTCTATAAGCTGTCACCTAGGACAGGGGCGGGGTCTGTAACTAGCACCTGCGTAGGGCGGCGTTCTACGTGCCCATTTTCCAGAATGTTCGACAATTTCATCAAACATAAAAATTTAATTTGCATCCGCATTTCTCAACCACTCTTGCTTGCATTTATGTTTTAGCCACCTGGTAAATAGTAATTTCTCTTTGTTTAATGGTGAGAGAGTTCAATTTGAACTTTCCTTCTGGTGATTGCAAATGCTATAAATATGTAGCTTGTTTACAAGAAAATGGTCTTGGTTCTTTGGTCTGGAGTCTTCATTCTTGAGCTTCAGTCTTCAATACTCAGTCCTAGATTTTGTTTATGAATCATTTTATCTTTAGCATGGACTAGAATTTGAATATTTAGTTATGCCTCACTATACACCGACAACGATCCTACTAGGAATCACATAGGCCAAGCTCTGTTCTCTTGCGCCATCCCTCTCCTACTTGTACTTCGTTGTATTTCTCTGAAGATGTTATTGCTCATTGTTTGAGTACCTATTGTTTATCATTTTGTTTCATCATTGCTGCAATGACCCTACTAGGTATCACATAGGCCAATCCAGTTCACTTACGCCATCCCTCTCTGCTTGTGCTTCGTGTCTTTTTTATTTCAAAGCAACTATCACTTTGATTCCTTCTCTTGTTGATGCTGCTATACTCTTACTCTTTCTGGATTCACGTGAACACGCAAGAACGAAGAGATCACTCTGAGGGGACAAGCTACAACACAACTGGATTTGCCTCTGCTCAGTAAACTCCATGTTTAAATTGTCAAAGTTATTGTCAAATAGAGTAGTGAATCATTTTATTTTAGTTAAGCTCGCTTTATCAATATTGCCAAAGAAGTTGTGGGGAATGATAGTTTCGAGAAGCTATGACTTGTTCCTCACTTCGAGGTAAGATTAAAAGTTTTCAATTAATTTAATTAGTTATATTTCATCTCGATTCACACATTTACACAGGTGAATAACCACACCAGGTTATCTTGCTTGTTTAGCTTTCGTATAAGAGTATTTTAATTGTTGTTTGTAATTATAATGTTTCAATCATGTATTTTGTTTAGATCAGTTTCCCTTTCAGCAGTAGTATAAATTGTTATTTTCAGTTTAAGAGACTTCATTTTAGATTAATACTTAGATCTTAATTAGGAGAATAAACCACTAGGAATTTATGCTACCCGTTTATAGCCTCTAAATATCCCCTTTGTTAGTTTAACTACCAGGAGATCACACTACTAGATCTTAATCACTGATCCTCTCATAGTTAGCTATAGGAAAGTTTCTTGTCAATTCTCATCCTCACTTGTAGCTTTTCTATCATAGAAAACTGGCCATAATCTTGGTCGTGGCTTCATCTAAGTCACCCGCACTTCAAACCACCGTATGTCTCGGCACGACCTTGGGAGGTCGGGCACAGGAAGGTCATTTGCCGATTATCATCCTCGCATGTCACTTTTCTATCGTACAAAATTGGTGAGCCGACGTGAAAAAATACACAATCTTCTGATCCGGAGTTATATTCCTACTCGTTCTTCCAATTGATTCACTTTTCATCTTCTCTACCTCATTAGCCTTCACATTATCTTCACCAACAAAATTGGTGAACCCGATGTGAAATGAACCCAACATGAAACAAACAACTATTCCCCTTTTATTTTTCATTTCTTTCATCCATCTTCACTCTTTCCCATTATTCTACGGGTATTTATATACCCCGAATATTTCGGGATACGACGCATATGGAAAACCTCTCTCAGGTCTCGAAGCGCATTACGGTCAAACAAATAGACAACTGTCACCCTCACTTTCTGCATGGGCTGAAAACTATTCAAGTAACTACTTGTCATCACAAACTCCTCCTCAAAGAACTAGTTCTAGTTCTTCGTTCTGAATTGAGGAGTTGGATCAACTCACACAAACGCAAAAACCAGAGCCCTCAGGCTCTAACAATATGACGTTTACTAGAGAATCCATTTCATCTCCTCGGGTTTTGTTTAGACCACAAATCAGTAGACAGTCAAATCCACTCCCATTTTTGGATGAGGAGTATTTAACACGTTATGCTAGAAGCGAACAACACTTCCAAAACATGTACCTACCTATGGGAAATAATCTTGGTGAAGCTTGGCAGGGTAATGATCAATTCATATCTAGGGTACCATACCCCTTTACAACCTCAAGGTGTACAACAAACACCATTAAGGAAAAACACTGTATCTTTACCAATCGAGGTCATCTCAACCTTAGTTGAGAAGGTTAGAGGGCTAGAACTTGTTCAAGCAAATCAAGCTTCACACTCGGGGCAAGCAGGAACTCCTAACCCTTTGCATCATCCTAGCCAGGTTGACATTCTTACGGGAATAGGCATGTTAGACATGCCACCTCAACAATCATATAGCTATCCACAATAAACGCCAACTAGACCGCACTTTCAAACGCCGCTCCATTTGAAAGTATGATACCTCCCTGGTTTAGTACCAAACAACCCATATCAGAGCAATGCTCCTCCCTACTTAAACATTTATTCAAAATCACCATAGGGAGACATGTTCTCTTCTCCCGAGATGTTCACTCAACCACAAGGGTTTCCTTATGCCCCTGCAAATACATATGCTATGCCATATCAACAACCTATTCCACCTCCACTCCCTCAACAGGCACCATCTATGGTTGAAACCTATGCGGTAGGGACTTACTCAGAATATTTAAAAGAGCCTTTAGATTTCACCGTATAAGCGTCATGCTTCCAAGACCTCTTCTGATTTTCCTAAATTCAAGGGGAGGGAGATCCAAATGCACATATCAAGGCCTATGCCACGGCCATTCAAGAACTGCTCCCTTGGGATGCGGTTGTTGCTAAAATCTTCCCTAAAACCTTAGAAGGTATTGCCCTTGATTGGTATTATAGAATACCTGAAGCCTCGATACACTCGTTCAAACAACTTGTGTCAGAATTCATCAAAGCTTTTGACATGAACAAACTATTAAGAATGGGGATCAGGGAATTCTTACACATTAAACAAGAGCACAATGAATCTGCTGCCCATTTCATTCAAAGATGGCGTACAGTCCTCTACTCTTCAACAAGTGCTCCAAACATGGATTAGATGGAACTATGTGATTTATTCCTTCATTCTCTCAGTAGAGAGATAAAGGAAGAAGTCCAGAAGTTCCCACTAAGGACTTATGATGAAGTACTTGAGAGTGCTCTCCGAATAGATCAAGCGGTAATAGATAAAGTGGTCATAAGACTTATGGAACAAACGGGAGATTAATTACTCCCAATCAAAACACTACGACTTATCCCAACATTGGAAATACCAATCAAGGACCCAAGATCCTTGACAAAAACGTGGGGTTACAATAGATGAAGTCACTGATCAAGTCAAAGGACCAAATGTTGTGAACAACCCGACACCTGCTAACAATCAACGTAACAATAACTTCACTCCAACAATCAATACGGTGGATTTTAATCATCCTCCACAACAACAACAACAACAACAACAATAGAAAATCTAGTCACAAGGCCTTGCTCGAGGCCTAGATAGATATCAAAACCAAATCCAAAGGCAACAACCTCAAAATTACAACTATAACAATCAGCAACCTAATCAGAATTTTGGGCCACAACAAGGTTCAAACCAATGACCACGGGACTATAATCCCAATTTATACTGTGGCTTTCACAAAATGAGGTCATGATACTAGGACTTGCCACGACTACAAAAAATTCTTACAACATTTACCAGAAGATCAAAAACAACTCTTTGTAGATATGTTTTTGGCAAGTCCTACACTACCCATGCCAAACACCTATATGGGATCAGTTTCCCCTCAAAACGCATCTCTCAAGATTTTCAATGATCCTCTCCCGAATAATTCTAATGATAATAGGTTAGATCTAAACCAAAAAAACAAAGGTATCATGATAGGAAATAACGATCAAGATGCCTCAACTCCTAACAACTCTCAGATTACTCCTAACCTAGGTTCAAATGGTAATACAAAAATCTTGGGATTAGTTGAGCTAGAGGTTGAGCGTGAAATTAATGCAACAACTTGGACAAAGGAGTATGTTTCACAACCCCTACCCAATATTTTCTTCACACAAGATGAATCTCCTACAATCGCTAAACCAGTAGGATCCTATGATTTGATATCAGATTTGAACAAAACCTTTTCTCACATTTCATTCTTAGATTTGTTAAAGAATTCACCCGTGCATCGCTTTACATTACTCAAAGCATTAGGTCTTGGACATCTAATCCACATTACGCCACCTCCTAGCACTCAAATAAACCATGTAGACTTTGACATCTACCCTGGGGCAGCCAGATAGGGATACTGAGTTTGTATTTGACATAAGCAAGATGCCAACAAACACTGAAATTTCACGTAGAGGTGATCCACCCTTACACTTGTAGGTTTGGATTTACAACAACTACATCAAGCGTGCAATGATTGATGATGGGGTAGTAGTTAACATAGTCCCCTTCACTTTTCTTCAAAAGCTAGGATATGGAGAAATGAACTATTCTTCAACACGAAACACGCTAAGGGGCTATGATAGTCTCAAGGCAACTTCAATCGGGACTATAGTGCTACCAGTCACTCTAGGGCCCAAAACAATCCTCACTAAATTTTATATTATAGATCAGAAACCAACTATAATATGATTCTCGGTCATCCATGGATACATCGCATGAAGGCAATCCCTTCCATGTTATTCCAAGAAGTAAGGTTTTTACACCTAGGAAAAGTCTTCATCACTCAAGGGGATCCTAAACCCTTCGATATACACTTAGAAAACCTCAAGAAAAAGAAAGGAGTCCATACAGCATGAAATTCCCATGAATCAATTAAATAAACCACCTCCAACAAAAGAGTTAGTCCCAGATCACCCCGGACATTCCAAAGGTTGAAGTTGTTGACCCAAAAATATACGAGGTGGCAAAGACAAATAAAGGTAAGTCAATTTCTGTGGAAACAGTCTCCACTAAAACCACAAAGAAGAATTATGAAACTCTTGGAGAATGACGAGCCGATCTTTCTCCCATTTGAACCTCAGGGAATGGGTAGTCTTCTTGGTATAGCATCTCTTCCCTCTAATGACCTAGATCTAGATATAAACATGATAGAATTAACAAACAAAGAAGGGCAATTTAAAATTGAAACGATGCCTATCAAAACCATCTCTAGGCATTGCCCTATTCTAAAGCCTGGTTTTGACCCATGCGCATCTAAAGCTAAGTTTTCCCTATCCATGGGGCAAGACCTCATCATGCAACAAAATTTACAAATAAACACAATTCTCCATATGGGAAAAAAGGTCAAGCAAGCATAGTCATGCTCACCCACATGTCATCTCTCAAAAACATGACAAAGAGGCACGCAAATGCCTCTTTGAGAAAAATGTTTTTAATAATGGGACATATACACCTTTGGGCAAGGGTTGTAAGTTCAACATGGTAGGCCCTTGTTAAGAGAATGAAAACTTTGAGGATAATGGTTCTCTGTTGTGTACTTTTAGGGGTGAAGAATTTGATATTCACAACTTTCTTCGCCTTAGACATCATGACACATAGTTCCACCTGCATTTTCATATGTACATTGTTGCAGTTGCATTGCATTGGTCATTCAGTTAAGTTCATTATGTTCACTCATTTCATAAATATTGTGGTCAAGGAACTTATTCTTAAGCAATTCATTACAAGCTTCTGAAAATATTGGCAAAAGCATTCAAATCATATCTCTTCAATTTTCATAATATCATCAAATGGTTCCAAAATCATTTCATCAATTCGACAGACAAAGTCTTGACAAAAACCATACCAAGGCCTACATACTTGGTCATACTCATTCTTTTCTACTTGGTTAAGTTGTTCTTACCTACGGTCTGTTCTAGAAGCTTCTTGGTGTCACATCTATCCTTCTTACATCTCTTTGAAACAAGGATACTCCAAAGTCAAAAATCGAAGTCTCAAGTCAAACCAAAATTCTAAACCAAGCAGAATATTTTATTTTACACACTTCTTTGCCCCACTTTCCTTTGGTAACAATTTTCCCATGCTTCTTACTAGTAGCATGGGGGCAGGTGTGGGGGTCCATTCACACAAAGTAACGAATCTTGGTATTTTGGATGTACAAATCAAATTCTATTAAGTAAAAATAAGTTTCTAAATTCCAAAGAGATCAAATCCTCAAAACTAGATTTTGTCAACTAGGTTGCCATCCATGGATCTAAGTCTAGATAAACTAGAAAGCAAGTTGCATTCTGAACTATGTGGTAGTTTTGAGTAAGAGTAAGTACACAAGTCTGAATTTGATTTCTGTCAATACCTTGTCTTTTTCTCATCATTTCCATTCGGTCAAACTCATATAATTTGCATCCTTCCCAACTCTTGGTGATGAGCCCTCACATCTCACTAGTTGCGTGGAGTTAGGAATGGGGAAAGTTCATCTCTTTATCACTATATATTCATCACGTTTTGCCAAAATAAGAAGAAGCAACGAATATTGCCCAAAGAAGCCAACAGTTCAGTACGACAAAGTATGTTTGCATCATCACATATCAGCATTACAAAAACAAACAAAAGGAGAAACATTTTGTTTAGCATTTGTTATCACTTGTCATCCATTACATACATTCTGAAAAGCATATGAAAATAAAAAATTCTAAACATCTAAGAGTACACACATGAATCAAATCATCAATATAAGCCAACTCTATACAACGAATAACCGAACCAAAAAGATATATATATATATATATATATATATATATATATATATATATATATAAAACACGGTACTTTATATATATAAAGTATCGTGTTTTACATACAATGCCATCATGCACTAGGCATGGTCAAAACGCTTGCAATAAACAAAAATACCAAAAAAATCATACATGCCTCACAAAATGGAGACTAAGCAATAAAGGAACTCTACCTATCCGCCCTTTCAAGGCCCATTGTGACCGCTCTAGTTACAAATTTCTTAGGATTTCTTCTCAAAAGCATTCAAAAAAACAACAAAAAGCTAAGCCTAACGCAAAATACCATTCCCAAGCTCATTCCAATTCAATCATACTCAAAAATGAAAAGAGCGATCACCATGGACCCAAAGCTCAAAAATTACCAAATCGATACGCACAAATGAATAGTAAAATGAGCTCGTTATATATATATATCTAGTATTCTAATCTTGTTTTGAGTGTTTTTACGCAGAGTTGGAGTGCCAACGGAGGTAAGTTCTTATCCCCGCGCAAATGGTGAGTCCTCATTTCATTTTAATTTAGTATTTATTTTCGATTTATTTTATCTATCTACACTTGAGTCCCCTTTTCATTTTGCAGATAGCGGGAATTTGGATGGCAACATTTCAACACATGGGCATGTCAGGTATAGCTTCTAACTCCCCATTTCGGGACCACCATACTCGGACCCACCATTTTATGCCTCTTCATGGCTAAAACACTTCTCGAGGGGGAAATATGTACGTACCCAAAATTGTATGTATTGTACTATTGGAAAGAGGTTATGGAAACCCCAATGATGATTCAGATCTCTTCGCAAGGTGTTTAGAATCCAAAAAGCTCGTTGAGTATACATTTGCATCCCAAAAGCCTTGTCCAACCTCTACATGTTTTGTCCTAACCTTTTCTCTCTTTTTCCTTGCATTTTTGTCATTAGTTACTGAGATCGCCTCCGCCTGTCGGTCGGTCGGTCTCAGAACCATCACCGAGCCGGGCGGTGGTCATGTAACCATCGCCCGGGACAGGTGACGATCTCTCTAACCACCGCCTGCGCAAGGCGGCGATCCTATCCTCATTTTCTAGAATGTTTTGATGATTTTGTCAAACATAAAAATTCAATTTGCATCCACATTTCTCAACCACTCTTGCTTGCATTTATGTTTTAGCCACCTGGTAAATAGTAATTTCTCTTTGTTTAATGGTGAGAGAGTTCAATTTGAACTTGCCTTCTGGTGATTGCAAATGCTATAAATATGCAACTTGTTTACAAGCAAATGGTCTTGGTTCTTTGGTCTGGAGTCTTCATTCTTGAGCTTCAGTCTTCAATACTCAGTCCTAGATTTTGTTTATGAATCATTTTATCTTTAGCATGGACTAGAATTCTGAATATTTAGTTATGCCTCATTGTACACCGACAACGATCCTGCTAGGAATCGCATAGGCCAAGCTCTGTTCTCTTGCGCCATCCCTCTCCTACTTGTACTTTGTTGTATTTCTCTGAAGCTGCTATTGCTCATTGTTTGAGTACCTGTTGTTTATCATTTTGTTTCATCATTGCTGCAATGACCCTGCTAGGAATCGCATAGGCCAAGCCAGTTCACTTGCGCCATCCCTCTCCTACTTGTGCTTCATGCCATTTTTACTTCAAAGCAACTATTGTCCCAGTGCCTTCTCTTGCCGATGTTGTTATACTCCTACTCTTTTTGGATTCACGTGAACATGCAAGAACAAAGAGATCACTCTGAGGGGACAAGCTACAACACAACTAGATTTGCCTCTACTCAGTAAACTCCAAGTTTAAATCGTTAAAGTTATTATCAAATAGAGTAGTGAATCATTTTATTTCAGTTAAGCTCACTTTCAATATTGCCAGGGAAGTTGTGGGGAATGATAGTTTCTGAGAAGCTATGATTTGTTCCTCACTTCTAAGGTAAGATTGAAGGTTTTCAATTAAGTTAATTAGTTGTCTTTCATCTAGATTCACACATTTGCACAGGTGAATAACCACACTAGGTTATCTCACTTGTTTAGTTTTAGTATAAGAGTATTTTAATTGTTGTTTGTAATTATAATGTTTCAATCGTGTATTTTGTTTAGATTAGTTTCCCTTTCAATAGTAGTATAAATTGTTATTTTCAGTTTAAGAGACTTCATTTTAGATTAATACTTAGATCCTAATTAGGAGAATAAACCACTGGGAATTTACGCTACCCGTTCATAGCCTCTAAATCTCCCCTTTGTCATTTCAGCTACCAGGAGATCACACTACCAGATCTTAGTCACTGATCCTCCCATAGTTAGCTATAGGAAAGTTGCTTGTCGATTCTCATCCTCGCTTGTAGCTTTTCTATCATAGAAAACTGGCCATAATCCTGGCTGTGGCTTCATCTAAGTCACCTGCACTTCAAACCACCGATTGTCTCGGCACGACCTCGAGAGGTCGGGTACGGGGAAGGTCATTTGCCGATTATCATCCTCGCATGTCACTTTTCTATCGTATAGTGTCTTGGAATGGTAAGACTTGAAAAAAATTAACACATGGGTATAGTTGTCATGTTTGGAAATTTTTAATTCCCTTGTTGCACATTAGCATGAAAAAATATGTTTACTTAAAATATTTCACTATTATTAACATATAATAATATGAGATCATATTTATATTTAAAAATAAAATTGTGGAGAAGACTATGTTTAAATGAAAATGTGTGTAAACTTGGGTGATTAAATTATAGGAAATACATAAGGCGGAAACAAATTTTAAGCTTGACATCGTTTAAAAGTTTGTTTGTATTCCCAAGTACTCATAAAATTATAAATTAATTGCGTGTTTCGGTTTTCTGTAGGGAAAAAAACATAATGAGAGACAAATATAACAAAAATTGTTAAAATAATTGAAGTTTTCCCGAAAGGGGAAACGATCTGGACCGAGAGAACAATTTACTCTATAGACTTATTTATTTTTTATCTACAACTATTACATCTCATCCACGTTATTCAGCTAAATAGGTAGGGATTAAATATTTTAAAGTATGTTTTAAAAATTGTGAATGCACCACCTATTGATACCCTATAGAATCCGATTTAAGACAAAGATTCGAGAACCTAAAAACCTTGAAGTTCAGACCTATTTTTATTAATTATAAGATTATCCCATAGGATCTCTTACAATTTTACATTTTATGGTTTATTTAAATATATTTCATTTAATTTTTAATTATTTTATTTTTATTGGAACCGTCGTAATTATATTATTATAAAAAAAAGATACAATAAAAGGGTGTTATGGAAGGAGTCGTGGCCCAAAGCATCGTGTCAAAATGGTGGAGAAGACAACTAGAAAACATTACATCACAAACAACAAGGCATATGCAATAAAAACACTTGAGCTAATGGGGATCGTCGAGGGACAAGCTAAAGTACAAGAATATTGGTCCCTAAAAAATCGTGAAAAGATAAATGATAATGCTTATGAGGTAGAATTGCCGGAAATTTTGATATTTCTCCGAGTGTTAAATATTTCAGACTTATATTCTTTTCATGGGGATGGTGAAGAAGTGGGTGTTATTAAAGAAGTAATAGATTGGAGGTATTAGGTTCGGTGAAAAAGAAAGAAGAAGTGGATCATATTTTAGACAAGAAAACAAAACATACAACATGGAAAATACAACAAATATTTGGTGCATTGGCAAGGATTGGAACAAGAGGACAACAAATGGGTGACTGAGTGGGAGATTATGAATCTGTATAAAGATAAATGGAAGACATTTGAATAAGACAACTTACAGGAGCTGCATTTTTTTCATGCAGGCAAGAATGATGCACTATTTTTAGCAAAAAGTTGAAATGGGCAAATCTTTTGATCTGGGTGTCTGTTTGAGTCTGTTTATTTAAAAACCACTTTTTTCGATGAGATGAATGCATTATTTAACGTGCCATGCCAATTGGAGTCATTTTCAAGCACATTTTCGAGCCCAAAATCCACCATCGGGGCCGAAAATTAGGATTTAAGTTATAGTTCATTTTTTTCCTATTTTAGGGCATTAGTTAATTTTAGTGTCTTGAATGCATAGTAGGTTAGAAATTTAGAAATTCCTCTAATTTAGGCATGCAGAAGATGCATGGAAATTTTCGTTCCCGTCATACGAGTAAGCATGTAAACTTACTAAGAATAGCAAGTTCTAGTAAACTACTAAAAATACTAACTTTTGCTACCTATAGTAGATTTAGTCAAAGATAGTTAGATTTTAGTTAAACAAAACAATGAGTGGACTACCTAGTGGAAGCTAGGAAGAAGCTCCATGATGCTTACCACCAAAACATGATGTCAATCCACTTTTATATAACAATATTAATGCTAGTTAAATCATACATGAAGTAAAGATCCTATTGGAATTGAAATGATTTAGGTATCTCATACAAAAACAATAAGAAAGGTCATTCAAAAGGTTGTTTAAGGTCAAATGGGAGGGTTGATTGGGTTGGTGTTGAGTTGTAGGTCTAGTAGGCTCTGGGTAAGGTCTAGTAAGGATTAGAAATGGTTTTGGGCTATTGGGAAGTGGGTATTAGCTCGTTGGTCTGAGCTATATTGATACACATAATAACCGGTGTTGGATGACTGACCGATGCCGGTTAGGAAGAGTGACCGATGTCGGTTGGCTAACCGGCGTTGGTAGGGGAAATTATCAAAAGTTCTTAGAATTGGTTTTTAGACTCCTGTGATTACATAGAGGTTGGAAATGGTGAGGGTGAGGTCATAAAATGGTTCTGAAGACTCAGAGATGATTAGGAGAGGGTGAAAATGGGTGGAAAATTTTGGGTATGATCAGGTGATGGGTTGATGGAAGGAAGGAAGTATATGGGTGTGGAGAGAAATAAACTACAGAGATGAATAAATAAATCTACACAAAGAAACTAGAGATTCAATGTAGAGATGTTGAATACTTACTGGAAAATAGATTGGAGAACGTAGGTGATGAAGATGGTGATAGTAGAGATCCAGAGAGAAGATCATTGTATTCATGTCACGTAGTTGAACTCTCGTGCCTCTCTATTGTGAATATGTGATCATGAAGAGGATGATGAATGGTGACCGATGTTGGTAGTGCTCCGTGTGTCTTCTTTTTCCTGAGTGCTAAAGAAATTTGAGTGCTCCAAGTCTCTGGAAGAAATGAGATCTGAATCAAATGACCAACCTAGGAAAAGGATTTTGGAAATGTATTTAACCTAACCAAAAATGGTTAGGTGACCGATTGTCGTTGAGATATAACCGGCATTGGTCAAGGTGGGAATATCTAGGTTGGCCAAAAATAGCCAGATTGTTGTTTTTTGGTGCATGATCTCCAACCTTCTTCGAGTCTTGAGTGATAGATCATGGAAAGATAAGTAGGATTCCTTTTAGGTTTGTTAATAGGAGTTAAGTCTAGGTTTAGACTAAGTCCTAGTTAGTTAGGATAGGTTTAGACTTGGTCTTAGGTCATTAATGAGGTTTGAGTAGGTCATTGAGTGAGGTGGCTAGGTGAGGTGGCTAGGTGAGGTGGTTAAGTGAGGATATTAATTAATTTAATTAAGATAATTAATTTAATTAACATGTGCACTAGGGGATATGAATAGGTAGGATATGGTTAATTTAATTAATGGGGTTTAAAGGGAGTATGACCCAATTTTGGTGTCTACATTTTGCCCCTTTTTGTTGCGTAGCTTGTATTTGTAAGTGATGCTGACAAAAATAGGAAATTGGTGTTCCAGGTGTGAATGGAGGTTAGATTTCCCCAAGTAGGGCTGAAAGTGAGATTGCCCCAAGTGTGGGTGGAGGTGATCCCCCTCAAACCAAGAACTGATGAGGTGTTAGATGGAGTCGGTGAGTGGTTTGATAAATATGTAAGTGATGAAAGTGAAGGTAGGTGGGTTGTAGGTAAGGGTATGGGAACTTTGGGTAATGGGTAATGGTCAAATCGGGTAATAGGTAATGGAAATCGAACACACGCACACGTATAGACTGACGACATGGTACCAGGTAGAAGAGCATGCAAACTCTACATCATCCAAGGTCGATAGGTTTATCCAAATGAGGTTGAAGTGATTTAGGTATCAGGGTATATGATATGGTCTAGAAACACAACTTAGGTTAGGTGCAGGACCGTTTAGGTATGATCCTAGTACACCAAAGGTTTGGTTGGGATAAACAACATGACAATAGGCAAGGTAAGGTCATTAGGCTAAACCACACAGGTAACATCACATGCAAGGTATAATGAGTACACAAGTTCAAAGGTCACAAAAGGTAGTTTTAGGTCAAGGTATATGTAGGTCATGGCATGGGTAAGGCCAAGGTATAGGTAAATAACAAGTCCCTAAACATAATTAAGGAAATGTATAGGTAATTTAGGCTTGTGGGTAGGGTGTAATAAGTGTTGGTAAGGTCAAAAGGTATTTGGTAGTAATGATTTTAGGTCAAAATGGGAAAAATGTAGGTGAAATGGTATGAAGGTGACCGATGCCGGTTATAAGGTAACCGATGTTGGTTTGTATGACAATGACATGACGACCATGTGTCATGTCATGTCGATTTAGGGTTAAAAAAGAAAAATTCTATGTTTTACGGATTCATTTTAACTTGTTGTCATTTGTGAAAATGATAGAGAGGTTGTGCTTTCATGGAAAGTGACTTAGCAAAGTTGAGTTGAGTTGAGTGTGAGTACGAGTGATGAGAGTGAGAGTTGGTGTTGGTTAGGGGGTCCACGAGATCGATTGAGATTGATTTGATTGGTGGAGAGATTTGAGGTAGATTTTGACATGGCAGAGGTGGGAGAGGGTTTGGGTGGACCACCACATGATGCAGAGTGTGCCATGACATGCACAGAGAGAGATGACATGAGAGATGAGGTAGAGGCATTTTCTTACTTTTTATTTGATTAAATTATGTGTTTAAAATGAAGAAATTTGGGTGGGGGTATGGATTTTGAAATGTTTGGGTGAAAAATGGTGAAATGAAGGTGGGAAATGGAAAAATGTAGGTTAAATAGGTGATAATTAAATGTAAGGAAATTTGGGTGGGATGGGGTAGGTTGTAGGTGAGTTTTAAGTGAGTTTTTTGTAAAATTTTAATAATGGGGGATGGGTTTTGGGTTTTTTGTTTACACGACAGAGAGAGACCGACGTCGGTCTAGGTTTGGTCAATGATCGGTCGGCTTTGGATTCAGGCCGGCATCGGTCAGGTCTTAGGGTGAGGATGAAACACCGGTTAAATGGAAATGAAAGATGATGGTCAAGGAAAACTAGTGATGGTCAAGGTGACCAATGCCGGTTAGGGTGAAGGAAGAATAGGGGTAAGAAGGGCTAGGTATGAAAGGAAAATGGGTAAAGAAGGGGCAAGTAAAGAGTGTATGTAGAGGGATAAGGGTAAAATATAATTGTTGGTGATATGGGATAGGTAAGTAGGTGAATTGAACTAAGGGAATGGGTAATAATGATAAGGGTTGGTAGGCGTGTAGGTGAATTAGGTAAAGAGGGTAAGCATGATTGATGTGATTGGGTAGGGTTTGGGGTTAATAGGTAATTGGAGGTAGTCAGGTCTTAACAATGTTGTGGGTTTTGTTGGATGTAGGCTAGGGACAGTTGAGGATGTGGGATAGAGTACCACCTCTGTTGGTATAGATGTGGTCCAACGTGATTGCAGAGGAGTGGGAGCATATGAATGATGTTGGATTGATTGGGATCTAGACACTATAGGCATATATTTGAGATCCTAGCTTGATGGTCGCACTCTCATCGAGATGGGATTCAACGACCAACACTTTTCATTTACCGATGGTGAGATGATTGTCACCCTAGAGGATGTGTACAAGATCTTGTGGCTACTCGATTGTTGGGGAGAATTTATTCTATTTCATCAGAGGCATCAGTGGAGCTGATAGTGGTTGTGTTTGGGGAGGTGATGGGTGAGCTGAGGTATCATAGTGAGCCTTAGTTATGGAGACATGTATGTATGCAACCCATCCTAGGAGACGAGGCTGGTTGTATTGATGATGGAGTGGTATATGTTGCTTTTCCTTACCAGATGTTGAGGGTGGGAGATTCCCATGAGCACTGATGGGAGTGCTCTAGGATATGATGGAGGAGTGGATCTACTTTTCCTAGGCACCAACATTCCTAGTGTACTATATAGGGAGCTATGGGCCTATGGGAGATTGCGGTGGTTTAGTTTGTGTTGCACCTTTTTACTACACTTTGTTGGGCATATGAGCATATCATGTGTGTGCACCTAGTTGGTTTTCCATGACATGATTGGTTGGGGTGGATTACTTAGAGTTGGATACAGATGGTGGGTACCAGTTGGTGGGAAGCATAGGGTGGCTAGGGCCACACATGATGTTTTATATTATAGGTGGTTATTGGAGGGAATTTCAAGAGTTGATATTGTGTGGAGGCCCTACATTGGCTATCCCTCATATAGGGGCATGATGGAGGAGTTAGAGGAGCTTTAGTTGTTGAGGTGGATACAGGGGTGATGTTATGGTGAGCATGAGATGATACCTATAGATAGGGTTAGATGATAGTTTGGGCTGCCACAGATGTGCCTCCACCTTTCCCACAAGTATTGGAGAGATGACATGGAGAGACCCATGTCTCCACCACATCCGAGTGTGTGAAAGGGTAGGAGGAGTAAGCAGGTGGTGGATAGGTGGATTGATGATGCTTGGAGTCACCGATGGTTATAGGTAGTGGTGGGTGGCACAATGATGGGTGACACCACGAGACAGAGGAACCCAGATCTTGCTACCATACATGATACATAGAGAGATGCCTTACGAGGGGGTAGGTGGCCACCCTTTAGACACATCTCACAGGTGTGCAGGGTCAGTTGACAACAGCTCATGCATAGGTGGCCACCCTATAGAGCCCAGTGTGATGGCCTTATAGCCTTAGCTTAGCTAGCCAGTATAGAGCCGCACAAGGGGTGGTGATGATGGGATGGAGTATAGGTAGCCACCTTTAGGCACATGTAGTAGGTTTACGTAGGCAGCTGGCCAGCATGGCCACATGCACAGGCATAGGTTGTGGCCTTATAGCCTAGTTGCAGCAACACATGAGGACCTCCACAGGCTCTAGGGATAGGGTCCCATACTATAGGAAAGTAGCAGCAGTGGGGAGGTCCCATGGTACAGGAGGAGGAGGAGGGATCAGGTATAGGACCTAGGCCAAGATTAACAGGTTAGAGCTCACAAGTTAAGTTGCATTGAGACCTATGGAACCACCTCAGATGATGACTATGGTGAGGTTCAGGGATGCCCCCTGAATGAGGCACATTACTATCAGGATCACTGATGATGACTATGGGATAGATGTCCCTTCTTATGTTGAGTATAGAGCACAACATGCAGTGAGTGAGAGGACTAGGTCTCACACTCATAGCTCAGAGAGCACAGGGGGCGATGAGCCCAGAGATAGGGTCAGGGTGAGGCTACTAGTTCACGTAGGCTAGCCCAGCGGTGAGGGCTAGGTGGAGATTAGACCGAGACCCATGGAGGGTGGAGAGATGTTGGTAGGGGTGAGATAGGTGGGGAGGAGGAGACAGGTGAGACTGGCTCAGAGGATATGAGGTGGGGTGATGATTAGCCACTTGGTATGATTATTGTTTTTGAGATTTTGATATATATATATATCGGCCTGCATATGTGCCTACACAAAAGATAGTGAGGTTATATATGAGAGTTTTGTGATTTTGATTTTTATACCGGCTTGCATGCCAAGATAGTGAGGTTGTATTTGAGTGATTTGAGATACTTGTATTTATTTTTATCTGTGTATATATGTATTGATACACAAACTTTTCATTTATATTATATATATATAGATGATGATATTTATTGTATGATGATGTATCTATGTTTTTAATTTCCATTTTTATTGTGTATTGATGGAAACTAGGTGAATTAGGCATGATTGAGTTGAGTCAAGGTCATGTAGGCATGATAGAGTCTAGGTGAGTTAGGCATGATTGATTTAGGCAGGTGAGTTAGGCATAGGCATGATGAGTTTAGGTCATTTAGGCATGATGGAGTTTAGTATAGTTAGGCATGGTGGAGTTTAGGTGAGTTAGGCATTAGGCATGATGGAGTCTAGGTGATTAGGCATGGTGGAGTTAGGTCATGGTAGGCATGATTGAGTTAGGTCAGTTAGGCATGGTGGAGTTTAGGTATAGGCATGGTGAGTTTTAGGTATTAGGTATATGCATTTGGTCATGTTTTGGGTTTGATTTAATTTCCATGTTATTGGTAGTATGGAAAATAAATGATGATGTATATGTATGTTATGGTGTAAATTTCCAAATATTTGATATCATGGAAATGTGAAATGATTAATGTATGATATGATGATGTGAAATGGTAGGTATGCATGTTTGTATTTGTATGTTTGTTTAATTTCCAAGTGTTGTATAAATGGAAACTAACTAAGGTAGAATGTGAATAGAAAAATGGGGGGAAATTGGTTAGGGTAAAGAGTGGTCGAGCTAACCTCCAAGGGCCCCATGCCCTCTGAGTGTGTTACCTACATAGCCCGATGAAAAGGGGCCTCAAGCCGATGTAGTTCTCCCATAAGCTAGGGAAGAATATGATGAGGTAGAGGGATGGGTTGGTAGGTTTTAGGCATGATTGAGTCTAGGTCAGTTAGGCATGGTTGAGTTTAGGTCATTTAGGCATGGTTGAGTTTAGGTGAATTTAGGCATGGTTGATTTTAGGTTAATTAGCATGGTGATGTTGGTGAAAGAGGTTAAAATGTAGGTGTCGAATGGTCTAGTCTTGTATAGGATAATCAACAAGTAATGAAGAAGGTGAAGGGTAAGAGGTGACCAAAAGAGCCACCTAATTGGTAAGAACCAAAACAAGTCTACCATACCAAAGATGGGCTTATGAATGTAAGACCCTAAAGGCATTGCATGATTGACTATTCTAAGGGTGAAGAAAGTCACATGATCATGAAAATGTCACATTTGTGGCATGTCCCTTGAGTGGGTAGGAAATTAGGGTGAAAAAGGTGATGAGGTGAAAATAGGTTGGTTTTAGCGTAACCTAGTGTGAGACAACATGCCTATTTGGAAAGAGACCCAAGATCAAAATAGGCAAGTCCATGATGAAAAAGTTATCATTTTTTTTTTTTTTTTTTTTTTTTTGATAGACTGATCGATGTGGGAAGTCTATGTGGGATGAGTATATTTCTCCTTGAGGTCTTTGTGAAGCTGATCGATGCAGGAAGCTTCTTGAATATTTATTTTATTTTTTTGCAAGAATAGTCTTCTTTGATGATAGACTATGTATAATATGGCTAGCTTTGTATAGTTGTCCTTCGAGGGAGCAATCTATTTATAAGCAATGAGATAGAAAGAAGTAGATGTCCTTTTTGAGGGAGTCATCTTTTTTTGGAAGTTTGACTCAAGGAGTTGAATCCCATTTTACTTTTGAAAATTTTTTCTTTGGAATTTTAAGTCATGGAAAAGACTATAGAGAAAATAGGCTCTTGTTTTGAAGACAAAACCATAGCACACAGAGGTTAACTATGAAAGAGAGGGTTTAAGTGATGAATGACCATGGGATTCCATCTTGAAAAAGATGAAAAGTATCCATGAGAATCATGCCATGAGTAGATGTGATACTCATATTGAAGATAAGGCTTGAAAGGTGATGGGTAATCACATGATTCTTGTTTAGTCATTGATCCTTAAAATAGGTAAAATGGAAGGTGAATGGTGCTCAAGGGATGAGTGTTTAATAGATAGAAGGTGATATAAGACTTGATTCAACAATAGAATGGTCAAAGATGCAAAACAAGCATTGAGGGGCTAGGTTGGGTTTACCTTCGAGTGAAGACAAATGATAAGCACTGATCCATAGGTATGAGTAATAATATATAAGGTCCAAGCCAATTAGGAGAAAATTTTCCCCGTTTACTTTTTCTCCTCTTTTGTTACATGTTGATTTTCCTTAGGATGAGGTCATCGACTGGAAGGTTCATTCATGGACACGTTTATCATAGGCACGTTTGATACATTTTTGGTAGATTTGGAGATGGTCAAGAGCATTGAGATGATGTTCATCTAATAACTCAAGTTGTGCCAAATGGTCTTGGTGAAATTCATCATCATTGAGCATCTCTTTAAGTGAGATACGAAGAGATGGAATCTGGACTTCAAGAGGTAGAACAACCTCTGTACCATAGACCTAGAGAGAAAGGTGTGGCAATAGCAGTTGAAGTATGAATACTAGTGCGATAAGCCCATAAGGAAAAAGGAATGTGTGTATGCCAATCCTTTCCAGTATCATCAACAAATTTCATAAGAATTTTGTTTAAGGTTTTGTTGGTTGATTTTCTTGGCCATTTGTTTGAGGGTAGTAAGGTGAAGAAAAACTGAGTTGAATGCCAAAGGCATCATAGAGTTTCGTAGGGTTTTGTTTTTGAATTTTTTTATTATCAGTGATGAGATGATGAGGAACACCAAAGCAAAAAATGATGTGATGGTTGATGAATTCACATATTTTCTGGATTTTGTAGAAATAAGAGGTATGGATTCTACCCATTTAGTGTAGTATTCAGTAGTGGTAATAATCCATTGATGATGTTGGGAAGAATGAGGATTGATCTCTCCAACAAGATCCAAACCCCATTGAGAGAAAGGCCAAAGGTCTCGTGTAACTGTAAGGTGACTAGGTGTGTGATGAAGATTAGCATGTTGTTGGCACTTCACACAATGTTTGACATAATCACAACAATCATGGTTTAAGGTAGGCCAATAATAGCCTAGGTGGAGAATGCATTTAGCGATAGCTAAACCACTAAAGTGACCTCCAAAATTCCATCATGAACTTCCTTGATGGTGTAGGGAATTTCAGAACTTGTAAGGCATCGTAAGAGGATACCGTCAAAGCCATGTTTATAAAGAATACCACCCATGATGACATAGCGAGAGACACTTTTGAGAAAGGCTCGTTGTCCATTGTGAGTAAGGTCTAGAGGTAGAATTGAAAGGGAAAGGTAGTCAAAAATGCTTATACCAAAGGTCACATGGGTCAGTTTCAATGGTTCGACAAGGTTGATGTCTCGAAATAGATAAGAAGGTGATTACAACCTTTGTATTATGACAAATATTTTTGAGTCGAAGGGTGAAGTGGGTATTTGAGAAGCAAGACAGGCCATGGTATCCACAAATTTATTAGTGGAACGTGGGGTGGTTTGAAGTTCATAACGGTCAAAGGTAGTCAAAATTATGTCTACATGATGCTTATACTTTTGAAGTATTTCGTTATGACATTGGTATATACCATTAACTTGATTTACAACTAGTTGAGAGTCACCAAAGATATTAATTGATTTAATGTCTAAGGTGATGGTAGTTTGAAGACCTAATATGAGTGCTTCATATTCGAGTGATATTGTTAGTATAATCAAAATCTAGTTTGAAAGATAATGGCATAGGCTCACCATCAAGAGGAATGAGGATAAACACACACCACCCCATGCTGACATTTGGAACCATCAAAGAATAAGGTCATATGGTAAATGGTATCATCCAAAGAGAGGGTAGTGATGGATTCATCTGGGAAATCAAGTTAGAGGATTGATTTCTAGAGAGGGGTGCATCTGCAAGTTGGTCAATGATGGTTTGTCCTTTGACATATTTTTGATGGATGAATTCAAGGTCTAGTTTGCAAGCATGAGCCAATGTGCAACACATTGATGTTGGTAGGGTTTGGTGTACATGTAATGTAAGGGGTCAATATTGGTGATGAAAAATGTTTTGTGGTTGAGTAGGTAATGATGAATTTTAGTGGTGACAAAAACTAAGGCTAAGCAAATTTTTTTCAGCATGGGTGTATCTAGTTTGTAGTCCAAAAGTGTACGACTTATATAATAAACATTTTCTCCCTATGTTGCTCATCGCGATGAGAGAGCATGACACCCAAGGAATGATTAGTAGTAGAAATGTAAAGGTAAAATGGTTGGTCATCCTTAGGAGGAATGAGACACATGTGGTTGGAGGAGGTATTGTTTTAAGGCCTCAAAGGATTTTTGGCATTCATCATCCCATTTGAAGGAGACATCCTTTTTAGGAGATGATGAAATGGGTGGCAGTGGTCGGAAAAGTTGTGAAATAAAAGTGATGAATAGATTATAACTTTCCTTGTAAAACTATGAAGTTGAAAAAGGTTAGTAGGTGGAGGAATTTGAGAATAGCCTTGATTTTAGTGGGATCAACTTCTATGCCATGCAAAGAAATGATAAAACCAAGGAGCTTTCCAGAGAGAATAATGAAGACACACTTCTTAGGTTGAAGGTGAACACAATACTTGATGAGATGGTCAAAGATGACCTTAAGGATTGTAAGGTGTTCAACCCGATTTTGGATTTGAAAAGAAGGTCATCAACGTAATCTTCAATATGTGATGCATGATGTCATGAAAGATATAAGTCATAGCCCGCTGATATGTAGCACCAACATTTTAAGGCCAAAAGGCATGACTCGATAGTAAAAGGTCCCCAAGGAGTGATGAAGGTAGTTTTGTGTTGATCTTCCAAGGTAAGTAATATTTGGTTATAACCTCAAGAAACCATCCATGAGTGATAGCATCTCATGGATGGTGGTAAGATCAACTAGTTGGTCAATACTAGGTAGAGGAAAGTCATCTTTAGGGAAAGCTAAGTTAAGGTCATGGAAATCCATGCAAATGCAAAGTCCCCCTGTCGCTTTTGTGACAAGAATGATGTTAGAGATCCATTGGGATAATCAATGGGTAGGATGAAGGAAACCAAAAGAAGGCATTGGAGTTCTTCTTTGACAAGAAGGGAAATGCGAGGATGCATTTTCCAGCTTTTGTTTTATGGGTTTGGCTTTAGGAATAGTGACGATATTGTGGACCATAATGTTTGGGTCAATACGGGCATATCAGTGTAGGACCAAGCAAAAGTATTGTTATGATCCCAGAGGAAAGAAGTAAAATCTTCTTGTTCAACAACATCTAAATATTGGCCTATCTTTAAAATGTGTGGGTCATCCTGAGTGTTAATATTGATTTGATGGTTGATTCATTTAACATGGTTTGTGTCTCAAAAGGTAATGACCAATGAATATAAGAATCTTCCGCACCAAGGTAGGTGATAATAGACTCATCATCCTGACATTAAATGATGTTAATAGAAGGTATAATCATCAATCATGTTAGTTAGGATACAAGAAGGAAGAGAAGAGGGAGCCTCACCATCTCGTTGATAAGTTATAGGTCCCAGGGAAATGGTGTTTACAAAAAAAATAGGAGGAATGGATTCTGGATCCATAGACTCCGTGGGTGAAGGTGGTGAAGAAGATTTGTCGTCCTCAATGATTTTGACGTTGAATTTCTTGGAAGATGATGGTTCGTAAAATCCAATACCACTGCGGTATTTGTGTTTACAAGTAGTACATAGGATGAATATGGCGGCCTGTTCATAGAAACCCAAAGCCAAAAATTTTTATGCACAATAATGGAGGAAAGTGTGGGAGAGGAGGTGATTAGAGAGAGATTGGAGGTCAGATGAAAATGGTCACATTTGGGAAGGTGGCTCGGGAAAGTAGGTGGAAGTATCAAGTCCCCCATATGTTAATTTGGTGCGAAGGTGGGGAGGACCATAAGGGAAAACCTCACCTATGCGATGGTCATAGTGAGGATGTTGGCGAAGGTTACCATACTCTTGAGGATTAAGGAATGTGTCGATATTATACAAGCAGTATTCCCCCAGCATGAGGCATTGAAAAACACCTTCTAAGGGATCGGTAGTGGATATGTGGGTAGTGGGAATGGATGAATCACTAGGATATTGGGAAGAAGAAGGATTGGTTGGTTGAGAAATAGATGGGTTAGATGGATGGTTGTGGTGTAAAGGCTACAACGATAGTAGGGAATAGAGGAGTTAGGTGTGGGAGAGGTAGCGGAAGCATTGGTGGATGGGGTTGTGGGTGAAGGAGAAGTGGCAATGGTGGTAGATTCCTTAACTAGTATAAGGACATCATTAGGTTAGTACAACATGTTGCAGGTTTTGAATGGTGAAGGGTCAACTGGAATGGTATAGTTATGTCCTTCATGTTCAAATTTTACACATCGATGTAAGGTTGAAGGAACACAACCCATGACACGGATCCAAGGTTGGCTAAGCAACAAGTTGTACTAGAACTCCCCTCTAAGACATAAAACAATTCTGGGATGGTACAGGGGACCACACAAACATGGAGAATGATGGTGCCAAGGGTGGAAGTGATGGCATCATTGAATGAATGCAACATAACGAGTTATTATGCATGTAATTGGAAGGGATGCACATTTGGTTATACGCATGGGAGGAGATGATGTTAATGCTAGCACCACCATTGATCATAACACGTCAAACACATATATTATCAATATAGATGGAAATAAAAAGGGTGGGATTAGGATCATCTGATTGGAGAGGTATAATCTCATCATCAGAGAAATTGAGGGCAACTACTTGATGAGTGGTAGTGGGTGTAAAGGAAGGGGATGAATTGGTGAGAGAGGCCACATGGTGAGGGGTGATAATGGAGGCCACATGCATAGGGTCATTAGGTAAAACCTTGATGGATTGTAGAACCTCCATGAGGGCCTATCAATGAGATTCAGAGGTTTGGACGAGGTTGTATAAAGACATTTTTAGAAGGATTGGTGTAATTGTTTTATCATTGTATGATGGGCGACCCCATCAGAAATAGGATATGTGGGTCCCCGAATGGTGATTTTTGGTGTGGGTGTAGATGGTATAGTGGGCACATGATTGGTAGATGGGCTGGTTACTTTCTCCTTTCCTTTGTCTTTTTGGGTGTGAGTGGAAATTTGTATAATTATAATCTAAGGAAGAGATGTGGATGAAGAAGGTGTGTCATGAAAAGTATAACGACATGATGGAAAAAACCTAGTGTGGGATAAGAGCCTTGTGAAATGAGTAGGGTGACCATTGGAATTTTGGTGGGGTTTTGGATAGCTCTCTTATACGGACCATATTGATATCAAATTTTGGAGGTGGATAAAAGGATTGTGGAGGTGGTGATGCAGGTCACGGAATAGGTAGTGAGAGAGGATGTGTGGTGATAGGTGGAGGTGGAACTGGGTCCTCGTCTAGAAGATCATCATCATCAAATTTTTGTTTAGGAGGACAAAGTTAGATAAGAACGGTCTTTAGAGCCTTACAATTTTCTATATCATGTCCTGATACACAATGGTAGGATTAAATTTTGGTATCATCAAACCCTACTTGTTTGGATTTGAGTGGGTCATAAATTCTAAGTGGTGGTAATGTGATGAAAACGGTCTCTTAATGGTTGGCTCAAATGTTGGCATAAGACCCTACCAATGGATCACAATGTGAAGTGAGTGTGGGTTTGGGTTGAAGTGTGGGTGATTGTGGTGGGAGAGGTGCTACAAGAGGTGGAATTGGAGGTGGGATAGGTTTGACCACTAGTTTGGTAGGTGGTATTGTTTTAGGCTTGGGTTGTACCTTCTTGGGTAAAGGCGTAGTAGATGAACTAGCGATAGAAGGTGTTGTAGGCTTAACTACCTCTTTGGAGGGTAGTGGGTTTTTCAATTTTGGTTGCACCTTCCTGGGTAAAGGTGAAGGAGGAGTACGTGATGTAGAAGGGAAAGTGGATGGTGGAAGAGGATGAGTTAGCCAAGGTGATAAAAGAGGTGTGGTAAAGGTTGCTGGTAGAGGTAAGGTAGAAGGTATGGGTTGAAGAGAAGGAAATATCATAGGTAGTGATGAGGCTATTATAGGTGGTGGGGGTATAGGTGGTAAGAAAGATGCGGGTGATGGTGAAGGTGTACGTTGTGTTGGTAGGTTGGGTGTAATAAAGGATTGTGATGAAGAGGCGGGCTGTTGTGCTTTTGATTTGCCTTGTGTAAGAGGTTGTTTGACCAAGGTAGATGGGTGAGGCCCTAGGATAGATGGAAGGGGCAAAGGTGACAAAGGCGTAGTAGGTGAAACTGGTGTGTGTAGCCTAGAAGGTTGGGTCTTCCTTTTAGGTGGAGGAATGGTTTTTGCGTGGGTTTGGGAAGATGTGGCTAAATCCAATTTGATAGACAGATGGACTAGGCTTGGCGTCGGCATGACACCCAAGGTAGTGATGGGTGCGGATGTCGGGGAAGATGTACGTGCGGAGTAGGTTCTTAGGCATAGGAATGGGTTTGGTTGTTGGTAAAGGTTTAGGTGTAGGTGAGGGTGATGAAGAAGAAGTTATTACAACAGGCATGGTCATAGTTGGCTTGGTTGCTTGAAATACCTTTGAGATAGATCGTGGAGGTACCCGAGTGACATTTACATTTGGGTTGAAAAGGGTAGCCAAAGGCATCCCTAAAGCATGGAATTATCAATGTAATCCAAGCAATCGACTAGGCGTGAAAATGACATTGTTATAAGAGGAGATGACATTGGTTTAGTGGAAATCCCTGTAAAATATGTTTGTGAGACAAGGAACTGGTTTACTTTGGACTAATTGGGTAAGATATCTGAGATTAGATCAATGGGATCCTAGAATGCTAATGGGGAATCATATCCAATAGGTAGTGGCATGTGTAAAGGATCCCCTATCAGTAGGGGAGATAATAGTTGGGATGAGGTAGTTTACTCTTTCGGTGGAGAGGAAAGTGAGGATGAATCTCTTGTGGGTAGGAGAGTTAATACCATAGGTTGTTCGTTAGGTTGCGAGGTAAGTGGATAAATGGCATTGGAAGAAATTATGGAATCCTTCATGGGTGAAGGGGGAGATGAAGGGGACTCCTCTATGGGTGAAGGAGTAGATGAGGTAGGCTCCTTCGTGGGTAGAGGAGCTTATGCTAGAATCTCCTCAATAGAGGGGATAGAAGGAAATTGAGGAATGGTTGGTACAAATTTGAAAACAACATGGAATTCACAAACATTGTTGTTATTAGTTGAAGGTTCACCACTTTCATTAGATGACGGGGTATGATTAGGGAATGGATTCTTGAAGATATGCAAGTTTTGATTTTTCGGTGCATTTGGGTTGTCCAAGATGAGATCTCCATTATCTAATATTTCCTGGACAATGTTCTTGAAGGTTATACAATCACCATCGCTATGGCCTTTTATACGATGATAGTTACAATATTCATGTTCCTTGTACCATAAAGGAATAGGACGAGTGGGGTGAAAACCAATATGTGGTTTTATGGGTGGAAGAGCAATGGCTCTGGTCTTAAGAATTTTTCTAATACTGAAGAATAAGGCTCCCCAATTGGAGTGTATTTTTATTGCTCCCACCTGAACTAAAAAAATTGAACGAGAGAAAGGTTAGAGGTAGGTTTTGATTGATTAGATGGGTGAGATGGGCCAGCCTTTGAAACTACCACGTTGGTAGTTCCTTCACTTTTGAATAATTGTTTTGGATTTTGAACAGGAAGATGTATCATTTGATTTAAAGGTGATGTTTTTGTTTTTAAATTGAATTTTTTTCTCTTCAATGGCACAAATTTCCAATTTTTATGCCATGGTAAATACTTCATCAAAGGTATGGAAGGTTTTTACTTGGAGAGTTGGTGAGATGTTCCTAGCAAAGCTCTAGTGAAAAATTGTATAAGATTGATTTGAGATAGCTGGAATGATAGCTATTTAATGAGGCTTCACCAATGAGTGAAAAAATCTATGATAGATTCGTCATCGTATTGACGTTTTGAGTACAAATCAGTCATGGTGACCTTCTTCACGATATTGATCAAAAAATGGTCTAGGAAGGCTTGAGCCACTTGATTAAATGAGTAAATGGAATGTATGGGTAAAACATTGTACCATTCTAAAGCGAGTCCTCACATCGAGGACATTGGGAATGTTCATATGAGTAAAGCAATGTCATGGGTGATTAGATAACACCCATTTTGAAATACCGCAAGTTTTTTGAGGGTCTTCTTTATTGTTGAACCAGTTGAATTTGGGAATTTCCCAATGCATAGGGTATGGGTGAATGAGAATAGATGGATGAATGGGCTCATTGCATATTTCATCGTAGGTTAAGGAGTTGTGAGAGCCAGAAAATGATGCTTCCAATGTTTGCATCTTTTCCATCATCATTTTAATAAGGTCGTTGGTAGGCTATGATGAATGGGCACCCCTTGTAGTATAAGGGGATTGATGACGAGTGTATGATGTGGATGACATCCTGTTATATGGTGGTGCCGAATACGAGAACTACGAGGGGGGTGTTTCACCGTTTTATTTAATTTTTTAGACGAAACAGATAAGGGTGTGGGCCAAGGAGGAATACATATTGTGATGGTCAGTTGGAGGTCGTTTCACACATTCTAACTTCTTGATCCAATGCTAATTGTGAGAGCTTCATTTTGGATAATAGGAACTATCTGAAATACATAACAAGACCATAAAAAGAGGATTAAATAATATATGTCATGGTGGGTTGCCTAGCGTGTTCTAGATCCGAAAGTGTGATACTTCCTCGGTGGCAGTCAACCCAATTTAATACAAATCAATGTAAGAAATAATGTAATTGAATAAAATTATCTTTGTAGTTGATATGATTTAAGTATCTCATCCAAATACAATAAGAAAATCTAACATAATAGGCTAGGCTATGATCAGATATGGAAATAAGGTAAATAATAAGGTCTTTGAAATAGTTCGGGGCAAGATCCTGGGTCACTTGAATCACTTAAAAAGGGTTATTGGGATTGGGTATTAGTAGGACTTCTAAATACAGAGACCGATGTCGGTCTGCAATACGGCCAAACTGACGGTTTAGTAAGAACCAAGCGATGGTTATTGCGAGTTGATAATAACTCAATAGTTCATGGTTTTGGGAATTTTTCTGAGACTAGATCAGAGATGGTGAGGAGTTGGTTTAGGTCTAGGGAGATGTTGGGAATATTCAGAGGTACTCAGGAGTAGAAAAAGGTGATTAAAAGGGTTATGAGTGATGGGAATGGTCGGAGTACATAGGAAGACAATAGTGGTAGGATGACAATATAGTCTATGGTTGATAAACAAAGGTGAAAAACTCTTATTAACTGAATAGAAATAAAGTGGTGTAGGTGAGAGACACACTTACTATTGTGCAGGTTCAATGGTTGGGTGGTGGTGATGGTTGATTGGTTAAATGGAGATCAATATCATGACAAAGTGCTTCGAGGTGTTCTGTGAATCCAAAAATATTTTGATCAATGGTTGTGTTGGCTATGGCTATCTGGATGTGCAAAGGAGCTCTAGTTATTTCTTGCATGCAGATCTCATTTTCTCCCAAAACTTGAGAATGTGTCTAACCTCTCAAACAAGGTTACCAAAATGGTTATATGGTAACCGATGACGGTTTAGGGTTACCGACGTCGGTTAAGGCGGGATATCCTAGGTTGCCTAAAATAATAGATCTTGGCTATCCTCTTCCAAATTTTTCTCATTTTTTCCGTGTCTAAATGGAACGTTGCACTTAGATACATGGGAATGTGGTTAGAGGAAGAATAGGCATGTGCTTTTAGGGTTATACTAAGTCTTATTTCGTTAAGGTAAGTAGGGATAAGTATTATTTAGTTATGGAAACATGCTATCAATAGGTCTATGGTGAGGTGGAAATCAGTTTTAATTGAGGTAATTAAAAATGAATGAAGTGAGGATGAGTATTAATTTAATTGTAAATAATTAAATTAATATTAATGTTGGGTATAAGGTTCATGGTGAGGTGAATGTGTTTAAGTTAGCTATTTGAAAGGGGACTAAGGGGAGTGTGACCCAATTTTGGTGTCTACATTTTTCCCCTTTTTTGCATAGCTTGTATTGGTAAGCGATGCTGACAAAAATAGGAAGTGATTACCCCATGTATGGGTGAAGGTGATCCCCCTCAAACTATGCATTGATGAGGTGTAAGACATAATCGGTTAGTGGTTTGATATATTTGTAGGTGGTGAAGATAGGTGGGGAAAGGTGTGATCATTGAGGGAAAGGGTGAAGGTCAAATTGGGTAATAGGTAATAGGCGTGGTCAAAATCAGGTCTTGGGTAATGACAATCGAATGCACGCACACGTATAGATTGCAACATGGTACGGGTTGAAGATCTTGCAAACTCGACATTGTTTAAGGTCGATAGGCTTATCAAACAATGGTGAATTGATTCAAGTATCTAAGGTATATGATATGGTCAAGAAACATAATGTAGGTTAGGTGCGGGAACATTTAGGTATGCCCTGGTACACCAAAGGTTTGGTGGGATAAACGAAAGGCAATAGGAAAGGTATATTTGTTATGATAAAACAACATAGGTAACAACATCGCAAGGTATAGCGAGTACATAAGGTTAATGGTCACACCAAGTAGGTCAAGTTTGGGCAAACAAGTCATGACACAGTAAGGCCGAGGTAGAGGTAAAATAACAACTCCTAAGACGTAGAAATGGAAATGTAGGGGTAAGTTTGGCTTGTAGGTATATTTCCATGGGTAGCCAAAATGATAAAAAGTGGGTGAGCATGAGTGGTGACAAGTGAGAAGGGAGTGGGGTAGGGTAAACTAGTTTGAAGTGTGACCGACGTCGGTTACATGTTGACCGACGATGGATCACTAGGGCACAAATATGACCGACATTGATCTTAACGGATTGGGATTAAAAAAGGAAAATTCTACCTTTTACGGAACAATTTGTTATTTTCCAATAATATAAAATGATAGAGGAGTGGTGGAAAAGTGGAAATTGGCGGAGCGAGGCAGGGATTTGATTTGATGAGCCTCGGAGCGAGTGATTAGTCATTCGATAGGCGGGACCACGAGAGTAGTGCGATAGATTTGATTAGTTAGTGGTGATGAGGAAATTCAGTGATGGCAGAGGTAGGAGAGGGGTCGGTGGAACACCAGTGTAGTGGATTTACATGCCCCCATGGAGACAACATCATGATGAGGTAGGATTTGGTCCCATTCTATGTTTGTTAGATGAATTTGTTTGTATAGATCAGGTTTGGGTAAAAATGGGTTTGGGGGGAATCAAATTTGAATTTGGAAGGAGGATTGATGAAATAGGACTTGTAGGAAGTGGTATGTAGGTTAAAGAGGGGTGGGGATGGGTTGAGGTGAGATTTGGGTAGGGAAGGGTAGGTCGGTAGGGTAGAATGTGGAATGTTTAGAGAAAAAGGGCAGGGTTTGGTGAATTTGATGTCGTGATGCAGTGTCCATCGTTGGTCAAGGGTTGGTCGACGTCGGTGGGAGTTAGCTAGCATTGGTCAAGGGTGAGGTGACTAATGCCATTTTTGGGAGAACGTTGTCACTCAATAAGAATCGATGATGGTCGGCACTTAGGAAACATAGGCAAAAAATGAGAGGGGGTGGGTGGGGGAGATAGGTCTTGAGATAGGAAGGTAGTTTCAAGGAAAACAGGGATGGTAATGGGTATAAATAGGTATGATTTGAGGGATGGGATGAGGGAGATAGGTCATGAGTAGGAAGGATCTTGGGAATAGGTGGGAAGGTCTAGGGTAAAGTTGAGTATGGTCAAGGTTTAATGATGTTAGGGTTTGTTGGATGTAGGTGCGGGATCAATTATAGATGTGAGATAGGGTACCACCCCTATTAGTATCAGTACAAGGGAGTGTGACATCCAAGGAGTGGTGTCATGTTGCAGATGTAGGCATGATTAGGGTCACACGTTATCGGCACATAGTTTGGGAGCTGAGTCGATGGTCGCCCTCATCGCCGAGAGGATATCAGGTGGGGTGACAATTAGTCACTGGAGATGATCATTATATTGATTTTTTGATATATATACCGGCCTGCGTGCCGAAGATAGTGAGGATGTATATGTGAGTTTTGTGATTTTGATTTTTATACTAGCTCGTGTGCCAAAGATAGTGAGGCTGTATCTAAGTGATTTGAGATATTTGTATTTATTTGTATCTATGTACATATGTATGGATACACAGACTTTCTCATTTATATAGATGATGATACTTATGGTATGGATGGTGTACTTGTTTTAATTTCCATTATTATTTGTGTACGTGATGGAAACTAGGTGAATTAGGCATGATTGAGTCGAGGTCTTATAGGCATGGTTGAGTTAGGTCAATTAGGCATGTTGGAGTGCAGTTATTGGCATGACGGAGTCAGTCATAGGCATTATGGATTCGGGTCATAAGCATGATGGAGTCAGGTTATAGGTTATGGGAAATAAATGATGATGTATATGCATGTTATGGTTTAAGTTTCTAAATATTTTCTATAGTGGAAATGTGAAAATGATAAATGAGCGATGTGATTATATGGTAAAAATGTTTATTAATTGCTACTGTTTGGTTTGATTTCCAATTGTTGATATAAAATGGAAATGAACTAAGGTAGGATGTTCATAGGAAAATGAAGGTGAAAATAGGTTAGGGTGAAGAGTGGTCAAGCTAACCTTCAAGGGCCCCATGCCCTTGAAGTGCTGCCTACATAGCCCTAACGAAAAGGGGCCTCAGGCCAATGTATTTATCCCATAAGCTAGGGAAGAATATGATGAATTAGGGGGATGTGTTGGTATATTTTATGCATGATTGAATGTAGGTCATAGGCATGGTTGATTCTAGGTTAATTAGGCATGGTTGATTCTAGGTCATTTTAGGTATGGTTGGGTTTAGGTTAGTTAGGCATGGTGATGTTGGTGAAAGAGGAATTCTTAAAGTGTAGGTGTCGATGGTTTGGTCATGTATAGGAGAATCAATAAGTAAGAAAAAAGGTGAATGGTAAGGGAGACAACAAGATCCACCTAATTGATAAGGACCATAACGAGTCTATCATACCAAATATTGGATTATGAACGTAAGACCCTAAAGGCGTTGCATAATTGACTATTCTAAGGATGAAGAAAGTCACATGATCACGAAATGTCACATTTGTGGTACATCCCTTGAGCAGGTAGAAAATTAGGGTGACAAAGGTGATGAGATGAAAATAGGTTGGTTTGAGCGTAACCTAGTGTGAGACAACATGTATATTTGCCAAGAGACCCAAGATCAACATAGGAAAGTCCATGACAAAAATTTTAATCTTTCTCTTTTCTCTTTTACTTTTGTTTTTGTTTTGATAGACTGATTGATGCGGGAATTCTATGTGGGATGAGTAGATTTTCTCCCGAGAGGTCTTCGTGAAGAGCGATCGATGCGGGAAGCTTCTAAAAATTTTATTGTATTTTTGCAATGACTTTATATAGTTTCCCTTCAAGGAGTAGTCTATTTATAGTAACTAGATAAAGAGAAGAGATGTCCCTTTTGAGGAGTCATCTTTCTTGGAAGTTTGACTCAAGGATTTGAATCCCATTTTGTTTTTAGACATTTTAAGTCATGGAAAAGACTATAGAGGAAGATTAAGTTCGTGTTTAGAAGACAAAACCATAGCACACGAGAGGTTAACTATGAAAAAGGTAGTTTTGAGTGATGAACGACCATGGGATTCCATATTTTTAAAAGATGAAAGTATCCATGAGAATCATGTTATGAGTAGAGCCATGGTACTTGTTAGTGCAAATCAGTAGCACCCTTGGATGTTGATCAGATTTCTAGTTTGACATTTTGGACATCCAGTGTGATTGCACAACATTGAATCTTTTCCCCAAGTGTGGGACTTGTAAAAATGGGAAAAGAATCTCCAGGTTAGAGGTTGGTTCCTCAACTCCTCTTATCAGGTATATGCATGAAATTTGCAGAGGCTTAAATTCCTAATTCCTACTCTAAATTCCAAGGGGACAGAGATAGGGAATGCAAGAAAAATGAGACTAATGCTGATAAGGTGATGCACCAAAGGAGTAGTAGACACCTACTACTACAAAACATACACATTCCAGGAGGAAATACAACACAAAACATGCAAAAATTGCCAAAATGTGGTGAGAGGTTAGGAAAACAATGATAAACATATGAAAGGATTGAGAAACCTTTTAATCACAGAGCATATATTATCATTCTAGGTCCAACACAGTGCATTACAATGACCAAGAGGCAAAAGAGGTGTTGTATTTGCATGGAAAGGTAAAAATTTCCACAAATTTTGCCAAAAGGAAGAAAAAGGAAGTTCTCAGAGCTAAAAGAGTGTCTCTTTTTCAAAAATGAGCCCATTCTAGCTTTTACAATGCAAGAAACGAGCCCAGGAGAGAGAAACATGGGAAAATGTGAGAGGAGCTCCAACCACTAACCAAAATGCAATAAAACAGCATGGGCATCCTTAAAGGTCCATTCCCTGACATTTTTCACCATGCTGGGAGAGAATGCGAGCCATTCTTCATTAAAAATGGTGGTTGAAACGTCATTTCTATTGATTTCCACATGCCAGAGGTGTTTTCCAATTTTCTCTCTCCAAAATCCATAAAAATACAAAATTGATCCTAGAATCATGTAGAGAATTTCACTAGCTTTCCGTTGATATAAAGAACGTGAAAAACGAGCTCTGGATCGAAATTTATGCTCATTTGAAAATTTAGGGAAAAACAGGGCCAAAACGGGATGGCGGGCCGAAAATTTGAAATTTTCCCACCTTTTTGCATTTGGGAAAATTTTCCCAAAAATCTCCACACTCCGCCACTCCTGGTGCCACGTGGCACATTCTGATTGGACGTGGGCCTTCTGCGCTTCATTTTCCACCGTTTTGGCCATTGGAAAATTTTCCAAAAATCTTCACGGGCCGATGACCTGAGGACATGTGGCGTGATATGATTCATTGTGGGCCTCTACTTTCAAATTCTCTACTTGCTCTGAGACCATTTTCCCTGACAGACACGTGGTGAGCTCCCATTGGACACGGGCCTTTATGCTCATTTTTTTCCTACAGAGCTTGCCTTGTGTTTTTTGCCGCCACAAGACACGTGGCATGATTTGATTGGCTCAGATTTTGGGGGGAGGGCTCTCCCTTTTAATATTTCCTTCGAATTTGCAAAATTTCCAATCTTTCCTCTACCCTCTGCCACTTCTTAGGACATGTGGTGAGCTCCCATTGGATGCGGGCCTTGGGGCAAACATTTCTCTTTGCGCTAACCTTTGGGAAAAATTCCCAATTTCTCCCCGGTGGCCGAAGCTCCGACGCCCCTTGAGACATGTGGCGGCATCTTATTCACTCGCGGGCCTGTAGGCCAAAATTTCTCCTTTCCTCTCGCCAAAACACTTCGCCAAATTCTCAATTTTATCTCTGCCCTCCGCCACTTCTTTGGCCTAAGGACACGTGGCATAATGTGATTGGGTGTGGACCTTCCCTGGAGATTTTTCCATGGCGCCAACACTTAGTCAAATTTTCTATCTTCCTCCTCCTGGACACATGGCAGCATTCAATTCGTCGGTGGGCCTTCGGGGTGAAAAATTCCTTCAGAAATCTTGCTAAACACTTGGTAAAAATTCCAAGTTTACCTCCACCTCCGCCCTTTCGAGGACACGTGGCCTCACCTTATTGGCCCGGGCTTGTCCGGGGAAAATTTCCCACAAAAACTCCATGAGCCATAACTTCAAAAATACATGGAGTTAGGAGGAAAAATTTACCTTTCTGGAAAGATGAGAAAAATATCTATCCAATGGTGCCATTTCCAAAAGGTTTTGAGTGCCTGAAAAGCAAAAAATTATGACTGGGGCACAAGAGAGGAAAGAATGAAGGGATAACAATTTTGGCGACTCAGAGGGTCATCTACCTCACTGGATGAAGTTACCAGTTGCTTGAAGCAAATCATTGGGCATGGGGTCATCAAATTCTCTGCTTGGGACCCCAACTGATTAGAACACTGGAAGGAGGAAGATGGAAGGTATAACACCATCATATTGGAGCAAGGCCTGCAAAACACATTTCCTGGAATAACAAGCTTGTGCCAAAGCACTTAGGGAAAGTAATGATAAACTACAACAAAACAATGTGCATAAGCACTTGGAGGAATGAAAACCTAAGGTAATATGTATAAGGTGGATAGTTTCTTTCAGTAGAAATGCTTCAGATGGATTCCATTGACTGGAATCTGTAACTCTTCACCATCCAATGTAGACAATTGGAAGGCATTGCTGTCCTTACACTTTGTGACCACGTATGGGCCACTCCAAATGGCATCAAATTTTGAATGCCTCCCCAGTTTTTCTCTGTCTGCATCCCATTTTAACACTAGATCTCTAACTTGGAAAGATCTATCCTTGGCCTTTCTATCAAAGGTCTTCTTGATCAAAGCATGATCCTTCTCCATTGCTTGGGATGCCTAATTTCTGATTTCTTAGAGCTCCATCAATTCTGCATATCTAACCTCCATGGGTCCAAACTCCAACAACTCCAACTGTTTCATGAGTTCCAATGTTGGCAACTCAAGTGACATGGGAAAAATTGCCTCTCTTCCATAAACAAGCTTGAATGGAGAGTTACCTGTAGATCTCTTGGGAGTTATCCTATCAGCCCATAAGGCTGATTTCAACTTAGTATGCCAAGACCTATGATTCTCATCAAGAGTCCTAATGATCCTTAACAAGTTCTTGTTTGTAGATTTAGCTTGGCCATTACCCTGAGGGTAATAATTTGATGAAGTGCTTAGGTAGATCCCATTCTTGACAGCCCATTCAGTTACCTTGGACCTAATGAATTCCAATGCATTATCTAATATTATTGTAGTAGGTATGCCAAATCTAGTTGTTATTCCCTCATAGAAGTCTAGGATGCTAGATTCATTTGCTTCCTTGAGTGCTACTGCTTCAGTCCACTTGGTGAAGTAATATGTTGTTGTTAGAATCCATTTGTGTCCTTGGCTTGAATTTGGATTAATGACTCCAATGAAGTCCAAACCCCATTGCATGAATGGCTGGTCAACTGAAATTGGATGCAATGGAAGGGCAGCTAGTCTCTCTTTACTCGTGAAGAATGCACAATTCTTGCACCTCTTGATCCATGCATAACAATCACTGAAAATCTTGGGCCGTAATAACCAGCTCTCATGATCTTGAGCTATCACTCTTTATGCAAAATGACCACCAGCTGATCCACCATGGAACTCTTCCAACACCTTGTGAATCTAATTTGTACCAATGGATCTCAAGCAAAGACTCCATTCACATCCCTTTTGAATAAAGCACCATCAACAAGGGCATATGGGATAGCTTGCAATCTAAAGTGTCTCCTTTTGGTCTTGTTCATCTCTGGAGGGTATAGAACTATTTTTAGGAAGTGCATCATGTCTTGGGTCCAGCAAGGAGTGAGGACACCATCATTTTCCTCTTGAGTGCTTCCTTGCTCATGGCTATCTTAGAACGCCAAAACATCCTCCTTCTCATTGCATTCTTCCTTAGATTTATTCAATACCAGCTGCTCACACAATCCTTTTCCTCCGACCAACTTGGTGACTTTGATCTCAATGTCATACTCCATGACACGAGCAATCTAACTCCGCTCTCTTTTCATTCAGGTCTTTTTGAGGAGGAAGTCTTTAACTCCCATATGAGAAACCAACAATTGAACCTTTTGTTTGAAACTAGATGCTTAAATTTCTTCAAGCTCATGATTACCTGTAAGAACATGCTTCTCAATTAAAGAATACCTCACCTCGTAGTCCTCCGTGATTTGGTGAAGAAAGCAATTGGTTGCTCATCATTGTCTTTGTTCTTCTGTACCAAAATTACAAATAGTATCATCACCCCCAAATGCATAGAGGATGAAATCCTTGGAGAAATCTAGGTTAATGAGAGTTGGGGCTTGAGAGATGGATTCTTTTATTTCTTTAAAACTTTCCTTTCCTTCTGCTGTCCATTTGAAAGCTATGCTTTTTTTTAACATCTTGGTGATAGGCTTGACTAGGGTTGCAAAATTTGGGACAAACCTCTGAACAAAATTTATTCTTCCCAAGAAACTTTGAAGGGCCTTCTTGTGGCTTGGAAATGGTAGTGCTCTTATGGCTTTAACTCTTTCTAGATCAATTGCTAATTCTTCTTTGGAGACAATGTGACCAAGGAGTTTTCCTTCATGAGCTAGAAAAATACACTTTTTAGGATTCAAGGATACTCCAAATCTTCTGCACCTTTGGAACACTTGTCTCAAATGAAAGAGATGGTCTACTGATTTTTTGAAAAAATAGTGGTATCATCAAGATATATCAACACCATGTTGTTAATCAAACCCTTGAACACCATGTCCATTGCCCTTTGGAAAGTAGCTCCAGCATTGGACAGCCCAAATGGCATTTTCCCGTATGCATAAGTTCCCCATTTGGTTGTAAAGGTTGTCTTGAACTAATCCTCTTCTTTCACCATAATCTAATTGTACCTTGAATAGCCATCAAGTAATGAAAACCTTTCAGAGCCAGCAACAACTTGCAAAATTTTCTCCATAGAACGAAGTGGATAATGATCCTTGAGAGATGCTCTATTCAAATCTCTGAAGTCAACACACAATCTGATTTCTCCGCTCTTCTTCCTAACTGGAACCAAGTTGGCTATCCAACTAGAATGCTTGATAGGGAATATGATACTTGACTCTATCAATTTATTCAATTCTTATCTCATGAGAGGCTCCATGTGTGGATTGACTGGGCTTTGTTTTTGCTTGACGGGTTTAGTACTTGGATCCAATTCAATGGTGTGTTGAGCTAACTTGGGATGAAACCTTTCAAATCTTCATAGCTCTAAGAAAACACATCGGGAATTCTTAACAAAGATGTATGAACTCATACCTTTCTTGTTCAGTTGTCATCTTACCAATTTGGAGTGATTTGTCTTGTAGTGAGATGTGGAGAGATGAAATTTAGACTTCGAGAGGAAAGACAACCTTCGTATCGTAGACCAAAGAAAAGGGTGTGGAAACATTCGAAGTGCGAATAATAGTGTGATAAACCCACAAAGTGAAAGTAATGTGTGAATGTCAATCCTTTCCAATATCATCAAAAACTTTCATAATAATTTTGTTCAAGGTTTTATTGGTCAATTCTCGCTTGGCCATTGGTTTGCGGGTAATAAGGGGATGAGAAACCAAGTTGGATGTAAAAAGCGTCACATAGATTACGAAGGTTTTGTTTTTTAATTGCTTTCTATCATCAAAGTGATGAGATGGTCAAGAACACCAAAGAGACAAATGATGTGATGGTTAATGAATTCACATATTTTCTCGGACTTTTGTAAAAATTAAGGGAATGGATTATACCCATTTAATATAATATTCTCAGAAATGTTACAATCCATTGATGGTGTTGTTAAGAATGAGGATTGATCTCACCTAAAATATCCAATCCCCATTGAGAGAAATTCCAAAGGTCTCGTGTGACCTATAAGGCATGACTAGTCATGTGATGAATATTGGCATGTTGTTGGCATTTCACACAACGTTTGATATAGTCACAACAATCATAGTTTAGGGTTGGAAAATAATAGCCAAGGTGAATAATTCATTTAGTAATAGCTAAACCGCTAAATTGGCATCCAAAATTCCATCATGAACCGCCTTGATGGTGTAGGGAATTTCAGAACTTGTAAGGCATCGCAAGAGAATATCGTCAAAGTAACACTTATAAAGAAAACCACCCATGATGACATAGCGAGAGACACTTTTAAGAAAGGTGCATTGTCCATTATGAGTGAGATCAACATATAGAATAGAAAGGGAAATATAGTCTCAGTAAACTACTTATACCAAAGGTCACGTGGGTCAGGTACAACAGTTTCGACGGAGTAGACCTCATGAGGTAAATAAGAGGGTGATTATAACCTTTGTATTGTGACAAAGATTTTAGAGTCAGCAAGCGAAGTAGGTATCTAAGAAGCCAAGCAGGCCATGGTATCCACAAATTTATTGGTAGAATGTGGGGTGGTTTGAATTTCGTAATGATCAAAGGTAGTCAAAATTATGTTGACATGATGTTTATACTTTTGAATTATTTCATTACGACACTATTATATACCATTGCCTTGGTTTACGAACAACAGGGAATCACCAAAGATATGGATTGACTTAACATCTAAGGCATAAGCATCCTAGAGACCCAATACGAGTGCTTCGTATTCAACAATATTGTTTGTACAATAAAATCAAGTGTGAAAGATAAAGGCATAGGTTCACCATCAAGAACAATGAGGATACAACTAGACCCACCTCCACGTTGACACTTAGAGCCATCAAAGAAGAGTGTCATTTGATAAGTGATATCATCTAAGGAGAGGGTAGCTATGGATTCTTCTGGGAAATCGAAGTTAGAGGGATGATTCCTGGAAAGAGGGGTGTCTACTAGATGGTCAGCGATAGCTTGGCCCTTGATGGACTTTTGATGAATGAATTCGAGGTCGAGGTCGGTAAGAAGCATAACCCAACATCCGGCATGTTGATGTTGATAGGGTTTAGCGTACATATAGTGGAGGAGGTCAATATGGGTAACAACGAAGATTTTTGGTTGAGTAGGTGATGGCGGAGTTTGGTGGTGACAAAAACTAAGGCTAATCAGATTTTTTGGCATGGGTGTATCTAGTTTCGTAGTCCAGAAGGGTACGACTTATGTAATAAAACACTTTCTCTTTGTGTTGCTTGTCGGAATGAGCGAGCATGACACCTAAAGAATGGTCAATAGTGGTGTAAACACCTATAATTATGCCCAAGCAATTTAAATACTTAAATTGCGCTAATTATCCCCTTTCTCGCAAATCAACGACGTATCGTCAAAAGTGCTCATTTTCCATCTTATCATCATTAATTAATTACACTAAGCTAATTAATTAAGTTGTCTATCTAACAAATACCCTAATTAACGACCTTCCGTTAATAAATCACCCTTCTACCTAGACTAATTAATTATTATTAATTAATTATCTCTCCCTTCCATTTAACCAATAAATCAATATTTAATTGATTTAATCCCCTCTAATAGCCTAAATCATACTAATATTCCTCTAATTAGCTTCTATAAGCTTACACCTACCTATTAATTAATCACCTTTGATTAATTAAAATACCCCAACTCCCATGACGTGCTAAACATGTATTAAACCCTTCTAAAGTAAGGTTACCTTTAATAAAACAACCTTATCCATTCCTAATCATGTTTTACCTTTATCCCACATTCATGAGAATGTGTTGAATCCTTTATCCTTTCGGGGCTATATAAAGAGCCCTCCACCTACCTTTTACTTACACCTAAACTTTCTAAGAGAGCAAATGCAAAGCATATAGCAAAGAGACTAAGAGCTTGCACCTTGCCCTTTTGAGAGTTCATCATCTTGAAGAGTTAAGCCTCTTTCTTAAAGTGCTTGGGTCATATGGGAGGTGTCAAAAGGGTCTTGAGCCCAACTTTGATTAGCCCCCATTCTAGGTTCTTGGAACATTAAGGACAACTATTTTGATAGCCATGGAGCTTACTTAGGTCCATTAATTTATTTGTTGTTAGAGAATAGAGGAGTTTAGATATTTAGCATTTTTATTTTCAAAGTTTGTATTTATGAATGCTAGCATCTAAACCTTGTTTAATTCTTATCATGATGGTGTTTATGCTTTGTTTTAGCTAAATTGTAGAAATATTTTAGGTGGTAGTTCTTGCTTCATTTGATTTAGCATTAAGCAAAGTATACATGCACACATTTGGCATGCTCGGTGGGACTTACTCCATTTTCCTTTGCACTTAATTTCAAGTTTTTGTAGTTAAGTTTTATTTTTGGTTACTAACCCTCTTTTACACATGTTGATCTAACTTGTTTTTCTTAACTTGTTTTGTTGAGTTTGCATTTGTTGGGTATTCCTTGTAGGTATAAAAGAGGTGAAGTGCTGTCAAAATTGGAATTGAGGGGAAAATTTCAAGATTTCTCCATGTTTTCATTTTTAGAGCTTACTTTTTCATCATTTTACATGCTAGTTTTGTCAATTTCTTGAAAATTTTCAATTCTTGAGCATATAGGTTAGTGTTTGATAGTGCTGAGTCTTCTATTTACATATTAATGTGGTGGGTTGCTGTCAAAATTTAAATCTTGGTGAGAAAATTTCAAGATTTCATCATGTTTTCATTTTTAGAGCTTACTTTTTCATCATTCTACATGCTAGTTTTGTCAATTTCTTGAAAATCTTAAATTCTTGAGCATGTATGTTAATGTTTGATAGCATTGAGTCTTCTATTCATATATTAATGTGATGGGTTGTTGTTAAAATTGAATCTTGGTTGGAAATTTTTCCCATTTTGTAGATTAAGAGACGTTTTTTTTGACATTTTTTGAGTGCATGTCAAGTGCACACCCATGAGCATAAGAGCATATGCGTAACCCATCTTCCGAAGGCCATAACTTTTGCTCCCGAACTCGAAATGACTCCATTTTTTTTTGCGTTGGAAAGGTATTGAAGTTAACTATGCAATGAAAATATAAATTTAGGATTTATACTTACAAAAATTGCATTTTTTTCTATTATTTTAAAACTGGTCATTTTCTAACATATCTAATGTTTTGATGAATGTTGTATTTTCATGCTTACTCGATTTAGACCAAAGCGTGTGTATGATTTTCTCTTGAAACTTTTGGTGATCTTGAGAATAAAAAACAACTTTGATCTCTATCTTGTTAACATTGGGATTAAACTTGGAAACTTGATTATTCATTTTGCTTAAAGGAATGAATCTTTTACAAAGCATTTTTCAATGGTCCTTTGATTTGAAGTTTTCCATTTCTATATAGTTGGGATAAATTTTGTGTATGCTATTCTCTTGCACCTTAGGGTGATCTTGAGAATCAAAAGTAACTTTAGTCTTCATTTTATAACATTTGGTAAATTGGAAACTTCATCTTTCACTTTTGGTTTAAAGGAATGAACATTTATCAAGAATTTTGTATGGTTCATTGATTGAAAAGATTTTCTTTACTTTTTAGTTAGATTATTTGTTGTGTATGCTCTTCTCTTGCATCCTTGGATGATCTTGAGAATCAAAAACAACTCTTAATCCTCTTTTAAATAATATGATTTTCTTGGAGAACTACTAACGCTTAAGTGCAGGACCTAAAAACGCTTGTCAAAGAAAGGAGGAATCAAAACGAAATCAAAAACTACTAATACAGTTGTTATACAGGTTGCCAAAAGGTGTTCAATCAAACCACACCTAATTAAACAAGATAAAAAGAACATATCCAAAACACCTTTGTATTGCAGGTTTCGGAAAAGGGTATGTCCCTCTCCGCTCAACTAGAACATAACCCCTTTGGCATAACGCCTTAAGCTACAACAATGGGGGTGGTTCCGGGAACCCTAAAGTAGTCTACGCAAGAGGGAACCTTGTGGATGAAATGGGAAGTGCTCGCACTACCTACCTACGACTAGTGATTCCTTTGTGAGATAGTGTTATAAGTTGTTCATTGTGGTGACCCCAGTGATAGTACACGTAGACGCACTAGTTGCCTCTTTGTTCTTGAAGGGGGTAAAGTAAAGCCGAGATACTCCCAAACTAGTCAAAGTCTGCAACTTTTTGGGTAAATCGCGCTTGCTCGTGGCAACTTTGTAACACCTAGGGCGAGAGAACCACCTAGGAGAATATACTTTGGCCAGGAGCCCAATTTGACCATTTTAAAACAGTGTTGAGTTGTGAACCTTCTTTTTGAGAAACGTGTGACGTATTACTTTCGCCTAGTTTTTACTTACCTTAGGCAAGGCAAGGCGAAACTCTTCCGAAGTGAGGCTAGCATTTTTTGTCATTTTTTCTTGATTTATTTCCTTCATATTCTTTTGACACTTTGTTGATCAAAAGAGGTGTGATTACCTTTGTGTTGCCATTCAACTGTTTCTCTCACTTTTATGTCTGTTTACGCCCATCCATGTTTGTGGCTAGGTTAGTTAAACGTCTAAAGTGAGTGGAGGCATTTTCACGTCATTTGGTAGCCATTGTGATCTTGATACCCACGTCAAGATCGTCATTGTAGTTAGGCGTGGTTCATCACTGTGGACTTCCATAGAGGAGTTAGCTTGTTTGTCTCGTATCATTACAATTTCGATATTTACGTCTTGTTTCTTGTAAACTCGACATAAATACCTATATTATACGGTTACGCTGCACACATTCTTAACTATTCCTAGCTATACTTTGAGATTTTTAGTTTGGTTTTATTATTACCTCAATTTCAAAAGGTGCTAGGCACTACCATTTGTGCATGTTATATCAACAACACCTCGATATCAATACTTAACTTTCTTGCAAAGTGGGTTAACATACCTTGGTGATATTGTTGTGTCATTCACAAATCGTAATTGACACTTTTTGAGATATAGGTCTTAATTAGACTTGAGCTTGCTCATCGTATATCTTGATTAGGAGATCGCATTTAACTTCATGTATTTACTTACATCTTGTTCATTCCTTTGAACTTGGCATAAGTGGAGATATCTTGTTAATCATCTGGCGTCGTAAATTACTTTAAAACGTAGTCTAGGAGGTACTTCATTTGATTAAGTTTTGATACCAAACGATTGTTCATTGGTGACTTTATCATTCTATCACATTGGTATTCTCACACTGTTAATTTACTCTTAACACGTACATCTTGTGTTTCACTTAGGGGTAGTCATTGAATTTTGAACAAATCTACAACTTACCTTAGTGAAACTTATCACGAAAACATGGCTCCCAAGACGCGTCTAGGTTTAAAGAAACAAACATATGAGGAACAACAGGCGCAAGCTTGGGAAACCTCTAACAAACAAGGGTCAAACCCATTTATCGGACACGATCTAGGACCACTATTTTCTGTAGAAAAGGAAATAGAAGAAATGGTCGACCATAGTGGAAACAAATTAGAATCACCACACGCAGACTTTGATTTTGACCCCACTCTACTAGATGAGTTTCTCCTTAGAAATAAAGATAGAGTTTTGGCATGGGTCATGGAATTAGGGGCCAAATTTCCCACGAAAATGAACCAATATTACCTACAAATGACACTACTAAGGAAGAATGCCCCCTTATCAATATGGAAGATATTTTAACAGGTGGGCATGCTTCCACTTCTTACGTAGAAAATGATAAAGTGGTAGGGCATAGAATACCCCTCATCAAAGTGCCACGAAGAAACAAGATAGAACATGAGATAGGGGAAGAACCTCCACAATATGAAGAGGAAGAACCTTTAGAAGAAGAAGACACAAACCAAGTCACAATCCAACAACAACTCAGTAACCTAAGCCGACAACTAGCTTTGCTTACTTTCCAGGTACAGAAAGACACAAACAAGAACATTCAAAAGTCAAAGCCTAAGTTTAGGATCCACGAACTCCATCAAGAAAACCAAGGAGAAGAAGACACAGGGTATCATCGTGTACACATCCCTGCTTCTCCCACTAAAGAACAATTTCTCGCACAAGAAGTACAATCAATGAAAGAAACGCTTGTGAGCATACAAGAAAGAAATATAGGGAGTATTAGGAAATACCAATACAAAGAACTATGCCCCTATCCTTTTGACAAGACAATGACCCTTCAACCCTTTCCAAAGAAATTTGATATGCCAAAGTTCAACAAATACAAAGGAAAGGGAGACCCAAGGGATCATGTTAAAGATTTCTACATGGCATGTCAAGAGGTGTCTTATAGTGATAATTACCTCATCAGACTTTTTCCTAAGAGTCTCAGAGGTCAAGCATTGGAATGGTTTACGCGCTTACCACGAGGATCAATTTTCACCTGGCCAAAATTGGCGGAAAGATTCGCATGCGTCATTTCTCGTATAACATAGAGAGTGACATCACCATGGTAGACTTGTGCGGCACAAAACAACGCCCAAATGAGACCTTCGCTAGCTTCCTCCAACGATGGAGAGGGATAGCTAGTCGCTTCCCTTGCACTTTCCCTGAGAAGCAGCTGGTCAGTATTTTCGTCCCTAATCTCAACCTAGATATAGCTTTCCACCTCCAAATGCATTGTTTCGCACCTTTGAGGAGGTTATCGAGAAAGGGATTCAAATAGAAAAGGCTCTCATTGCCAAAGGCACCCTCAAAACCCAATCTAAAGACAACCAAAGTGTCAAACCCACTGAAAAGCTGAAGATCTTTAACAAAAACAAAAACATGGTGGGAGACGGAATCATTGATTCCAAACGTGTTCAAACAGTCCAAACCAGTCAACCTTTTAAACTGACCAAGGGCCCAATTCAACCACCACCAAAGTGATGAACATTCACCTCCCTCAATGAACCATTGTCTCCGTCATACTAAAACAGTTGGATGCAGCCCACATGATGACCTATCCTACAACGCAACCATTTGATGACAACGCTCCTAAACCTTCATGGTATAAGGAGCATGAATACTACGAAATGCATCACGTTAAAGGTCATAAAACAGACAAATGTTTACAACTTTGCCACTATATTCAAGACCTCATTGACAACGGGGAGATAGAGGTGGATAACCCTAGCCACATGCAAACACCTAACGAGAAAATGGGGATTTATAAGGAACCATTCCCCAAGCATGATAAGTTGGAAAAGGAAAAACCAGATCGGGGAGAGTCATCCCAAACCTATAAAGCCATGAATTACTTGTATACCAAGAGAGATAACAATCATTATGATTCACTTATCGGATGTATTCGCTCCCCTGCTGACCGCGTCAACACCATCTGGATTAAGGGAAAGGACTGTGCTATGGTAACAAGGCGCACTGCCTCGTAATTCCGGACCCCTCTCCGTCGACCCTGCATACTGGTAAGTATAACCTTTTAGAACAACTTGAGAAGACGTCTGCTAAGATTTTGATCTTAGACCTTCTCAAGATTTCCAATGTACATAAGGACATCCTGTATCAAACTCTTCAGGGGTCGGGAGTGCCTTTAGAAGTCGATCTTGCGTACCTTCAAGCCGCGGTGGAAAATATTGCACCAAGTGAGCATCTCACTTTCAACCATAGGGAGGTCCCTACCGAGAATCCTACACATAATCTTCCCTTATACATTGAGGTAGTTGTTACCCGCAGGAAAATCAAATGGGTGCTTGTGGATAACGGATCTGGATTGAACATCTGCACGCTTAAATTAGTCAAACAATTGGGACATACAGAAGAAGATCTTGAGTCCCATATCATCACTATCACCGCATACGATAACGCGGAAAGAGAGTCAGCAGGAACCATTACGCTGCCAATGGAGGTGGGACCCACTTGCCATCAGACAAAGTTTCACATCTTAGACGTGGAACTTCCATATAATATGCTTCTAGGCTGACCATGGATCCATGCCATGCAAGTAGTGCCATCAACATTTCATCAATGCATCAAGCTGAAGCACGAGGGACATACAGTAACAATACCAGGAGACTCAAAGCCCTTTGCTCATTGTAGAGCTCTTAATAGCTTTGCACGAAAGGGTACATACGCATATCCCTCCACAGATATAGCTATCCCTCTTCATTCTAAGGCCATGGAATCTCGAGTAGATTCAAATTCTCTTAGTTCTTGCACTCATGGGGCATCTACTTCAACATCTCCATTTAATTCATGGGAGATGAAAATTCTAGAATATGGCTGTGGGGAGTATAATGTACAACAAGCGCTCTTGGTTTCTAACCTCTCCTTGTCACCCAAGACTAGAGGTCGACCCAAATACCGCTTCAAGAGACCTAGAGAGGAACACACTATTGGGTCGTTCCTACCTGGAGGCTTATTAGCTGAGGAAAAATTACTTGATCCACCTACTACTTGGGTCCCTGAGGACACTCATCCATCTTGCTATCAAACCCCAGAATATGAAAAATCTAGCAAAATGATGTACTCCATGGGCTACAAAGGCCTAGGATGTGGGAGGAATGAATAAGGACAAAGAGAACCAGTCCCTCTTCCACATTTCAAAACAAAAAGATATGGCATTGGGATTCGCCCTTATGGAGCACACCCCAATGATCAAGATGCGACTTGTTCTGAGCATGAGGATAGCTCGATTATCTAGACAGCGATACGGATTCCTGTTGTAGCCAATATGAGGATCTGGCCTCCACAAACCTTTTCATGAATAACGTTGTCCTAACCATCACCCCCACTGAACCAACCCTTGACCTTGTATACCCCTCCCTTGTTGAATGGGACCAACAACGTCACGTGCCACTAGATTTATTCGAGAACGATGAGGCTATTGCAGAGTTCATGGGCATAAGGGATACAATTCCCATTGGAGATCACAAGAAGGGTTTCTTTATCGACTTAGACACCTGTGCCTACTTCGGTGAGGAGGCTGAACTTCGTGGTCAAGCAAAATTTAAAGAAAAGTGAGGGCAAGAGTTCTAAAGAAAAGCCTCGGCAAAAATCAAAGTCCAAGTCACATAGTGAAAACCTCTTTGAGGCATTGGCTGACAAACAAATAAGAAAATCAAAGGACAAACAAAGTGACCACGCCAAGGATGAAAATATCATAGAGACATCCTTGGATGGATGAAGATCTCAACCTACCTCCCGATCCCACACGTATGGAGGATTTATCAACATTGTTAGTTGAAGAAACCATTGATGTCAATATTGGTACTGAAGAAGATCCCAAGATAGTAAAATTGGGAGCATCACTCTCAGCCAGAGAACAAAAGACGTTCACTATGCTACTGCGAGAGTTTATTGATGTGTTCGCATGGTCTTACAAAGACATGCCCGGCTTAGATCCAACTTTGGTCGTGCATAACCTGGTTGTGCACGCAGACGCTAAGCCTATCAAACAGAAGCTTTGAAAGATGCACCCAAGAGTGGCCTTGTTAGTTAAAGAAGAGTTGGAAAGGTTGCTTGCAGCAGGATTCATCAGGCCAATTGATTATTCTGAATGGATATCGAACATTGTTCCTGTCCAGAAGAAACCTATTGGTATCGAATTTGCACAGATTTTAGGGACATCAATAAAGCTTGCCCTAAAGATGACTTTCCGTTGCCCAACATTGACATGATTGTTGACTCAACCGTAGGGTACGAAATGCTATCACTTATGGATGGCTTTTCGGGTTATAATCAAATTAAGATCGCTGAGGAAGACCAACACAAAACAACTTTCACAACTCCTTGGGGCACCTTCTGTTATCAGGTGATGCCATTTGGCCTTAAGAATGTGGGAGCAACTTATCAGCGGGCCATGACAGTAATATTTCACGATATGATTCATGACATCATGGAAGACTACATAGACGACATCCTGGGAAAGTCCAAAACAAGAGAGGATCATCCTATCATTTTGCGGCGTATCTTTGAATGCCTGCGTGAATACAAAGTCAAGCTAAATCCAAAGAAGTGTGTCTTTGGTGTGCTATTTGGGAAACTATTAGGCTTCATCGTGTCAAGACGAGGTATTGAGGTAGACCCTGCTAAAGTGTCTGCCATCACAAAAATGCCTCCACCTGAGAATATCAAGCAACTACGTAGCTTGCAAGGGAAAATTCAAGCCATTCGTTGCTTTATCTCCCAACTTGCCAGATAAATGTCACTCATTCACTCATTTTCTTAAGAAGGACATCGCTTTCATCTGGGGACCTGAGCAACAACAAGCCTTTGCTTTACTTAAATAATCCACTGTCCTCATGTCTCCCACTCTAGGAGAACCACTTTTTCTCTATATTTTCGCTACACAATAGTTATTGGTGCAATCGCTCGCCCAATATTACCTTAGCCATAAAGAGAAAGTAGTTTACTATCGAGTCGCACCTTCATCGCCTATGAACGTAATTATCCTCAAATTGAAAAGGCTTGCTTGGCCGTTGTTTTTACCTTTGAAACTTCGCCATTACTCCGATAAATACTAAGACCAAGCTCATATCCAAGGTCGACCCACTCAAGTATTTGTTGTCCAAACCCACCCTCACAAAGTGTAGAATGGCTAATTGGATCATTCTACTCGGTGAGTTTGATATATAATTTGTCCATCAAAAATCAATTAAAGGACAAGTACTTGCTGTGACTGACCAGCCTAGTGGAAGCACCTTTGCAAAGCTACATGAACCTTTGAGTCCGGATCTGCTAGATGCATCTTTGCTCTACATTGAAGAATCTATCGTATGGCAGATACATTTTGATGGATCTTTTACGTTTCATGGTTCAGGTGCAGGAGTGGTCCTTATTACTCCTTTGGGTGATCCTATACCACAGGCTTTCCGCCTGGCCTTCCCTTGCACGAACAACATTACGGAATATGAAGCACTCATTGTAGGGATGAAGCTAGCCATCAAGTGGAATATTCAACATGTTAAGGTTGTAGGTGATTCACAGCTAATCATCAAATAGGTTAATGACGAGTATAAAGTTAAGGATGACAAGCTCATACCTTACAAGAAGTTGGTGGAAACTCTGAAGGAGTATTTTGTGCGCATTACCTTTGAGCAGATCCCAAGAGCGCAGAACAGATCGGCAGATGCTATGGAAACGGTGGGATCTATGCTTCGTATTCTACCAGGGAACAATGATATGCCATTTTTCGTAGAAAATCTACACCAGCCCGCGTATGATGTACCGGAATCTTGCCTGGCTTGTGAGGTTGTTGGTCCCTATTCCCCATGGTACGAACCCATTTTCACCTATCTTAAGGATAGTACTTTCCCTCCCAATATCTCCCATTCTGAAAAGCAAAGCCTGATTTTCCAGATAGCCCGTTACACCCTTTTAGGAGGTACACTTTATCGTCATGGCTACGATGGGAACCTATTACGTTTTCTGGATGTGACGGAGTCAATCCAGGAAATTAAAGAAGTACACGAAGGAGTATGCGGAGCACATACAAATGGAATGGTCTTGGCTAAGAAATTGTTAAGAGTAGGTTACTATTGGCCCACCATGGAAACTGATTGTTGTAATTATGTTAGAAAATGTGTGCTTTGCCAAAAGTATGGAAATTTCATCCATGCTCCATCGCAACCATTGCAACCAATCACTACCCCGTGGCCATTCTCCAAGTGGGGACTTGATCTAATAGGGAAGCTTACTCCTACCTCATCTGATGGTCATACACATATCATCATAGCTACATAATACTTTACAAAATGGGTGGAGGCTGTCCCTTTAACCTATGTCACAGGAGCACAGATTTCTAAATTCATCATGAATCATATTATTTGCCAATATGGTATCCCTGCAGCCATTGTCACAGATAATGGGAAGTCATTTAAGAACAAAACTGTGAAAGGTCTTTGCCAATGGTTCCAAATCAGATTGAAATGGTCCACGCCATATTACCCTCAGGGTAATGGACAAGCTGAGGCAACAAACAAGACTTTGGTAAGGATAATGGAGAAGATGGTTAGCAAAACTGGTCGAAACTGGCACCTACAAATCCACCCAGCCCTCTGGGCCTACCGAACATCAATTCACACTCCTACAGGTGCCACACCATATTCCCTAGTATTCGGGACAGAATCTATCATCCCTTTAGAGATTGAACTCCCATCCCTGCGAATTTCTCTTCGGGACTATTTGGATAAGGATGAAGATTATCGAGTGGCAAGATTGGCTGAGTTAGAGCTCCTGGATGAGAGGTGCATTCGCACTCTTAATCACCTGAAGGTATATCAACACAGAATCTCCCGCAACTACAACAAGAGAATCATCCCTCGCCAGTTTGAGGTGGGTGATTTAGTTATGAAGGAGAACTAGTTCAACACCAGAGCAGAGCGAGAAAAGAAAGGGAAGTTTGAACCACACTGGTTAGGACTGTCATCACCAATCCGGCACTATGATAATTCTTCACCGGGAACTCCTCGTGCTATGATTATTTACTAATGCACAGCCTTTATTTTGGTGGATGTAATCTGGAAACACAACAACAAACATAACACAAGAATACCATAGACTATGATAAGAAGGAATGATGATAAATCTGAAATATCAGAGTAAATTATAATATTAACATGAAATTGTTACAATCTCACCCATGAGGTACTTCAAGTGTTATTGACTTCACTTGCCTTTCACCAAGACTATGGGAGAAACTTTACAATTACACCTCTTAATGGCTTCTTCAACACACCTTTAAACTGATGGCTTCCTTTGCACACTTCCTACAATATTTCTCACTACTTCCTTCTATGCTAAATGAGGGGGGTGGCCTCTTTATTTATAGACTTCTAGGCTTATCCATCTTATCTCTAAGATAGGATAAGAAATCCACTCTGACGAATCATATTCCATACCTTAACTCTTATCTATACATGTAAGCTTATTTTTTAAAATAAGATAAACCTTATCATTTCACATGGGTTCCACATTTTTAGACTTTTTACAAATAAAATATACAAAATATTTATGATCTCACTCCTTGTCCTTATTACCAATATAATATTTCTAATTCCTAATCATGTAGACCCTACTTCTCTACTTACCCCAACTTTAACATTTTAACATTACCAGACCACTTACGACAAATATTTACTTTTTACAACATTCCTATTGTACTTTGACTCATTACCGTACTCTACATTATTGGCGGCATAAGATCGTTGGCGGCGCCATTATCTTCTATCAGATGCTACTACTAAATATACTTAACAACATCCTATTCCTAATACATACATTAATGAAATAGAAATTACCGAGGAAAATTTTAGTGTCGACATCTTCCCCCTTCCTAGCTTCTACTCCGTCCTCGGAGTAGACTCTTCTAGTGCTTGGAAAATCTTCAACTTGTCATGGTTGACCCATTTCATAATGGGAGTGCCATCCAATTCCTCCAGTTGGTACATACCATTTTCATGCACAGCTACTATTTTGTAGGGCCCCATCCATTTTGGAATAAATTTTCTCTGTCTTCTTTTTTTGTATCTGGAATCATATACTAGAACCAAGTCATTCACATGAAATGGAGACCACCGGATCTTTTGATCAAAGTATTCCTTCTGCTTCATTTTCTTCTTATAGCTTGTATCCTTAGCTATTTCCCTCATTTCCTCTAGCAAATGAAGATGTACCAACCTTTCTTTTACTGAATCACTTTCATCCATTCTTTCATTTTTCATTACTCTGACCATGGGAATATCAAACTCAATAGGAAGAACTGGATCAATGCCATAAGCCAACTGAAATGGGGAGTATCTTGTTGCTGACTTTGATGTTTCCCTATATGCCCACAATGCTGCATGAATCCTTTTATCCCATTTATGTACCTGCAAGGCTGCATCTTTTGCTAGAATTTGACACAACACAAAATTTGTTTGTTCCCACTGGCCCATTTGTGCTTGGCTTGTATGTTGTTGCCTTCCCGTGCTTAATAGAAAACTTATTGACTAGGACTTCTACCACCTCATTAATGAAGTGGCTTCCTTGATCTATACAATTTCTAATGGACAACCAAATTTGGTGACAATGCGTTCATATATGAACCTTGCCACTTCATCCATGAAAGTTGTTTTCAATGGCCTAGCTTCAACCCACTTGGTTAAATAATCTGTGGCAACTACAATATACTTATTTTGGCGTGAGGTAGTTGGAAGTGGACCTAGAATGTCTATTACCCACTTTTCAAAGGGACCAAGTGGAAGAATAGAACATAATGGAGCTGATGAAGTCTTACGGTTACCATGTGTTTGACAAATATCACATGTCTTACAATAACTATAACAATATTTAAAAAGAGTGGGCCAGTGATAACCTGCATCCAAGATCCTTCTTGTTGTAAGTTTTATAGAGAAGTGCCCTCCACATGTACCATTGTGGAATTCTTCTAGTAGTTCCTTCCCTTGATCACATCCAACTACCCTCTTGTACTGTCCATCATGTCCTATTCAAAATAATACTCCATGCAGAATAGAATATGGACAACTGGCTTGAGTAATCTTTCTCTTAGTTTTTGCATTGGCACCATTAGAAAACTTGAATTCATTCGAGATAATTCTAAATATCTATGTATTCACTAGGGATTGTGTCAAGGATAACAATCTTTGCATCGGGAAATCATCATCATCACAAGATGATCCTAAAACATCATAGGCTCGAGAGAGTGCATCTACATTGACATGCTTCTTTCTGGCCTATCTATAATATCAAACTCAAATTCTTGTAGAAAAATTATCCATCTTGTTATCCTCCCCGATGGGTTAGGCTTATTTACAATATATTTTAGAGCACGATGATCTCTACAACTAGAAATTTTTACACTAGCAAGTAATTCCTAAACTTCTTTACAAAACAAAAATGATAGCAGAGCCTCTTTTTCAATTACAGTATAATTTACCTCAAGATTTGCTCATTTATGCCGCTCCCAAAGTAAATTGGATGTTCATTCCCATTTTCATCCTTTTGGCTCAAAGTACTTCCTAGTCTTTGCATCGAGGCATCGAGTGTACACAATGAATGGCTTGCCAATCTGGATTCTTTAAAATAGGTGAAGACACTGGGGCTTCCTTGATTGTCTAAAAGCTTCATGCACCTTATTTCTGGTTCATAAGTAACATCCTTCTTCAAGAATCTGGGTTAGTGGTCAGTGGCAATCTTTGATAAATTCTTGATGAACCTTCTATAGTACCCCACATGGCCTAAAAATGATCTTAACTTCTATTCATAGGAAATGGTAACTCTTTGATTTTTGAAACTTTATCGGGATCGTGCATCAATACCATCTCTGGATACAACATGCCCTAACAAAATACCTTTAGAACATCCAAAGACACACTTTGTAGGGTTTAGTGAGGCTTGTGCTTCATCTAACCTTTGAAATGTTGTCTCCATTTGGTGTAGGTGGTCCAACTTGCTCCCATAGATGTAAAAATCATCTAGAAATACTCTGATGAAGGTCCCAATGTAGGGTTTGAACACCCTATTCATCAAACGCAAACGTTCCCCAAGAAGTGGTGAATGTGGTCTTGGTGATCTTTCTCTGCTATACGAACTTGGTTGTAGCCGCTATATCCATCGGTAAAACTATAGCACTCTGCCAGCCTACTTCATCCAAGATCGATCTGAAAATGGAAGAGGGTAATGATCCTTTTTGTTTGCCTTATTGAGCTTCATGTAATCAACACAAATGCGTAGCTTCCCATTCTTTTTATCGAGATCACAATAGGAGAAACCCATTCTGAATTCTCCACATAAAGCAAATATGAATCCTACATCAAGTAACTTATCTATTTCTTCTTTTTGAGTCTTGGAAAAATTAGGATTCATTCTATATGGCATTTGCTTTATGGGCTTAGCACAATCTACCAGCTCAATAGAATGTTCTACCCAACTTACTTGACGGAGTTCCTTGTAATCAAAAGTGAATATGTGTATGTACCTTCGAAAGAGCTGGAGGTAGGATTCCTTCTCACTCTTCATCACAGCATCACCAATCTTTATTTGTTGGAGATGATCATCAACTTCTTCTTCAAATAATTTTATGGGGTCATGAGTTGGTGTGACTGGAAGGATATCCATGACTGACACATCAACCTCACTTTCTTCATCTTCAGTGTCCACTTCACTGGTACTAGAGTAATCATAGGATGTCCAATCATCAGTTTCATCACTTGAATCCACAGGTTCTGCCTTATGATGTCGAGGATCACGTTTATCTTCACCCTCTCTCTACCACGTCCAAGTGTCATGAAACCTTCATTCTAATAGTTTCTTGCATGAACTCTCCTTAGCCATGGTCTTCCCAGCAGCATTGGGTATGCAACAATACCATTTTTCATCACTTGAAAGTCTACCACACATACAACACCCATAACAGATATTACCACATTTGAAACTACACCTTATGGTTTAGTTTTTCCTTTATTTAATGACCTTAACATAAGTGTTGAAGGGTGATCAATTTTTAAACCCAACATATTCATTACAGACTCAATCATTACATTAACTGCAGCACCTCCATCAACTAAGACATCATGAATTGAAATACCATTACATAATACCTCAGCTTGTGGAGCATAGGGATCCGCCTCTGCCTCCAAAACAGGGACCTCAACCTCCTTCCTTCGTCGAGCATTGAGTCCACTTCGCAGCTCCCGCCTCTTCTCAGAAGACATAGCCAAGAGTTGACCATATGTAATATTTGCAAGCCTTTTGGACAGATCTTCCAAGATGGAGTATGGTCCTTGTCCCTGTGAAATCAAAAATCTTGCACACCCAACTTTCTTCTCCTATGTTTCTTACTAGTTTCTCCTTTCATCTTCTTAGGATCATTTCCATCTTGATTATCTTTTTCTTTCTTTCTTTTTGTTACAAACACATCTACTTCATTATTTATGCTCTTATCTACTACATCAAAAGAATTCACAGGTGCTTTTCCTTTATCATTATCTCCTTTACCAGATGTAGAAGCTCTATCTAGACAATTATACTTAAAATGACCCTTTTATAACAACCATAACATACAACTTCAGAAATATTTATTTTTGGACCTCTATCTCCTCCTTGAGAACTAAATTATTTTCCTTGAAGAAGATTAATAGTTAACTGACCCATCTTTTTGAGCAGATCTTCATATTCAGTAGATGTACTAGGAGAAATATTTGTGCTCACCGGGAGTGGTTTTGGATTCGGACCAAAGGTCTTTGGTGTAGGCTCTACTTTAGCAACAATTTATTTGGGCTCCTCTTCCATGCTTTCTTCTTGCCTTCTTGCAATCTCCTTTGCTTGTTCAATGGTAGCTGGGTGGTCATACTTCACTCATTGTCTGATCTCTAGCTTCATCCCAAGAATGAAGTGCTTACATAGGAGATTATCCACGCCATTCATCAACCCATCCGCTAATCCTTCCTTCCGGATCTAGGCATCGAGCTTCCTCCTTAGCTCTAGAACACGAGCATGATAATCCCTTATCTTCTCCTTCTCTCCTTAGGATAGCTTTGTGATCTCGATCATGAGATCTGCATATTTCTGTTGTTCACCAAATTCTTCAAGAAAACTTTCAGTTAATAAATCCCATGAATTTTTCACATTTTCACCTAGTGTTTCAAACCACCTAAGTGTTGAACCATCCAAAAAGGTAGGAAAAAATTCAGTCCATTGTTCCCTTCTTATAAGGCCATTACAAATACAAGATCATTTAAACTCTTGAATGAAAGAGGAAACATCTTCATTAGATTGGGCTGAAAAAACAGGAATCTTCCCCATTTTCAAAAGTAACCACCGTAAAATACCAACCCACAAGACTTATGTGCACAAATAATTGGAATCACTATAATAGAAAGTGACTTTACACCTTTCTACAGTAAAATAGAAATGACCACGGTAACTATGGTAAAACTTGACTTACTGCGGTAAAAACTGACTTTACTGTGGTAAACACTATTCACAGTAAAAAGTGAAGTTACTGTGGTAAATACTATTCATGGTAAAAAGTGACTTTACTGTGATAAATACTATTCACAGCAAAAATGACTTTACCATGGTAACTACTATTCACGGTAAAAATGACTTTACCATGGTAACTACTATGCACAGTAAAAATAAGGTTACCCTCCAATTGATTTTTGACTAAGTGGGAATATCTCTCCAGAAAATCCACCAACAAGGAATGGTCCCAGCAACGGAACCAAAATGTCATCACCAATCCGGCACTATGATAATTCTTCACCGGGAACTCCTCGTGCTATGATTATTTACTAATGCACAACTTTTAGTTTGGTGGATGTAATCTGGAAACACAACAACAAACATAACACAAGAATACCATAGACTATGATAAGAAGGAATGATGATAAATCTGAAATATCAGAGTAAATTATAATATTAACATGAAATTGTTACAATCTCACCCATGAGGTACTTCAAGTGTTATTGACTTCACTTGCCTTTCACCAAGACTATGGGAGAAACTTTACAATTACACCTCTTAATGGCTTCTTCAACACACCTTTAAACTGATGGCTTCCTTTGCACACTTCCTACAATATTTCTCACTACTTCCTTCTATGCTAAATGAGGGGGGTGGCCTCTTTATTTATAGACTTCTAGGCTTATCCATCTTATCTCTAAGATAGGATAAGAAATCCACTCGACGAATCATATTCCATACCTTAACTCTTATCATGCGTACATGTAAGCTTATCTTTTAAGATAAGATAAACCTTATCATTTCACATGGGTTCCACATTTTTAGACTTTTTACAAATAAAATATACAAAATATTTATGACCTCACTCCTTGTCCTTATTACCAATATAATATTTCTAATTCCTAATCATGTAGACCCTACTTCTCTACTTACCCCAACTTTGACATTTTAACATTACCGGACCACTTACGACAAATATTTACTTTTTACAACATTCCTATTGTACTTTGGTGATTAAGTACTCTACATTATTGGCGGCGTCGTTATCTTCTATCGGACGCTACTACTAATTATACTTAACAACATCCTATTCCTAAAACATACATTAATGAAATAGAAATTACGGAGGAAAATTTTAGTGTCGCAGACCCTATGTCATAGTTGCCAAGTATGGCACAGGGGCATACAAGTTGGCTCACCCCAATGGTGATGAGCTCCGGGAGCCCATGAATTCCATGCATCTTAAGAGGTTTTATGCCTAAACATGGCACAAGAAAGTCATAAAAATCACAAACAAATATAAAAACATCAAAAAAAAAAACAAATCAAAAAAAGAAAAAGAGAAAACAGGTCGTCCACTAGTGAAAACCACGCAATTGTGGTACTTTGGACAAGTCCTTGGGTGAAAACCGGTTTCCGGCGCCTCGGGAGGATTTGTTGTTCACAAGCATTCTGTATTAGAAGGGTAGTTGTCTTTTCCTAGACCTGGTTCTACCTTCGAGTTTCCTTGTGCACACCATCTAGTCCAGCCTTGATCCGGCTTTGCCTTCTTCTATTTGTCTGTAAGGTACGTGGTCTTTCGTTATTTCCCATCTTACACTGGGGGCAACTCAATGACTTCACCTTCTTGTTCATAAGCGCGTGGCTTCTGCCCTTGTATATTCCCCACCTAACGCTGGGGGCATCCATGCTTTCTTGGTTACCTGCACATAGCTTTGGAAAAATTTTAGAAACACTAAAACAATAGAAAATTGTTTCACAAAACACAAAAACAATAGAAACATTGTTTTGAGAAAACACAAAAACAATAGAAAATTGTTTCACAACACAAAAACAATAGAAAATTGTTTCGAGAAAACACAAAAACAATAGAACATTGTTTTGAGAAAACACAAAAACAATAGAAAATTGTTTCACAAAACACAAAAACAATAGAAACATTGTTTTGAGAAAACACAAAAACAATAGAAAATTGTTTCACAAAACACAAAAACAATAGAAAATTGTTTCGAGAAAAACACAAAAACAATAGAACATTGTTTCGAGAAAACAACAAAAACAATATATATATATCAAAAAATCTAAAAACAAGGCAAATTTTTTCAAAAAATTCCTAAAAAGTAAAACACCCTACAAAATGGTAACTTGCTTCTTACGGCTGAAACTTGTGTCTTGCGCATGGTATTTTCTCCATATCTTGTTGGTTTGTCTCACATCTTCCCAATTAATACGACTCGTGGATCACTGGATTCTGACCATTCACAAAAGCTAGCTACTTGTTTAAATCTGTACTACGGGGCAATTTTGGTTGCACAGTGTCATTTCGTTGTGCACAAATGCTTTTCATGGACCCCGTGTCCATTTTCATTTTCCCTTGCATGTATCCTTGTTTGGGGCATCATTTTTAACCCTTGTCGTCAATCACAAACTTGTGGATCTCTTCAGCACTGATAACAAAATATTTGTACAATTGTCTTGACCGTTGTTGGGTTAGATATGTGCGTTCGTACTTGTTTTCCTTGTTATATGAGCTTGTTTCCTTCTCGTATTGCATTGCATTATTGTATGTTGCGTGGAGTTGGTACTTTCAGCAATGGACAATTGTTCGTAGTATGGCTTTTCATGTCATTCTACCTTTGTCATATGCTTATATTTTTCATAAGGACCAATGATGTAGTTCCTATGGCAATATGATGACATCAAATTTGTTCCAAACAAATAAGCGGCTAGAGGTTAAGATCTTATTTCCCCTCATCCATATTTTTTCTACACAACTTCCCTTTCACCCCTAATTCTCCCTCTCCTCGGGGCATCCTGCCTCGTCCCCATTCTTCTGCCTACTTCTCATATTTTTCGATCGTCGATCGGCTTCCTTCATCACCCCATCGACACTCGAGGGGGCATCTCTCCCTCCTACTAATTTTTCTTCTATCCCTTCAAAATCTCTTACGTCTACTATCTTTGAAGTGGCATCACTTACGCCACCCCAAAGAGGGGCAAATGTAGACACCTATAATTACGCCCAAGCAATTTAAATACTTAAATTGCGCTAATTATCCCCTTTCTTGCAAATCAACGATATATTGTCAAAAGTGCTCATTTTCCTCATATCATCATTAATTAATTACACTAAGCTAATTAATTAAGTTGCCTATCCAACAAATACCCTAATTAACGACCTTCCGTTAATAAATCACCCCTTCTACCTAGACTAATTAATTATTATTAATTAATTAGCTCTCCCTTCCATTTAACCAATAAATCAATATTTAATTGATTTAATCCCCTCTAATAGCCTAAATCATACTAATATTCCTCTAATTAGCTTCTATAAGCTTACACCTACCTATTAATTAATCACCTTTGATTAATTAAAATACCCCCCAACTCCCATGACTTGCTAAACATGTATTAAACCCTTCTAAAGTAAGGTTACCTTTAATAAAACAACCTTATCCATTCCTAATCATGTTTTACCTTTATCCCACATTCATGAGAATGTGTTGAATCCTTTATCCTTTGGGCTATATAAAGAGCCCTCCACCTACCTTTTTACTTACACCTAAACTTTCTAAGAGAGTAAATGCAAAGCATATAAAGAAAGAGACTAAGAGCTTGCACCTTGCCCTTTTGAGAGTTCATCATCTTGAAGAGTTAAGCCTCTTTCTTAAAGTGCTTAGGTCATATGGGAGGTGTCAAAAGGGTCTTGTAGCCCAACTTTGATTAGCCCCCATTCCTAGGTTCTTGGAACATTAAGGACAACTATTTTGATAGCCATGGAGCTTACTTAGGTCCATTCATTTATTTGTTGTTAGAGAATAGAGGAGTTTAGATATTTAGCATTGTTAGTTTCAAAGTTTGTATTTATGAATGCTAGCATCTAACCCCTGTTTAATTCTTATCATGATGGTGTTTATGCTTTATTTTAGCTAAATTGTAGAAATCTTTTAGGTGGTAGTTCTTGCTTCATTTGATTTAGCATTAAGCAAAGTATACATGCACACAAGTGGAAATGTATAGGTAAAAGGGTTGGTCATCCTTAGGAGGACCGAGCACTGGTGGTCTAATAAGGTATTGTTTTAAGGAAGCAAATGTTTTATGACATTCACCATCCCATTTGAATGAAACTTCCTTCTTGAGAAGATGATGAAATGGTTGACAACGGTCGAAAAGCTACGAGATAAAATGACAAATGGATTACAATTTACCTTTTAGGATTTGATGTTGATGGATATTAGTAGGAAGAGGAATTTATAGCATAGCCTTTACTTTATCAGGAATAACTTTTATGCCATGCAAAGAAACAATAAAAACAAGGAGTTTTCCTTAAAGTACCACAAAGACACACTTCTTTGGTTAAAGACGAACACAATACTTGATGAGGCGGTCAAAGATGACCTTAAGGATGGTCAAGTGTTTGGCTCAATGTTTGGATTTAAAAGAAGATCATCTACGTAATATTCCAATATGTGGTGCATGATGTCATGGAAGATGTAAATCATGGCTCGCTGATATGTAGCACTAGCATTTTTAAGGCCAAAATGCATGACTCAATAAAAGAAGGTACGCCCGAGGAGTGAAGTCGTTTTGTGTTGATCTTCGGGAGCAAGTAATATTTGATTATAACCCAAGAAAGCTGTCCATGAGTGATTGCATTTCAGGGGCGAGTGGTGAGATCAGCTAGTTGGTCAATGCTTGGTAGGGGAAAATCATATTTGGGACAAGCTAGGTTGAGGTCATAGAATTCTGTGCAAATGCGGAGTCCCCTATTGCCTTTATGATAGGAATGATGTTAGAAATCCATTGCAGATATTCAATGGGTAAGATGAAGGAAAATGAGAGAAGGTGTTGAATTTCTTCTTTGACCGGAAGAACAATTCGAGGATGCATTTTCCATAGCTTTTGTTTGATGGGTTTGGCATCGGGAATGGTTAGAGGTCAATACTGGGCATATCAGCATAGGACCAAGAGAAAAAGTGTTGCTATGGTCCCGGAGGAAAGAGGTAAAAGCCTCCTGTTGAGATAAATCTAAAGATTGACCTATCTTTAAGATGTGTTGGTCATCCCTGAGTGTTAATGTTTATTTCGATAGTCAATTCGTTCAACATGGTTTACATCTCATAGGGTAACGACGGTGAATATAAGATTCTTATGCGAAGGTAGGTGAGGATGGAATCATCATCCTGACATTGAATGATGTTAATAGAAGGCATGTTTTCATCGATCATGTCAGGATATAGGAAGGGGAGAGAAGAGGGAGCCTCACCATTGCATTGATAGGTCAGAGGTCCCAAGGAAATTGTGTTTATGGAAAAAAAAATAGGAGGAATAGATTATGGATCTATGGACTCTGTGGGTGAAGATGGTGACATGGGTGAATGAGGTGGAGAAGTTTTTTCTTCCTCAATGAGGTCGACGTGGGCCTTCTTGGGAGGTGGTGTGGAAAATCCAATGCCACTACATTCATTGTGTTCACGGGTAGTGCAGGAAATGATAGTATGATGGCCTTGTTCGTAAAAACTAAAGCCAAAGCATTTCCATGCACAACGGTGGAGGAAAGTATGGGTGAAGAGGCATTAGTAAGGGATTGTAGGTCAAATGAAAACAAATGTGTTTGGTATGGAGGTTCGGGTGAATAAGTGGCAATATCAAGTCCCCCATATGTTAGAATAGTGCAAAGATGGGGAGGAATGTAAGGGAAAACCTCACCTACGTGGTAGTCATAACTAGGGTGTTGGCGCAGGTTCCCATATTCTTATGGAGTGAGGAATGTGTCGATATTTTATAGGTGGTACTCCCCCAAAGTGAGGCGTTGAAAAACACCTTCTAAGGAATTGGTAGTCGATATGTGGGTAGGGGATAGATGAATCTCTAGATTATTGGGAAGCGAGGTGAGTCGGATGTAGAGGGTGTAGTAGCAATGATAGGGATAGCGAGGGTTAAGTGTGGGAGATGTGACAGTAGTATTGGTGGATGGGTTTGTGGGTGAAGGTGAAGTGGGGGTAGTGGCGGATGCCTTGGTGGTATGAGTACATCATTTGGCTGGTACAACATGTTCAAGTCTTGAATGGTGATAGATTGGCGAGGATGGTGTAGTTATGTCCCTCATGCTCAAATTTTACATAGCGGTGTAAATTTGAAGGGATGCAACCCATGACGTAAATACGAGGTTCTGCTTTGCGAGTAATATATTATACTAGAATTCCCCCTCTAAGACATATAATAGTTCCGAGGATAATACGAGGGCCTACGCTAACATGGAGGATAATAGTGCCAATGGTGGAGGTGATGGCATCGTTGAAGGAGCGTAGCATAACTGGGTTATTATGCATACATTTAGAATGAATATGCATTTGATTGTATGTGTGGGAGGAGATGATGTTAATGCTAGCACCACCATCAATCATGACACGTCGTATGCATATGTTATCCATATAGACAAAAATAAATAGAAGGCGGGATCGGGGTCATTAGGCGGAGAGGTACAATATCCTCTTGAGAGAAGGCCGAGGTGGCGACTTGAGGAGTATTCCTGGGGTAGAGGAGCTGATTTGGTTAGAGAGGCCACATGGTGAGGAGTGATAAACGAGGCCATTGGTGTGGGGTCATTGGGTAGAAGTTAAATGGATTGTAAAACCTCGATAAGTGCTTGTTTTGGGATTCGGAACTCTAGAGCGAGATCATACAAATACATCTTTAGAGGAGGCTGATGCAATTTTTTTAGCATTGCGCGATGGGTGACCCCATCGAGGAGATAGGGTATGTAGGTCTCAGTAGATGGTATATAGGGTACATGGTTGGTTGATGGGCTAGTTGATTTTTCTTTTCCTTTCTCTTTACGGCGTGGGTAGCAACGTGAACCTTTTTTATCTAAGGGGAGGTAGATGGAGAGGGTGTGTCATGAAAGGTATAAATACATGAGGGAAATAATCCTAGCGAGTGGATAAGAGCCTTATGAAATGAGTAGGGTGCATTTACATTTGGGTAGTGTTATCCAAGATTCACCCCGGGGGTAAATTTTGATAACATGCATTAAATTCTCAAGTCGAGGCAAATAGATTGATTCAGGGAAAAAAATCATGTTTCTAGGGTCCCCTCAGATTTTTCTAACTCTCTTGTCCGAGGTTGAAAGAGAAAGTTACGAGAAAAGGTTAAAAAGTTACAAAAAACCAAGCTTGGGCGGGAAAATCGTGAAAAAGGCTAAGTCCTAGTCTTCGCAGCGAGGTGGGACGGTTGGGACATTGGGGTGCGATTTGGTGAAAGGCCGCGGGTGGTCCACGAGAGAAAAGGAACATCGAGCCGCAATGAGGCCGCGGGATGCGAAAGCCGATTCATTAGAAGGAGAAAAGAAAATCGACTAATTGCTGAGCGGCTGAGTTGGGACATCTAGCTGCGAGGCGTGAAGGATGCGAATGGCCTGGATCGGCCGGTGCGAGAGAACTTCAATTTGGGACATCTGGGCCGCGAGGACGCGAAGGACGCGAACCGCCGGATCGGGCCGCGCGAAGAACAGTTCGGGACATACGGGAACAGAGAGGGACGCGGAGGACGCGAGGAGCCAAGAAAGCCAAGAGCCAATCAAATTACGCCATGTGTCATTAGCAGAAAAGGGACAAGGAAGCCCATTTCGGGCGGATCGGAGGAATTTGTCCCAAGTAGTTTGGGACAGCCAGCCGTGAGGATGCGAGGGACGTGAAAAGCCGGACCTAGAGACCAATCAAATCACGACACGTGTCACAAGGGGGAAACGTCCAAAAGTTCAAAGGGCGAGGTTTCAAGCGTTGGCCCAAGCCAATAGGAATTGGACACATGTCTAATGGAATAGGGAAGCGTGGAGCTCGGGGAGGAGTTAGAGAATTTGGCAAAAGTTTTGGCCAAAAAGCTAAAAGTAAAGGAAGACCCCGCGCCCCTGTCCTCCAATCAATGCATGCCACGTGTCCTCAGTGGCGGGGACGCGGGGAAAAGTGAAAAATGTTCCAAAATCATCAAAAAGGTCAAAATTTTCAAGGAAAACCTGCGAGTAAGGGAAGAAGAGAGAATTACGCATCCAATCAGTGCTTGACACGTGTTATCTAGGTGGCAGAGCGCGGGAAAAATTTTCAAAACTCATTTTTGATTGTTTTGTGCCCTAAATCTTCGAGATCACCATATCTTTCGATCTAGAGCTTGGATTTGTGCGTTCTTTATATCAACGGAAAGCTTATGAAATTATCTACATGATTCTAGGGTTAATCTTGAATTTTGAGTGCGTCTAGAGAGAGAAAGTTAAACGGCTCTGACGTGTGTTCATGACCGAAGTGACATTTCAGCGACCAAATTTAATGCGAGAATGGGTCGCATTCTCCTACAATCGGTCAAAATGACGGGGTATGGGTTTGTAAGGTCCCCATGTTGTTTTAATGCATCTCTTTGTCAAGGAGGAATGGGCTCTCACGTTTTTGTACGTTTCTATCTTTTGGGCTCGACCTATGCGATGTAAAAGCGATTTGGCTCATTTCTAATGGGGGAACAACTTTTGGCATAGCAATCTTCTTCTTTCACTTCCAGCAAGTGATTGATGTAGGAATCAAATATCTCCAAGGATATATGATTTTTACCTCTCTGAGGTTGTAATGCATGGTTTTGACACTTTGGAAATGATAATGTAAGCTTTGTGAATGGTTTTCAGTCCTTTGTTTGTATTATTTGCTTCATTTCGATCCTATATTATATCTTATCGATCTGTGTATGTTTTATGTTGTAAACTTTGGTCTGTGTCTATTTGCATGACAAAATTGTTTCACTACTCCTATTGGTGCATCACCATCTTTAATTAGTTTCAATTTTTGCACTTCTATCCTTGTCTCCTTGTGGTTTAGAGTAGGATTAGGACTGAACCTCTGTAGTTGTGTAAGCATTAGATCTAAATCGAGAGGAGTTTGAGGAACCACCTCTAATCTAGAGATTCCTCTCTTAGTTTCACAAGTGCCACACTTGGAGAGAGGTTTCCATGTTGTGCAATCACACTGCTGGATGCTAGAGTGATCAACCTAGAAGCGATCTACATCCGGGGGTGTTGTGAGCTGCAATGCAACAGATTTTGGCACGCACTTTGGTGGGAGACTAGAGGTCTCATTTTTATTGCAAAGCAAGGTTGATGTGCATCTGCTGTAGTTTTCTTTCTTGAAAAAAGCTATTATTTGCATATCTGGTGACTCCAAGGGAAGAATCGAATGGTTCCGGTAGTGCGGGCACGAAAACTCATGAGAAGAATCACCACAAGGTCAAGAGTTGGAAAAGAGGAAGTGTTGTTTGAATACCTATAATTATCTCAAGAAGAAGGTAAAGAGGAAGAAGGATTCAAAGGTCTCCATCTCCACCAAACAGAACTCTCTCAACTCCTCCACTTGGTAGGCCTTTCATTCAGTCAACAAGGGTTTTAAGACCAATCAGAATGGCTCAAAACAATCCCTACGTCAACTTCACAAGCAACAGCCCACTTGCCCTCAATGCACAACATCCGGTTCCTATTGCAGCCTTGAAGAACATTCCCTACTTCACTGGAGAAAATCAGACTACTCCAGGTGATCATGTTAAAGATATTGCTAACCTTTATGCAATTCATGAAATCAATGAGATGCAAGTGGTACATCAAGTTTCTTGGCATCTTCATTCAAAGGTAAAGCATTGCGATGGTTTAGGATCCTTGGAGTGGTTCTATCACAAATTGGAATCATTTGTGTATAGCACTTCATGAGCAATTTGGAGAAAAGGGAGACAACTTGTCTCTTTTGGAGCAGTGACAACCATCAAGAGAGCTCCCAATGAGCGGTGACCGATTTCAACTTTAGATTTCAAAGACTTGGGAGAGGATTCAGTGGCGGTCGAAGCAACGAGAAGGTGCTTTTCTTTACTATCTCAAAGCTCTAAATTCTGATATTTCTATGTTGATTCAGTCCATGGGAGGCATAACTATCTCTATGGCTTATAGCATTGCCATTAGGGCTGAAAATTGTTTAATCAAGTGGCAAACTCGCCCTAGACCTCCCATGCCCTTTGTTTCCAAGTTTAGAGAGCCCAAACACCAATCAAGCACCTAGTTTGGCTCCTTCTCCCACTCCTAGAAATTAGAGTTCAAATGAAGCTTCCACTTCATCTCCAAGTGCCTTAAATGAGCTTCAAGAAGTCATGAAGTAATTGCAAAACCTAGGCAATGAGCTAGTTACTCTCAAGAGGCGGCGAGCCCAAGGTTTTAGACCTTCTTACTAGCCCCAAGCTCAGCCTAATAGGCAGCCATACCAACCACAAAGGCCACCTAATTCTGCTGCAAATATGAATCAAACAAGGCCTCTGCCAATAGACCATTTCAGCCATATAATCCAAATGCCATATCTGCCTCTAAGGCATTGGTGCCAACACAATACAACATTACTCAGGAATATGATTGGTGTTTTCCATGCAATGAGCCTCATAACCAATCCATGTGCTTGATGGTGCTTTGAATCAAGCACTAATGGTGACAACTACTAGTGTGGAGGGTGAGAGTAGTCAAGGAAACAACCAACAACAAGAAGCATTCCAACAAAGCAATCAGCCCCAAAAGACACCACATTGGTGAGCGCGCAGAAGATTTTTGTGGCATGAATCAGGCGGTGTCTCAAGGTGTTGCAGCCAACACAAGGTCAAAAAGGAGGAATTTGGGTGAAGAACAGCCATTAACTCAACCAATCCACAACCTTCCATGGCTCCACAAATGATTGGTAAGCAAAGTCCGATTTCAAGCGCACAGGGCAGCCAAAAACAGCTCCTAGGCCAACTCAAATACCAGTTGTTACTGCCCACATGCAAGGAGTGAATGTGCAAACCAAGGGATAGCAAAGAGATCCTTCATCACCATTCAGTATCATTGATCAGATGAAGAAGACAAATGTCAATATATCAATGTGGGAATCCCTATCTATCCTAGGCCAAAGAGATTTGCTACAAGCTGCCATGAAGGACTGGCCAACCTCGAATCAATCAGCAAGTTCAGATATAAGGGAAAGTGCTTACAAATGCTGCCCAGCCCAAGGGAAATCATGGAGGACAACAAGGTAAGATGTTGAAGCCCCCTCCTTTCTATGTTTCATTAATCATTGGAAATCAGCTAGTGCACAATTGCATGATTGATTCTGGAGCAAGTAGTTCAGTAATGCCTAAACAAATAGCTGATCAGCTAGGGCTCCAGTATAAAACAACATCCAAAGGGGTAGTGCAGTTGGATGGAACAGCAGTAGCAACAGTTGGAGTGATTAGAAATTTGAGTCTTACCTTGCATGCATGTCCAAATGTTGTTGTTTTACAAGATGTATCAGTCATAGCCCTTCCACCACTCTTTGCCCTTTGCTTGTCAAGGACTTCACATGACCAAGATTGGTGGATATTTGTCTTCCGATTGGTCACACATCTTTGTTCGAGAATGAGGTATGGAACTAAGGCTACAATTAGGTCGAGAACCTATTGCAAACTTCCACATTAAGCCTTACACTCCAATTCAGATTAATGTCAATTGCTCAGCATTTGATCAAGAAGATCACCCAAGCACTGATGAAGCTGACACTAAGGTTGGAAGCATCCGGATCTAACTCTTGATGAATGGGCAAACAAGGTACATGCATTTGATCCTTATCAAGAAGTGGAAGAATCTGAGCTAGGGGTCTATTGCATACACGAAGAAAATCAGCCTATTCCTAGCATCACCAAGCCAAACCACAAAGATGACAATGAAGTATGGGAATTGTTCTTTGATGGGTCAAGGAGTAGATAAGGTGCGGGAGGAGGGCTATGCTCATTTCACCACAAGATATAAAGTATTACTCGGCCTTCCGTTTTCGGTTTGCATGCTCCAACAATACAAATGGTGAGTATGAAGCCTTAATTCATGGACTTGCACTTTGGGAAAAGAAGGAAGCCATCGGGAATTTACAAGTATTTGGTGATAGTGAGCTGATCGTAAACCAAGTCAAAGGAAAAATTCTGCCAAAAATCATCATTGAAGAACTACAAAAATCGGGTATGGGACCTCATGGAATATTTTGAGGCTTTTAGCATCAAGTCCATCCCAAGAAAAAGAATGAAGCACCGACAAGCTTGCAGCGCAGAGGGGCAGCCTTTGACATTGTGGAAAGCATTCAACAAGAAAACATACAACCAAAAATCCACGTGATTGTGAGGCCTTGATGCGGATAACAATGTCAGTTGGCAAGTGTTTGAAAATGACCAGCAAATCATCCATTTCTTGTAAGAAGAACACGAGTTCTCCGCTAGGAATCAAGACAAGCTCAAAACAAGCGAGTATGGTGACCAAGTGGTGCAGTGAGAACTAACAAATTACAAAAGGCCTCATAACCTTGGAGTCGATCTTGACTGAATGATCGATTACGGAAGGAGAAAGTGAACATTCAAGTAAAGGGTGAAGATTGAGCCTATTTAGTGAAAGAAGGCAAAACATTGCAGATTGGCAAAGTAAGTACCTCACAAGAGAAATCTGATTTTGTTCAGCTTTGTCAAGAGTTCCCAGATGTCTTTGCTTGGACTTACAAAGATCTAAGAGGTTTCAACCCAAAGTTGGCACAACATACTATTGAGCTGGATCCAGAATCCAAGCCTGTCAGGCAAAAGCAAAGGCCAGTCAATCCCCATATTGAACCTCTCATGAGAAAAGAGTTAAGCAAGCTTATTGAGGCCAGTATCATCTTCCCCATCAAACACTCAAGTTGGGTTACAAACTTGGTGCCAGTAAGAAAGAGAAATGGAGAAATAAGATTGTGTGTGGACTTTCGTGATCTAAATAGAGCATCACTCAAAGATCATTATCCGCTTCCATCAATGGAACAAATATTGCAGGTTGTAGCTGGTTCAGAGAGGTTTTCATTGCTAGATGGATATTCAGGCTATAATCAGATAATGGTGAAGGAAGAAGATCAATTCAAGATGGCCTTCACTACAAAATGGGGCACATATGCTTACAAGAAGATGCCATTTGGACTGTCGAATGCCGGAGCAACATTCCAATGAGCTATGGATATGGCATTCAAAGGCTTGATCAACAAGATAGTGTTGGTATACCTAGATGATATCACTGTCTTCTCAAAGAATGTAGCAGACCATCTCTTTCACCTCAGGCAAGTGTTTCAGAGGTGTAGAAGGTTTGGAGTGTCATTGAATCCTAAGAAGTGCATCTTTCTTACACATGAAGGAAAGCTCCTTGGTCACATTGTCTCTAAGGAAGGATTAGCAATTGATCCAGAGAGGGTTGAAGCCATAAGAGCACTACCATTTCCAAGCCACAAGAAAGCCCTTGATTTTCTTGGGAAGGATAAACTTTGTTCGGAGGTTTGTCCCATTTTGCAGCCCTTGTCAAGCCCATCACCAAAATGTTGAAGAAGAGCATGGCTTTCAAGTGGACAGAAGGCAAGAGAGATTTTGAAGCAATCAAAGAAGCCATCTCTCAAGCACCAACTCTCATCAACCCGGACTTCTCAAGGATTTCATCCTCTATGCATTTGGAGGTAATGACACTATTTCTACCATTTTGGTACAGCGAGAACAAGGACAATGATGAGTAGCCAATTGCCTTCTTCACCCGAGCCTAGATGACTATGAGGTGAGGTACTCTTTTATTGAGAAGCATGTACTTGCGGTGAATCGAAGCTTGAAGAAATTCAAGCATTTAGTCTCAAACAACAAGGTCCAGTTGCTGGTCTCACATCTTTGGGGTTAAGGACTTCCTCCTCAACAAGGATTTGAATGAGAAAAGGGTAGGTTGGATAACTCATGTCATGGAGTATGACATTGAGATCAAGATCACCAAGCTAGTAAGAGGGAAAGGATTATGTGAGCAGCTGGTTTTGGGAAGCAAGAAGAAGTATGCAATGAAGAAGAGGCTATTTTAATGATCCCGGAGATAGCTATGAGCCAAGTGGAAATCAAGAAGAAGACAATGTTGCCCCCACTCCTTGCTGGACCCAAGATATAATACACTTCCTAGGCATGAGGCCTATGCCCTCACGGAGATGAACAAGACCCAAAGGAGACACTTGATTGCAGGTTGTTCCGTATGCCATTGTTGATGGAGTTTTGTTCAAGAAAGATGTAAATGGAGTCTTTCTTTGAGATGCATTAGCACAAATCAGATTCAAAGGTTGTTGGAAGAGTTTCATGGTGGACCAGATGGTGGTCATTTTGCACCAAGAGTGACAGCTCTAAAAATCATGAAGGCTGGTTATTATTGGCCTAAGATCTTCGGTGATTGCTATGCATGGATCAAGAGGTGTAAGAACTGTGCATTCTTCACAGGAAAAGAGACACTTGCTGCCCTTCCATTACATCCAATCTCAGTTGACCAGCCATTCATGCAATGGGGTTTGGACTTCATTGGAGTCATCAATCCCAATTCAAGCCGAGGGGCACAAATGGATTTTGGCGACCACGACTACTTCACCAAATGGACGAAGACAGTAGCACTCAAAGAGGCAAATGAGTCTAGCATATTAGACTTTTATGAGGGGATAACAACTAGATTTGGTGTACTGCTACAATAATCTCGATAATGCATTGGCATTCATTGGATCTAAGGTGACTGAGTGGGATGTCAAGAACGGTATTTACCTAAGCACTTCATCAAACTATTACCCTCAAGGTAATGGCCAGGCCGAGTCTACAAACAAGAACTTGTTGAGGATCATTAGGAGGACTCTTGACGAGAATCAGAGGTCTTGGCATACCAAGCTGAGATCAGCCTTATGGGTTGATAGGATAACTCCCAAAAGATCCACAGGTAACTCTCCATTCAAACTTGTCTATGGAAGAGAGGAAATCTTGCCCATGTCACTTGAGTTGCCAACATTGGAACTCATGAAGTAGCTGGAGTTGCTAGAGTTTGAGCCCATGGAGGTGAGGTATGCAGAGTTGATGGAGCTGCAAGAGATCAGAAATCAGGCATCCCAAGCAATGGAAAAGGATCAAGCTTTGATCAAGAAGACCTTTGATAAGAAGGCCAAGGATAGATCTTTTCAAGTTGGAGATCTAGTGTTGAAATGGGATGTGGATAGAGAAAAACCGGGAAGGCATTCAAAATTTGATGCCATTTGGAGTGGCCCATACATGGTCACGAAGTGCAAGAACAACAATGCTTTCCAATTGGCCTCATTGGATGGTGAAGAACTACAGATTCCAGTCAATGGAATCTATCTCAAGCGTTGCTTCTAGAGGGAAGTTCACTACCTTGTAAATATTAGATTAGATTTTCATTCCTCCAAGTGCTTGTGCACATTGTTTTGTTGTAGGTTAGTTTTGTTTTCCCTAAGTGCTTTGGCACAACTTGCTGTCCATGGAGATGTTTTGCAATCCTTACTTCCATCAGGTGATATTCCATCTTCCTCCTTACACATTCTAAGTCAGTTGGGGTTCTAAACTGAATATTTGATAACTCCATGCCCAATGGACTGCTTCAGGCTACTGGTATCTTCTACCTAGCAGGCAGGTAACCCCGCTGAGTCACCAAATTGTTATCCAAAATTCACCCCCTAGGGTAAATTTTGATAACATGCATTAAATTCTCAAGTCCCAGGAAAATAGATTGATTCAGGGCAAAAATCATGTTTCTAGGGTCCCCTCAGATTTTTCTAACTCTCCTGTCCAGGTTGAAAAGAGCAAGTTCTAAGAAAAGGTGAAAAAGTTGCAAAAAACAAGCTTGGGCCAGGAAAAATCATGAAAAATGGCTAAGTCCTAGTCTTCACAATAGCAGCTGGGATAGTTGGGACATCGGGCGCGATTCAGCCAAAGGCCGTCCAGGCGGTCCGCAGAGTAAAGGAACATCGGGCCTTAAGGACACGTGGAACGTGGAAAGCCGGTTCGGCCGAAGGAGAAAAGAAAATCAACTAACTGCTTTGAGTGGTACGGTTGGGACATCCGGACCGCGAGGATGCGAGACGCGAACCGCCCGGATCGGCGGCATAGCATAGAGAACTTGATTCGGGACATCCGGGCGCGAGGATGCGAAGGCGTGAACCGCTCGGATCGGCAAGCCTGAGAGAACTTGATTCGGGACATCTAGACAGAGGGCGTGGAGGACGCGAGCCGAGAAAGCGAGAGCTAATCAGATCATGCCACGTGTCATCGGTAGAAAAGGGACAAGGAAGCCCATTTCGGGCGGATTGGAGGAATTTGTCCCAAGCAGTTTGGGACAGCCAGCCGTGAGGACACGAGGGACGTGAAAAGCCGGCAGACCGGAGACCAATCAAATCACGACACGTGTCACAAGGGGGAAACGTCCAAAAGTTCAAAGGGCGAGGTTTCAAGTGTTGGCCCGAGCCAATAGGAATTGGACATGTGTCCAATGGAACAGGGAAGCGTGGAGCTCGGGAGGAGTTAGAGAATTTGGCAAAAGTTTCGGCCAAAAAGCTAAAAGTAAAGGAAGACCCCGCGCCCCTGCCAACCAATCAAAGCATGACACGTGTCCCCAGTGGCGGGGACGCAGGAAAAAGTGGAAAATGTTCCAAAATCATTAAAAGGGTCAAATTTCAAGGGAAAACCCATGGGTAAGGGAAGGAGAGAGAATTACGCATCAATCAGCGCTTGACATGTGTTATCCAAGTGGCGAGCGTGGGAAAATTTTTCAAAACTCAGTTTTGACTGTTTTGTGCCCTAAATCTTTAGATCACCATATCTTTCGATCCAGAGCTCGGATTTGCGCGTTCTTTATATCAATGGAAAGATTATGAAATTATCTACATGATTCGGGGATAATCTTGAATTTTGGTGCGATCTGGAGAGAGAAAGTTAAGAAACGGCTTTTGACGCGTGTTCATGACGAAGTGACATTTCAGTGACCAAATTTAACACGAGAATGGGTCGCATTCTCCTGCAATTCAGTCAAAATAATAGGGTATGGGTTTGTAAGGTCCCCATGCTGTTTTAATGCATCTGCGAGTCAAGGAGGAATGGGCTCTCATGTTTTGTACATTTAAATCTTACAGGCTCGACCCATGCTGATGTAAAAGCGATTTGGCTCATTTCTAAGGGGGAACAACTTTTGGCATAGCAATCTTCTTCTTTCACTTCCAGCAAGTGATTGATGTAGAATCGAGATCTCTCCAAGGATTGTAATGATTTTTACCTCTCGAGGTTGTAATGCATGGTTTTGACACTGGAAATGATAATGCAAGCTTTGTGAATGGTTTTGATCTGTGTTTGTATTATTTGCTTCATTTCAGATCCTAAATTATATCTTATCAGTCTGTGTATGTTTTATGTTGTAAACTTTGGTCTGTGTCTATTTGCATGACAAAATTGTTTCACTACTCCTTTTGGTGCATCACCATCTTTAATTAGTTTCAATTTTTGCACTTCTATCCTTGTCTCCTTGCAATTTAGAGTAGGATTAAGACCTGAACCTCTGTAGTTGTGCAAGCATTAGATCTAAATCAGAGGAGTTTGAGGAACCAGCCTCTAATCTGGAGATTCCTCTCTCAGTTTCACAAGTCCCACACTTGGAGAGAGGTTTCCATGTTGTGCAATCACATTGGATGCTAGAGTGATCAACCTAGAAGCCTGATCTACATCCAGGGGTGTTGTGAGCCTGCAACAATAGGTAGTGGTTTTGCCAACTCTCTAATACTGAGACCATGTTGATCTTAAATTTTGGAGGTGGGAAAAATGGTTGTGGGGGTGGAGATAGTGATCATTGAATGGGTAAAGGATTATGATGTATGGTGATAGGTGATGGTGGAGCATGGTCCTCATCAAGAAGGTCATCATCATCAAAAAAAAATTAGGAGGACAAAGTTGAAGAAGAACAGTGTTCAAAGCCTTAAAATTTTAAACATCATGTCCTAACACACGATGATAGGCACAAATCTTGGTTTCATCAAACCCTTTTGGTTTAGGTTTGAGAGGATCGTAAGGTCAAATAGGTGGTAATGTGATGATAGAAGTCTCCAAGAGATTTGTTAAAATGTTTTCATAGGACCTCATTATGAGATCACAATGGGAAGTGAGTGTGGGTTTGGGTATAGTTGTGGTTGATTATGAGGAAGAGGCTTTATAGGAGGGGGAATGAGTTGGTCTACTAGTTTGGTATGTGGAGTGGTGTTAGGTCTTGCTGGCATCTATTTAGGTAAAGATGGGGTAGAAGATATGGCAATGGAAAGTTTGGTTGGTTTAAATACCTTATTGGAGGGTAGAAGATTCTTAGCTTTGGGTTACACTTTCTTGGGTAAAGGTGACACGGGAGTATGGGATGTAGAAGGAAAATAAAATGGTGGAAGAGGATGGGTTACCCACGTGGGAAATCAAGTTGCAAAGTGGAGATGGTTGTTAGAGGTGGGTAGGTGGCATTAGTTGAAGTCGTATAGGTAAGGTTGGGGTTATAGTAATGGTGGAGGTATAGGAGGCAAGAAGTGCACAGGTGAGGGTGAAAGATTTTGGTTTTTAGGTGAATGAGGTGTAACAAAGGATCATGATGGAGTAGTAGGTTGTTTAGCTTTTGAATGGCCTTGGGTATGAGATTGTTTGGTCAAGGTTGATGGATGAGGCCCTAGGATGGAAGGAAGGGGGAAGGTGACAAATGTGTGGTAGGCGAGGCCAAAGTGTACACGACCTAGAGGATTGGGTTTTCTTTTCAAAGCGGGGAATAATGGTGCTATGGACTTTAGAAGACACAGCTAGGTCCCATCTAATAGGTGGGTGAGTAGGGCTTGATGTTGGCATAACACCCAAAGTAGTGATGGGTCTCAATATGGGTGGGGAGATAAGTGTGGGTAGGTTTTTAGGTTTGGGAATAGTTTTAGTAATGGCTAAAAGTTTGGGTGGAGGTAGGGATGATGAAGAGGAGGTCATTTCAATCGGCATGGTCAGTGTAGTTTTGGTTGCTGAAAATACCTTTGGGTAGATCGTGGAAGTATATTCAGGAAACATTTGCATTTGGGTGGAGCGGGAGCCGAAGACATAAATGATTGACCAAAAATGAAAATGGGATTCTTGAAGAAGAGGATGGAATGGGTTGGGTGGCAATCCCTATAAAATATGTTTGTGAGATAGGTAATTGGCTGGCCTCATATTCTTTAGGTAAAAGAGTGGAGATCATGTCAATAGGGTTCTAGGATGCTCGGGAAAAGTATCCCCAACAGGTAGTGACATGTCGAAGAATCTCCCATGGGTAGGAGAGATAATAGGTCGGGTGAGGTAGATTTCTCTCTCTGTGGAGGAGAAGGAGATGATGATTCTCTTATGGATGGGAGAATAAAAGTGTGGGTTCCTCCTTGAGCGAAAGGGGAGATGAAGGGGACTCCTCTGTGGGTGGAGGAGTAGAAGAGGTATGCTCATATATGGGTGGAGGAGCTCATGCCAAGATTTCCTCTATAGATAAAGTAGGTAGGTTTTGAGGAACGAGTTGCACGATATAAAAAACTACGTGAACCTCACAAATGTTTTTGTCACTAGATGAAGGTTCACTATTTTGATTAGATGATGGTTTATGATTAGGGAATGGATTTTTGAAGATGTGAAAATTTTGATTTGTTGGCACGTTCGGGTTGTCTACAACAAGGTCTCCATTGTCTATCATCTCTTGAACAATGTTTTTAAAATTTATGTAGTTACCATCATTATGTCCTTTAACGTGATGATAATTACAATAGTCATGTTCTTTATACCATGTCGGCATAGGACGAGTAGGATCAAAACTTGTATGAGGTTTTATGGGAGGAAGTGTAATGGCTCCAGCTTTAAGAATCTTTTCCAAGACTCGATGAATAGGGCTCTCCAATTGAAGTGTATTTCCGTTGTTCCCATTGGAGCTAAAATGCCTAGACAAGAGAAATATTCAAAGAAGGTTGGGCCCGATGATAGGGATGAGGTGGACCTACCTTGAGGACTACCGCGTTGGTAGATCCTTTGGGATTTGAATAGTTATTTTTAGGTTTTGAAGATGAAGAAGAATCGTTTGATTTGAAGGGGGTGTTCTTGTTCCGTAATTGGATCTTCTTTTCTTCAATAGTGTGAATTTCAATTTTTTAGGCCATGGTAAACACTTAATCAAAGGTTTAGAAAGTTTTGACTTGTAGAGTTGGTGAGATGTGCCTAGCACAAGCTATAGTGAACAACTCAATAAGTTCAGTTTGAGGTACTTGGAACGTCAATTGGTTAATAAGACTTTGCCAACGGGCAATGAAATCTATGATAGATTCATCTTCATACTGTTGGGTTGAATAGAGATCGGTTATGGTGAATTTCTTGGTAACATTGATTGAAAAATGATCTAAGAAATCTTGGGATACTTTATTAAAGGAATAAATGGAATGTCAAGGTATTCCACTATACCAATCCAATGTTGGTCCTATCAAAGACATTGGGAAAGTTCGTAGGAGTAAAGCATCATTGTGGGCGATTAGGTAACACCCATGTTTGAACAACCACAAGTGTTGTTGCGGGTCTTCTTTACTATTGAAGTGATTGAATTTAGGCATATCCTAATGTATAGGGTGGGTGTATGCAATGGAAAGTTGACAAGCTATGGAATAAGGATAAAGAACCTCAAAGATTTGCTTAACTCATCTATGCATCATGAGATGATTGCTAAACAAGATAACTTCTACAATAATGAATTAAACTAAAACACTATCATTTTATGTCTAACTACTCTATGATTACTTAAAACATAAATTGAACCTAGTTAAACCTATAAGCAATAAAATTAAATTTGTTGTTTCTTCAATGGAGGTGAAAATGTCTCCCTAAAGTGGCTACAAGACCAAGTTAGATACCCTCCTACTAACCTACTATGAAGTTATGGATGCAAGATGGAGGAGCTTCAACAATGGAGGGTAGCTAAGATCAAATGCCTATTAGCTTTGCTAATGCAAATGAGGTCTAATGCTAATATCTCCAAATGTGAGAGGAATTGTTATAAAAATAAGGTGTGTGGTTGAGAGGGAGGGGTGACTCTTCTATTTATAGTTTTCCAAATGGAAGAGTTTGAACTTTGGGTGCATGTGAGACTAAAGTCTAAAAAGCACTTTAGGATTATATTAGGATAAACATGCTTTAGGATTAGATAAGCTTGGTTTAGGCTAGTTAAACTTGATTAGCGAATGGTTAGAGACTCATTGAGAGTTAGGAGGGGTTTGGATAACCAATTATGACTGATAAATAGCCTACGAAGCCAATAGAAGTGGTCTAGAGAGAATTAGGGAGGTTTTGAATGGTCAAAAGGAGGAATGTTTAGCTAATAAGAGAGATATTAGCCAAATAAGATGATTATAGGAGGAATACGACCGAGAAGGTGTTGTAAATGGGCATCCGAGAGTGGAGCGAAGAAGGGGGAATTAATGAAGTGTCGTCAATTGGTTGAATTAGATGAAATACTAAGTGTAAGAATATTTTAGGTGTCTACATTTGCCCCTCTTTGAGGTGGCGTAAGTGACGTCACTTCAAAGAAAGTAGAAAAGCATAAACAAGTAGAAATTTTTGAAGGGATAGAAGAAAAATGAGTAGAATGAAGGATGCCCCTCGATTGTCAATGGGGTGATAGAAGAACTCGATTGACGATCGAAAATATGACATAAAGAGAACAAAAGAAAGAATAGTGTGAAGAAGAAGAAAAGAAACGGGATATAGAAGAAAAGGATTATGAGGAAGAGGGAATGAGCTAACATCCATCCAATGCCTTTTAAACACATTTATTTTCATCATATTATTGCTAAGGATCTTCATCATCGGTCCTTATTTTAAAACAATGAACAAAAGTGTAGTATGACATGAAAAGCCATATACGAATAAATGTCCGTTTAAAACACCAACTCCATGCAACATACAAAATGCAATGCAATATGAGAAAGTAAAATATGCCTAACTCCATGTAACATACATAATGTAATGCAATATGAGAAAGTAAACAAGACAAACCTAATGAGAGAAACATAATGTAATGTTTTTGTTATCAAGCTTGATTCGACCTATGCAAGTTAACGAAAAGGGTTATGATGGTGCCCCAAGAAAGGATACATGCAAGCAGAATAATGGAGGACACTTCGGTCTGATGAAAAATCAATATACACTATGAAATAGTACCAGGCAACTCGTTGTGCCCTAGAGTACAGATGAAGTAAGTAGCCTAGCTTTTGTTGATGGAGGTAGATCAAGATGATCCGCGAGTTACGCACATGAACAGGTGAGAACCAAAGAGTGATGTTTTGTAGGATGATTTATATTTTTTGAAGTTTTCTTTAAAATATTTGAATGTTTTTTTAACATATTTGAAATTTTTGATTTTTTGAAAGTTTTTCGAAACTATGTACAGAAGACGAGGAAGCGTGGAAGCCCCTAGAGATAGAAGGGATGTCTGAGGCATAAGTACAAGTGTGTATGAAGAAGGTGAAGATGCAAAAATGCCCCAGCGATTAGGTGGGAGTATTCAAAGGTAAAATCTTCATGGGTAGAAGTGGGACCCAAGGCCATTATGGATAGGTTCAACATGATGATGAACGTAAACCAATGAAGTGCTAGGAAGAAGCAAGGATGCCCCAATATAAGTTGGCCTAAAAGCACATGATAGAAAGGAAGGAGAAGATTGATTTTTTTTTTTTTTTAAAGGCGAAAAAGGTGTCTGAAAACATGGCAAAAAGTAATCTTATACACATGGATGTTCTAAATGAAGTAGAAGAACAACGTGAATGATATGAATGTAGCTTAGAAGCCTCGCGATGAAGAAGTGATTAGCCAATGGCACAAATCGTGAGACAAGATAAGGACTAAAGTAAGAGTCTGAACAAGGTAAAAAAAAAGACACTTGGTAACATACTAATCTTGCCTACTCATAGAGATCCAGTGTGTGGAAGTTGAAATTAATTACCTCTTGAAGTGAAGATTTAATAGACAACAAGTGAAAACACCCTAGCCAATGTGTAGGAATGATTTATTTTGAAAGGCGATTGGTGATTTGGATGGTGGAAGGATAGCCATACATTGCTCTATTGTCGGCCAGGCATCTATAGCCCCAATGGAGATGCATTTGATTCTAGTCACAACATTACTCTATTACCAAGAAGGCATCCATAGGCCCGATAGAGATTATTGGAAATACCCCAAGAGAGAGTAATATATCAATTTGCTTTTGCTTTTAGCTTTTAGCTTTTGATTTTTTGATTGATTTTGATTCTTTTACTTTTTGAAAACTTATTTCAGATCTCTTGTTTGAAAATGCGTTAAGAACCACATATGGCTTGATGGAAGGAGGTGGAAGAGATTGTGATGACGACATTGGATAGTGTCAATAAATGTGTCCAAAAGTTCTTCGCAAAAAGTTTATTAGATGTTGAATGTGATAGGATCTCTAAGAGGTTAGTTGTTCTCTAATTTACCAAGGTGATAAAAGACCAAGGTCAAACAGATACCATAGATATATATGTCACAAAATGTGTGTGAATAGGCTAACCACAATATCACCGAAGGGATGAAAATGGAGGAATACTTGCAGAAGAATCACAAGGAAGGGAAGAAATAACATCCATGTGTACGCAAATACCTGATTACAAAGTGTTTGATATTCGTACTGTTGATTTTTGTTATGTTTTTTCAATGTTTTTGTATTTTTGAATTGTTTTGATTTTTAGATTTTTGATAGTTTTTGGAAAGTTGGGACCAAAAATGTCACTCCATGAGATAAGATCCAACAACAATGTTTACGACTTCTTTAATAAGGGAGACTAGGTGTATTTGTTTATCAAGAGTTATGTTATCCCGATCTTGATGATCGTGGTGAGCTCATACTCAACAAATGACTGTGATTTATCCTTAAACAAGGATTGTTCATGCAGGAGCTTGAGTTCCCCATCCATAGGTTTCTGCACTTTACGCCAAACTTGATGGTTACATTGATGTGCATTCTTGAATTGCGTTTGATTTTTAACCATAATATCATTTGATTTGTTGGGAGCTATAGAGCTCTTGGAAGTTTTGAACTGAGCTTGATAATGAACTGTTTGGGTTTCTTATAAGATGACGCGTGACTTGTCTGATCCCGAGAAGTGGGAGAAGAAAGAGAACATGGACATTTAGAACTGATGTGAGAAATGATCATGGGCTTGCCACAACCATTGATAGAAGAAATATGTGATGGATGAAAAGGATACGGTCCAAGAATTGAAGAGGATGGGCTCCAGGAGGTGAGCCACTGATAGAAGATGATGAAGGGCTGCTAGAATACGGCCCTAAGATGGAAGAAATGGGGCTACGAGGACATGGCCCAAGAATAGAAGATGATGAGCTACCCCAAGGTGACCCATATATGAAAGATAATGGAGGGCTACTAGGACGTGGCCCAAGAATAGAAGAAGATGATGAGGGAATACTCGAAGGGGTCCCATAGATAGAAGAGGATGAAGGGCTACTAGGATATGGCCCAAGAATAGAAGGTAATGGGCTACCAAGAGGTGAACCACAAGTAGAAAAGGAGGGCTACTAGGATGTGGCCCTAGGATAGAAGAAGATGATGATGGGCTACCCAATGGTGACCTAAGGAGATATTTTGATTGAGGAATGGTAATAGATAAGGAATGATTGGGCAATGAGAAGATAGGCCATAAATCAATGCTAGACCCTGACATCTCATCATGCTTAGAAGAAGGTGAAGATGGAATAGAAGAAGAATCAATTTCCATGACTTTAGGATCTTCCTTTATATTCTGATAAAAGGAATCAACTTCTTTCCCCAATACATGAGCGTATCAAGTTCTAGAAATAATCCTTGTTTACAATCCTCTAAAGGGATATCATCATGTACTCTGATTGTTTCTTCATTCTGAGAGAAATCAATTAGTAGAGGTTGTTGTTCTTCGACCATGAGAGGTTGACTAGAAGAAATGGACCCGATAAGTGGGGAAGATTGATTGATAGAAGAAGATGACTCAAGAGAGGAAGTAGGATTGGTGGTAGGTTCCTCATGAATGGATGATTTGGATCTAGACCTAGATTTCTTTTCTAGAAGATGATGCAATGTAGGAGAGAAAATAGGATCACATAGCCATCTGTTAAGTTGTGACGTAGGATTCAAATTAGATGATTGACTAGAGGGAATCCAAGTCGTGGAACTCTTCGACGAGGAAGAGGTCGTTGAGATGACTGATGAAGGAGGTCCTGCGAAGAAAGGGAGGACCATGACTCAAGAACCAAATTAGATGTTCGATCGATGGAACTTGGAGTCACATGAGTCTTCAAAGGAGGAAGACGTCATTGAGGTGAGTTAGAATAAAGGTCCTGTGAAGGAAGGGAGGACCATGATTCAGGATTTGATCTAGGGGTATCCAAACAATAGTTGGGATCTAATTCTTCAGAAGAAGAGTAGAAATCCAAATGGTAGTTTGGATCTAAATAAGAAGAAGAAGAAGAGTGGGGGAACATGAATAATAATTTGGATTAGAAGCATCCAAACCATACCACCGACTATGAGCTGAAGGTGGGGAATAGGGTACCTGAATGGGCTCTCTAACACGAAGAACCAAATGAGGCTTAGTCGTAATGGGAATCTTTTGATTTGAATTGCTAAACCTAGGTTCTATATTGTTGTAAATGTGAGAAACCGCGTGATAGTCAGTCATTTTTGGCGTTGTTTAAGCACAAATGTCTAGATCTAGATAGTGTGATGGAACTCCTTCAAAGGGAAGGAAGTGACATGTCAATTCAGGGAAGCATAATGGCAACCAACTAGACATTTCATAATTATGGAGATGCGTGCGTGATTTTCTAAAGACAGTCTAAGAAAAATAGACATTGTGATGATGCAATCTTGACAAGATCAAAAAGGATTGTCCTAGAAAACAATTTTTCTAGATTAATGGCCACAAGGAACAATCATGCAAGTGTGAAACACAAAACAAATCAACAAGGAAATACACCCTATGCAAATGCGTGTGCAAAGTGAGTTTGATGCAAAGATGATCAACACAATGTCAATATTTACATCAAGCTCAAAATGAACAAGGCATAAATATTAACAAAGGGTAGATATGACTCCCAATCAAAGGATACAACGATGCATTCAACAACCAACAAGGCCAAAATGTCAAAGGGCGAGGATTACAAATGTAAGCCACATTACCACACCAATTAGACACGTCTGTCAAGATTCACGGAGAAGCAAGATATTAGTGCCAAAGTGGTATTGAAACAACGCAAACATAGTAAGTGACACCTTTCAAGATTTGGGACAATGTTTGAAATCAAACCAAGTCAAGGTATACTAAGGATGTGTTAAAATGTGCGCAGTGTAACGCCACAATGCAGATACCTAGATCACGTTTACATAAAACAAGACATAAGTATCTTAATTGTGTCGAGACAATGCGAACAAATTAATACATCAAAGGGAGATAAAATGATGACTGAATCGAACTATGATGATGATCTTGAAATCAAGATCAAGTGGCCATCAAAGATATGAGGACGCATCCACACACTTTAGACGTTTAACAACTCATCCACAAACATGGATGAGCGTAAACGGACAAAAAAGTGGTGAACACTATCTATGAAAACACTCCGAAAGATGCCTTTTGTTGCCCCAAATGGGCAACAAGAACGCAAAGGTGTAGATCAAAAGATGGAAATAAACTAAGTGTTACTTGGGCAGAGCTTCACCTTGTCCAAAGGCGAGAAAGAAGCTAAGCTAATTGAAATTTTGTCCAATTTCCATGATGAAAGGCACTTAGATCCAACTTAAGTGGATTCTTTGCCTTGTTCGGATAACAAGGTTATGAATCCAAACAATTTATCACTTTGTGATGGCCAAGACGCAACAAAAGACTAGTAAAGTGGGCCTCAAGAAAAAATGGTCTCCTTAATAAGATCTCTCAACTAGGTGTTACAAAGTCGTCTAAGAGTGGGCACAATTTACCCAAAAATTCACACTGACTAATTTGGGAGTATCTCAGCTTTTCCCCCTTCAAGTACAGTGGGCACTAATTACATCCATCATGTACTCTTTCTAGGGTCGCGATATGGACAACTTTGTAACGCTAACTCACAAGGAAAACTAGTCAAGTGGGTAAGCGAGGCACTTCCTGTTTCATCCACGAGGTTACACAGTGGTGGACTACTTTAGGGTTCCTGGAACCACCCCCATTGTTATAGCTTAAGGTGTTATGCCAAAGGGGTTATGTTCTAGTTGAGCGGATAGGGACGTACCCTTTTCCGAAACCTACAATACAATGTTTTGAATATGGTGTGTTTTTTATCTTTCTTTAACTTAATGTATGCAATGGAAAGTTGCACAATCTATGGAATGAGGATAAATAACCTCAAACCTTTGTTAACTCATCCATGCATCATGAGATGAGTGCTAAACAAGATAACTTCTATAATAATGAATTAAACTAAAACACTATCATTTTATGTCTAACTACTCTATGATTACTTAAAACATAAATTGAACCTAGTTAAACCTATAAGCAATAAAATTAAATTTGTTGTTTCTTCAATGGAGGTGAAAATGTCTCTGTAAAGTGGCTACAAGACCAAGTTAGATACCCTCCTACTAACCTACTATGAAGTTATGGATGCAAGATGGAGGAGCTTCAACAATGGAGGATAGCTAAGATCAAATGCCTATTAGCTTAGCTAATGCAAATGAGGTCTAATGCCAATATCTCCAAATGTGAGAGAGATTTGTTATGAAAACAAGGTGTGTGGTTGAGAGGGAGGGGTGACCATTCTATTTATAGTTTTCCAAATGGAAGAGTTTGAACTTTGGGTACATGTGGGACTAAAGTCTAAAAAGAAATTTAGGATTAGATTAGCATAAACATGCTTTGGGATTAGATAAGCTTGGTTTAGGCTAGTTAACTAGGGTTTAGGATAGTTAAACTTGATTAGCAAGTGATTAGAGACTCATTGAGAGTTGGGAGGGGTCTGGATAACCAATTATGACTGATAGATAGCCTATGAAGCCAATAAAAGTGGTCTAGAGAGAACTAGGGAGGTTTTGAATGGTTGAAAGGAGGAATGTTTAGCTAATAAGAGAGATATTAGCCAAATAAGATGATTATAGGAGGAATACGACTAAGAAGGTGTCATAAATGGGCATCCGAGAGTGGATCGAAGAAGGGGGAATTAACAAAGTGTCGTTAATTGGTTGAATTGGATGAAATACTAAGTGTAAGCATATTTTAGGTGTCTATAGTAGGGACAAATGGGAATAGATGGATGGATAGGCTCATTACAGATTTCATCATATGTTAAAGAATTACGAGATCTAGAAACAAATGCTTCTAAGGTATGCATCTTCTCCATCATCATTTTAATGAGGTCGTTAGTAGGTTGGGATGAATGGGTGCCCCTGCAGAAAAAGGGGGTTGATGTTGAATGTATGAGGTGGGTGGTATGATGTTGTATGGTGGTGTTGAGTATGAGAAGCTGCGCAGGGGAGGAATAGATGTGGGTGGAACATAGCCAACATAATTAATAGATGAGGTAGGGTTTTTGGTAGTATGTGTATGTGGGTAGGGTAGTCAAAACAACTCTAGTGGTGATTGGGGAGTACGTTATGGGATAGATAGGACGAGGTTTTGGAAAGGGGTGTAATTTTTTGATAGTGAAGGTGTTTGTGATGCAATGGGTATATGTGAAATGGAGGGTGCAGATGAATCTATACTCATAGAGGTTGTGGGAGGTACAATCGATGTCGTGGGCATGATAGATGACATAGATGTTGCAGTTATAGTGGTTATGGGATTTAGCTGAGACACCACAGGTGATAAAGTGGATGATAGTAGTGCCAAACTAGTGCTAGTTGATTTGAAGTGGGGGCTAGAGAAGGAGGGATATATACAAGCATGTCGTATATTAGCGTCCCAAAGAATCTTGGGTGGAAGAATGAGAAAGGTAATCTTTGGAGGGTAGCGGGATTCTAGTCAAGAAGTCTCATAAACTCCTCATCACCTTTGGTTGCAATGGGGATAAGTTGAGTCGGATCCTTAGGTGACAGAATGGAAGACGATGATGGACTAGGTGGGAGTGGTTGATGGATAGCGTGAAATAGAGTATATCGGGTGAACTTTTCTCCGTAAATGACACAAGGAACAATAGAGTTGGGATGAAACAAATTCTGGGAGGAAAAGTTGGTAAATGTTTTGATTAAAATAAAAAACAAAGTTACCAACGCCGATCTAACTGACCGATGATGGTTAAGGGTGACCAATGTCGATTTACATGAGGAACCGATACCGATTACTGTGAGAAAATGATAGTTTCAAAAATGAGGTAGAAAGCGATGATCATCGGACGACAGAAAGTTGTATTTGATGATTGTTATCAGAGTATAGAGAGTAAAAATATACACAAAGACTCTAAAATGAAGAGAATATGAGATAACTATCTTTTGGGTAAATTAACCAAAAGAAAAAGGAATTGACACTAGTTTGGTAAACTGATGGCGGTCAGGTTTAAACCAACGGGGTTTTTGGACCGATCTTTGATTACTATGAAATCTGAAGAATGAGGAAAAAATGATTTTTTGTGAATTTAGATGAGATGAATAATCAACTCGAAGTCTGGGGATGATAAGATGAGGTCTTGACACACTCTGAGAAAGTTAGAATACTCCAACTATAAGGGCGGAGTGTGAAAGGGAAAAAAATGAAGAATCATATCCTCACACCTCAAAACACAAGTCAAACATAAAGCTAGGAAAATACGTAACCCAACAAGTGATTTTAATGTGTTTATCTTATGCTATTTAAAATACTGACTCATGAATTTAGAGTAGATTTTTTGGTTGGGAAGGCTTCCTACGAAGAAGGAAATTCTAAAGGTGAGGTTTTAGGTTATGTTATGGTGGGGGTGGGCCGTTCTCTGAGGTAATGACTAGAAAAAGATAACAACTTGGTGCCCACTATCAATCCTTTGATCGTGTGATTGTTGAAAGCTTCTTCCGGGTGGGATGTTGTTTAAGAAGATGTATATATTTCAATTTTTGTAGTTTGGCAAAGAGAGAGAAGAAAGAATGTGATTTTCTATGATTTAGTTATGTCAACCATCAGTTGGGCATGACTTCCAGCATATAGGTTGCCCTCATTTTTAATGTGAGCTAAAATGCAACAAATCAAAATGCTATGCAAGTGTTTTAAGCCCAAATTGAAGTGTGATATTCAATGTAGCAAGTAGTGAACAGGAAGAGGGATGCTCTTTCACTAATGCAATACGAATGAAAGAAAAGAAGTATTATTTTATAGCACCAAAAACACGATTTATTTTAGACAATAGAAAGAGAGGAATATTCTAGAGAGTAAATATAATGTGTAAGCCTTCTAGAAGGGAAACAAACACACAACTTTTACCTAGGAATGAATTAAATGCAAGGAACCTCAGATGGGTCCCACCGGGCATGCCAAAATATTTCACCATTTTCTTTAAGTTTTTAGACGAAATAGATAAGGGTGTGGGCCAAGGAGGAATACCTATTTTGATGGTGGTTGGATGTCATTGCATGCATTCTGACTTCTTGATCTAATGTTGACTGTGAGAGCTTCTTTTTGGCTAGGAGGAACTACCTGAAATACACAAGAAGATCACAAAAAGAGGATTAAATAATATATGTCAATGGGCTGCCTAGCGTGTGCTAGATCCAGAAGTGTGATACTTCCTCGGTGGCAATCAACCTTTGTTTAATACATGTCAATGTAATAAATATCATAATTGAATAAAATCCTACTATAGTTGATATTATTTAGGTATCTCATCTAAATACAATAAGAAAATCTAACACAATAGGCTAGGCTATGATCAGATCTGGAAATAAGGTAAATAACTAAGGTGCTAAAATAGGTCAAGGTCAGATTCTGGGTCACTTGAATCACTTAAAAATGGTTATTAGGATCTGGTATTAGCAGGACTTCCAAATATAGAGGCTGACGTTAGTCTGGTATGACCAATGATGGTTTAGTAAGAACTTACTACGGTTATTGCGGGATGGTAGTAACTCAATAGTTCATGGTTTTGAGGATTTTTCTGAGACTGGATCAGAGATGGTGAGGATTTGGTTTAGGTCTTGGGAGATGTTGGGAATATTCAGAGGTACTTACAAGTATACCGAGGTGATTAAAAGGGTTATGAGTGATGGGAATGGTCGGGTTCATAGGAAGATAATAGTGGTGGGGTGAAAATATAGTTGATGGTTGATAAACAAAGGTGAAGAACTCTTATAAACTGAATAGAAATAAATTGGTGCAGGTTAGAGACACACTTACTATTGTGCAGGTTCAATGGCTAGGTGGTGGTGATGGTTGATCGGTGAAATGGCAATCGAGTGTCGACAAAGTGCTTCTCGGAGTGCTCCTTTGAATGAAAAAATCCTCCGATCAATGGTTGTGCTAGCTATGGCTGTCTAGATGTGTGAAAGAGATTTGGTTATTTCTTGCATGCAGATCTCCTTTTCTCCCAAAACTTGAGAATGTTTCTAACCTCTCAAACAAGGTTACCAAAATGGTTATATGGTAACCGATGACGGTTTAGGGTTACCGGCATCGTTTCAAGTTGACTAGCATCGATTAAGGTGGGATATCCTAGGTTTCCTAAAATAGCAGATCTTGGCTATCCTCTTCTATATTTTCTCATTTTTTTCCGGGTCTAAATGGAACGTTGCGCTTAGATACGTGGGAATGTGGTTAGAGGAAGAATAGGCATGTTCTTTTAGGGTTATACTAAGTCTTAGTTCATTAAGGTAAGTAGGGATAAGTCTTAGTTAGTTATGGAAACATGTTATGAATAGGTTTATGGTGAGGTGGAAATTGGTTTTAATTGAGGTAATTAAATAATGAATGAAGTGAGGATGAGTATTAATTTAATTGTAAATAATTAAATTAATATTAATGTTGGGTATATAAGGGTCATGGCTAGGTGAATTTGTTTAAGTTAACTTTTTGAAAGGTGACCAGGGGAGCGTGACTCAGTGTGGTGTCAGTGGGGAACAGATACTGGTGGCGAGATATCCCGAATAGGTAATAGACGAGATTAGCGGTTGTTGGTGATATTTATAAGTAGGTGGGGTAGACATGACGATTCTTATGGTAATTGGAGGTACAGTTGCGCAAGATGGAGAGGACGAGGTTTTGAAAAGGAGTATGAGTTGCCGACACCATGGGTGGCTGTGATGCAATAGGTATATACGAGGTGGTGGGTGTAGACGGGGCTATGCTCAAGGTGGTTGATGAAGGAATAGTTGACACCATGGGAGAAACTGACGTCAATGGTGTGACAGATGTTATAGGTGTAGTAGGTATAGATGATGTGGGGTCAAGTTGGGACAACATAGGGGGTAAGGTGGAATAAGGTAATGTTGAGCTAGTGGTAGGCGATGCGTATGGGGGGCGAGGCGGGGAGGGATGGACATAGGCATACCATATACCAACTGTCCTGATGAATCCCTAGTGGATGAATGGGAAGATAGTATTGTAAGGTAGTAGGTTTTTTGTCAAGGAGTCTTGTGAACTCCTCGTCACCAGTCTTGATGATAATGGGTTGAGTTGGATCCATAGTCGACAGGATGGAAGGTGACGATGGGCTAGGTGGAAGTGACTAAAGGTTGGCATGAAACACAAGGGTGTTGGCTTGGCTATGAGTTAAAACCATGTGAGTTAGCATAAACTTGGTAATATGTTCTCTGTAAATGACACAGAAAAATAGAAGAAATGGAGAAAAATAGGTTTTGGGAGGTGAAACTAGTCTTTTTTAATTAAAAATTAAAACACAGGAACCGACGATGGTTAGGTTAACCGATAATGATGAGAGGGTAACCAATGCCAGTTATGGTGACCAATACTGGTTATTGTGGGGATTCAAATTTTTGAAAAATGTTGTAACAACTGATGAAAATGAGACAAAATCTAGATTTGATAGTGATTTCAAAGATCTAGAGGTATGATGATGCTTTTGAGGAACCTCAGAAAGAACATAAAATGTGGTGAATGTTGTTTTTGGTGAAATGACCAAAAAATATGGAAACCAAAAATGGTTAGGTAAACTGATGATGGTCAAATAAAAACTGATGACGGTCACTGGACTAACACTAGTCACTGTGAAATTTGAAAATATGGAAGAATTTGGTTTTTGTGACTTAGATCAGATAAACTATCAACCCGAAACCTGAGTATGATAGTAATGGACCCTAACACACCCAAGAAAAGTCGAATACACTAACTACAATTGTGGGGTGTGAAAGGAAGAAAATAAAATGAAGAACATGACCTCACAACTCAAAACACAACTCAAGAAAAAGCTAAGAAAAACACGAAATCCTATGGGTGAATTTTATGTTTTAGCTTATGTTATTTTAGACTAACTTGTGAATAGAGAAAATATTTTTAGTTGGAAAGAAGGTGTCCTATGAAAGGCAAGATCTAAGGATGGTTTCAGGTAATGTTTTGGTGGGGCGGTCCTTTCTCTGAGATAATGAATGGATAGAGAAACCAAATGGATGCCCATTATCAATCCTTTGATCATGTGATCATTGAAAACTTCTTCCAAGTAAGGTGTTGTTTAATAATATGTGTGACTTTATTTTTGTGTAGTTTGACAAGGAGAGAAGATAATGTGCTCTATGATTTAATTATGTCAACCATCAATTGGGCATGAATTCTAGTGTATAGGTTGCCCTCAATTTTAATGTGAGCTAAAAATGCAAACATAGAAGTATGAAATGCAATTATTTTAAAACCCAAATTGAAATGTGATATTTGATGTAAACAAAGAGTGAATAGGAAAGGATATGAATTTCACTAATGCAAATGCAAGAAAAGAAAGACAGAATACTTGTTTTTGGTGTCGGTTGAAGGCGTGTGTGCATTCGATTTCCTAATCCAAGTTGATTGTGAGAGCTCCCTTTTGGCTAGGAGGAACTACCTGTAAATGTAAAACAATACCACTAAATAGAGTTAAATAAAACAATGAGTGGAATGCCTAGCAGAAGCTAGATCTAGGAAGCGTGATACTTCCTAAACAGGTGTCAATCCACTTTTATATAACAATATTAATGCTAGTTAAATCATACATGAAGTAAAGATCATATTGGAATTGAAATGATTTAGGTATCTCGTATAAAACAATAAGAAAGGTCATTCAAAAGGTTGTTTAAGGTCAAAATGGGAGGGTTGATGGTGGTGTTGAGTTACAGTGTCAGTGCACAGCTCTCGGGTAAGGTTTGGTAAGGATTAAGAATGGTTCTGGGCTATTGGGAAGTGGGTATTAGCTCGTTGGTCTGAGATATATTGATAGAGACAGAATGGCGATGTCGGCTAATTAACCGATGCCGGTTAGGTGGAGTGACCGAGCGTTAGTAGGGGAAATTATCATAAAGTTTCTAGAGTTGGTTTTCAAGAATCCCTATGATTGCACAAAGGTTATAAATGGCGAGTGTGAGGTTGTAAAATGGTTCAAGGATCGAGATGATCGGGGAGAGGGTGAAAATGGGTGGAAATTCTAGGTATGATCGGGTTATGGGTTGATGAAAGGGAGGAATTACATGGGTGTGGAGAGAAATAAACTAGAGAGATGAATAAAAATCTACATAAAGAAACTAGAGATTCAATGAGGAGATGTTGAATACTTACTGGAAAATATATTGGAGGATGTAGGTGATGAAGATAGTGATAGTAGAGATCCAGAGAGAAGAGTCATATTCGTGCCATGGAAGTTCGGACCTCCATGCCTCTCTCTTATGAATCTGTGATTGTGAAGAGGATGATGAATGGTGACCGATGTTGGTAGTGCTCTCGTGTGTCTTCTTTTTCCTGAGTTCTAAAGAGATTTGATTAATCCGAGTCTCTAGAAGAAATGAGATCCTGAATCAAGTGACCAACCTAGGAAAAGGATTTTGGAAATGTATTTAACCTAACCAGCAATGGTTAGGTGACCGGCATTAGTTGATATATAACCAACATTGGTCAAGGTGGGAATATCTAGGCTGGCCAAAAATAGCTAGATTTTTGCTATTTTTTGTGTGATATTCAACATTATGTCAAGTCTCGATTGATAGATCATAGCAAGATTGTGTGCATGTATATTTTGATTAATGCTAAATCAAATGAAGCAAGAACTACCACCTAAAATAGTTCTACAATTTAGCTAAAACAAAGCATAAACACCATCATGATAAGAATTAAACAAGGGTTAGATGCTAGCATTCATAAATACAAACTTTGAAACTAACAATGCTAAATATCTAAACTCCTATATTCTCTAACAACAAATAAATGAATGGACCTAAGTAAGCTCCATGACTATCAAAATAGTTGTCCTTAATGTTCCAAGAACCTAGGAATTGGGCTAATCAAAGTTGGGCTACAAGACCCTTTTGACACCTCCCATATGACCAAAGCACTTTAAGAAATAGGCTTAACTCTTCAAGATGATGAACTCTCAAAAGGGCAAGGTGCAAGCTCTTAGTCTCTTTGCTATATGCTTTGTATTTGCTCTCTAAGGAGTTTAGGTGTAAGTAAAAAGGTAGGTGGAGGGCTCTTTATATAGCCCAAAGGATAAAGGATTCAACACATTCTCATGAATGTGGGATAAAGGTAAAACATGATTAGGAATGGATAAGGTTGCTTTATTAAAGGTAACCTTACTTTATAAGAGTTTAATACATGTTTAGCAAGTCATGAGAGTTGGGGGGTGTTTTAATTAATCAAAGGTGATTAACTAATAGGTAGATGTAAGCTTATAGAAGATAATTAGAGGAATATTAGTATGATTTAGGCTATTATAAGGGGATTAAATCAATTAAATATTGATTTATTGGTTAAATGGAAGGGAAAGCTAATTAATTAATAATAATTAATTAGTCTAGGTAGAAGGGGTGATTTATTAATGGAAGGTCGTTAATTAGGGTATTTGTTGGATAGGAAACTTAATTAATTAGCTTAGTGTAATTAATTAATGATGATATGAGGGAAAATGAGTGATTTTGATGATATGTCATTGATTTGTGAGAAAGGGGATAATTAGTGCAATTTAAGTATTTAAATTGCTTGGGCGTAATTATAGGTGTCTACATTTGCCCCTCTTTGGGGTGGCGTAAGTGATGCTACTTCAAAGATAGTAAAGAAGATATTTTGAAGGGATAGAAAAAATTAGTAGGAGGGAGAGATGCCCCCTCGAGTGTCGATGGGGTGATGGAAGAAGCCGATCGACGATCGAAAAAGGTGAGATATAGGCAAGAAGAAGGGGGATGAGGTAGGATGCCTCGATGAGAGGGAGAATTAGGGGTGAAAGGGAAGTGGTGTAGAAGAAATATGGATGAGGGGAGAGAAGAGCTTAACCTCTAGCCGCTTATTTGTTTGGAACAAATTTGATGTCATCATATTGCCATAGGAACTACATCATCGGTCCTTATGAAAAATATAAGCATACGACAAAGGTAGAATGACATGAAAATCCATACTATGAATGATTGTCCATTGCTAAAAACACCAACTCCATGCAACATACAAAATGCAATGCAATATGAGAAAGTGAAAGATGCCTAACTCCATGCAACATACAAAATGTAATGCAATACGAGAAAGTGAAAGATGCCTAACTCCATGTAACAGACAAAATTTAATGCAATATGAGAAAGTAAACAAGCTAAACTAATAGAGAAACATAATATAATGTTTTTATTATCGAGCTTCGATTCGACCTATGCAAATTAATGACAAGGGTTGATGATGGTGCCCCAAGCAAGGATACATATGAGGGGAATAATGGAGGACACTTGGGTCCGATGGAAAAGCAATGTGCACTACGAAACAATACTAGGAAAATCGTTGTGCCCCAAAGTATGGATGAAGTAAGAAACCTAGCTTTTGTTGATGGAGGTAGATCAAGATGATCTGCAAGTCGCACACATGAACAAGTGAGAACCAAAGAGTGACGTTTTGTAGGATGATTTTCAATTTTTAGAAGTTTTCTTAAACATATTTGAATGTTTTTTTGAGGATTTTTTTAACATATTTGAATGTTTTGGTTGATTTTAAAAGTTTTATGAAACTATGTATAGGAAAATGAGAAAGCGTGGATGCCCCCAGCGATAGATGGGATGTACAAGGGCATAAGGCCACGTGCGTACTAAAAAGGTGAAGATGCAAAAAAATTCCCCAACGATTAGGTGGGAGTATTCAAAGGTAAACTCTTCACAGGTAGAAGTGGGATCCAAGGCCATTATGGATAGGTTCAACATGATGGTGAACGTAAACTAATGAAGTGCTAGGAAGAAGCAAGGATGCCCCCAGCGTAAGTTGGCCTACAAGCACATGATAAAAAGGAAGGAGAAGATTGTTTTTTTTTAAGGGGACAAAGGTTTCCACAAACATGGAAAATAAGTAATCTTATACACATGGATGTTCTAAACAAAGTAGAAGAATGATGTGAATGATATGAATGTAGCTTAGAAGCCTCGTGATGAAGAAGTGATTAGCCAAAGGCATAAATCGTGAGACGAGATATGGACTAGAGTAAGAGTCTGAACAAGGTACAAAAAGACACTTGGTAACATACTAATCCTGTTTACTCATAGAGATCTAGTGTGTGCACGTGGATTTTATTACCTCTTGAAGTGAAGATTTAATAGACAACAAGTGAAGAGACCCTAGCCAATGTGTAGGAATGATTTATTTTGATAAGTGATTTTGTGAATGGAGGGTGAAAGGATAGCCGTACATTGCTCCGTTGCCAACCAAGCGTCCATAGCCCCGACAGAGATGTATTTGATTCTAATCACAAAATTGCTCTATTGCCAGTCAAGCGTCCATATCCCCGATAGAGATTATTGGAAATACCCCAAGAGAGAGTTATATATTAATTTTCTTTTGATTTGTAGCTTTTAGCTTTTGAGTTTTGATTGATTTTGATTCTTTTACTTTCTGAAAACTTATTTCATCTCTCTTGTTTGACAAGGGGTTAAGAACCACCGATGGCTTGATGGAAGGAGATGGAAGTGATTGTGATGAAGAAATTAGCTAGTGTCAACAAATATGTCTAAAATTTCTTCACAACAAGTTTATTAGATGTTTGAATGTGATAGGATCTCCATGAGGTCAGCCATTCTTTAATTTACCAAGGTGATAAAAGACCAAGGGAAAATAGATACCATAGAGATAAATGTCGTAAAATGCATGTGAATAAGCTAACCAAAATATCACCAAAGGGATGAAAATGGTAGGAAGACTTGTAGAAGAATAGCAAGGAAGGGAAGAAAGAAATATCCATGTGTACGCAACACCTAATTGCAATGTTTGATCTTTGTACCTTTGATTTTTGTTGTTTTTTTAATTTTTTAGATTTTTGATATTATTTATATATTTTTATATATATATATATATATATATATATATATATATTGAACCGTTGTTACTAACAAAGTCACTCTGTGTGATATGATCCAACAACGATGTTTACGACTTCCTTGATAAGGGAGACTAAGCGTGTTTGTTTATCAAGAGTCATGTTTTCCCAATCTCGATAATTGTGGTGAGTTCACACTTAACAAAGGACTTGTGATTTATCCTAAAACATGGATTTTGTATGCGGAAGCTTGAGTTCCCTATCTAGAGGTTTATGCACTTTATGCCATACTTGATGGTTATGTTGATGTGCATTCTTGAATCATGCTTGATTTACAACTTTGAGATTGTTCCAGTTGTTGGGGGATTTTGAGCTCCTAGAAGTTTTGACCTGAGCTTGATAATGAACCTGTTTGGGTTTCTTATAGGCTGACACTTGAATTTTCTGACCTCGAGAAGGAGAAGAATGTGAACATTTACGATTGATGATAGGAATGATAGGAATGGTAGTGGGCTTGCCACAACCATTGATAGAAGAAATATGTGATAGATGAAAAGGATACGGTCCAAGAATTGAAGAGGATGGGCTACTAGGAGGTGAGCCACGGATAGAAGGTGAAAGGCTACTAGGATGTGGCCCAAGAATAGAAGAATAAGGGATACTAGGACGTGACCCATAAATAGAAGATGAAGGGATACTAGGATGTGGCCCAAGAATAGAAGAAGAAGGGCTACTAGGACGTGATCCATAAATAGAAGACGAAGGGCTACTAGGATGTGGCCCAAGAATAAAAGAAGAAGGGCTACTAGGATGTGGCCCAAGAATAGAAGATGATGGAATATCCGGGGGTGATTCATACATAGAAGATAAGGAGCTAGTTAGATGTGCCCCAATAATCGAAGATAGTGGGCTACTCGAAAATGTCCCACAAATAGAAGAGGGAGGGCTACTAGAAGGTGACCCACACCTAGATGAAGATGAAGGGCTACTTGGCGTTGACCCCACAAGAGATTGTGATTGAGGAATTATGATAGACGAAGAGTTATTGGGTGATGAGAAGATAGGCCATGGATCTATGCAAGACCAAGGAGTTTCATCACATAATGAAGAATGTGAAGATGGAAGAATAAGAGGAGGATCAAGTTGCATGATCTGAGGCTCTTCCTCCATTTCTTGATTAAAGGAATCAACCTTTTCCTCATAATATGTAGATGCATCAAAGTCTAAAGAGAATCCTTTTTTATAATCTACTAAAGGAATATCTTCATATGCCCCTATAAATGCCCTATTTTTTTTCATTCGAAAGAGACCAATCGGTATGATTTGTTGATCGATCCCTAGGGTTTATTGGAAGAAATAGGTTCACTTAGTGTGGAAGGCTTAGAAGATGTTTGATGATTATTGATAGAAGAATATGGTGTGGGGATGAAGAATATGTGTAGCTAGATGTCTCAGGAGTAGAAGAAGGTGGTGTGGACCTACCTATACAATGGTATGTCATATGTAAAATAGTAGGATTAAGTCCAAAGTCTATAGATTGTGACACATGGGTCGATTTAGATGTTTGTCTCAAAGGACTTTGAGTCACACGAATCTTCACAGAAGGAAGATTCCGTGGGGGTGATTTATGAAGAAGGTCTTGTAAAGAAGGGGAGGACTGTGATTCAAGCATCGCATTAGATGAATGATGACAAGGGTCCTGCGAAGAAAGGGAGGACTGTGATTCAAGCATCACATTAGATGAATGATGACAAGGGTCCTGCGAAGAAAGGGAGGACTGTGATTCAAGCATCACATTAGATGAATGATGACAAGGGTCCTGTGAAGAAAGAGAGGACCGCGATTCAAGAATTGTATTATACTTCTGATTGGAGGGATTCAGAGTCGCGTGTATCTTCAAAGGAAGAAGATGTCATTGGGGCAACTGATAAAAGGGGTCCTACGAAGAAAGGGAGGACCGTGACATAAGAGTCACATTAGATGATTGATGAAGAGGATCCTACAAAGAAAGGGAGGACCATGACTTAGGAGTCGCATTAGATGACTTAGGAGTCGAATTAGATGAATCCGAATAGTAGTTTGGATCTGAATCCTCAGGAGAGTCAGAGGAAATATTTGGATTGGAATCCTCAGAAGAAGAGGAAATGTTTGGATTAGAATTAGAAGAAGAGTGGGGGGAACTCGAATAATAATTTGGATCAAACGTGTCCAAATCATACCACCGACTATGAGATGAAGGTGGGGAATGAGTTACCCGTATGGGCTCTCTAGCATGAAGAACCAAACGAGGTTTAATTGTGATGGAAATCCTATGATTTGAATTCTTTAAAGCTAGGTTCTATATTTTTGTAAGTATGGGGAACCACACGATAGTTAGTCATTTTTGGCACTGTTTTAAGCACAAATTTCTAGATCTAGATAGTGTGATGGAACTCCTTCAAAGGGAAGGAAGTGACATGTTAATTTAGGTAACATAAGGACAACCAACTAGACATTATGTAAGTATGGGGATGTGTGCGTGATTTTCTGAAGAAGGTCTAAGGAAAATAGACATCGTGACGACGCAATATTGATGAGATAAAAAGGGATTGTCCTAGAAAATAAGTTTTCTGCATGAATAATCACAAGGAACAATCATGCGAGTGTGAAACACAAATTATCAACAAAATGTGCCCCTGCTCATTTTTGTGGCTAACTCCTTGTGTTCTTGCCTCTCTTGTGCCTCAGTCTCCATTTTTGGTTTTAGGCACTCAAATCTTTCTGGAAATGGCACCATTGGATAGAGCTCTCTCTCAGCTTTCCAGAAAGGTAAAGTTTTCCTCCTAACTCCTCATATTTTTCAAGTTATGGCTCGGCGGAGTTCTTGTGGGAAATTTTCCCCTTGGAATCCGGAGCCAATAGGAAGCTGCCACGTGTCCCAGGAGGTGGTGGAGCGCAGGATTTTGAAAAAAATTCCAAATGCAAAAAAGAGGTAAAATTCAAAATTTTTCCCGCCGATCCGTTTTGGGCCTGTTTTTTCCCTAAATCTTCAAACGGCCATAACTTTCGATCCAGAGCTCAGATTTTCACGTTCTTTATATCAATGGAAAGCTGGTAAAATTATCTACATGATTCCATGGTCAATTTTGAATTTTGGTTCAGTTTGGAGGGATAAAATCAAAAACACTTCAAAAATGGTACCCATGGGAGTTCGAGGGGAAATCGGCGTTTCAACAACCAATTTTAATGCAAAATGGGTCGCATTCTTCTCAAAGATGGTCAAAAATGTCAAGGATGGGTATCCATCGGGTCACCCATGCTATTTTTAATGTATTTTGGTCAATGAGGAATGGCTCCCACATTTTTTCATGTTTTCTCTCTCCTGGGTTCGACCCATGCACTGTAAAAGCCAGATTTGGCTCATTTTTCAAAGGTGGAACACTTTTTTTACACAAAAGTTTGACATTCTGTTTCCACTTTCAACAAGTTATTTTGGCAAGTATCAAACCTTCCAGGGATCAGTAATAGGTTTTTCTGCCTCTTTGGTGTTGGAATACAAGGATTTTGATGTTGAAAATCACAATCGAATGCTCTGTGGAATGCTTTGATCCTTTGTATGTGTTGTTTGCTTCATTTCAAACCCTTGTTTACAACTTATCAACCCGTGCATGATGTTTTATGTTGTAATTTCTGATTTGTGTCAATTTGCATGAGCAAGAAGTGCTCACCACTCCTTTGGTGTATCACACTTATCGAGTTTAGTTTTAATTTTTGCATTTCTTATCCCCTGTCTCCTTGCAAATTAAGATAAAATTAGGATCTAAACCTCTGCAGTTGTGTAAATAATAGAACTAATCGTTTTAGAGGAGTTTGAGGAACCAACCTCTAATCTGGATATTCCTCTTTCATCTTACAAGTCCCACACTTGGAGAGAGGTTTCAATGTTGTGAAATCACATTTTTGGATGCCCTAAACATCAACTTAGAACCTTGATTTGAATCCATGGGTGCTGCTGATTTGCAACAACAAAACCCAAAGCCAATCAACAAGGAAATACACCATATGAAAATGCGATGCAAAGATGATCAACAAGATGTTTTCACTTATTCCAAGTTCAAGGAAATGAACAAAACGTAAGTAAAAAAGAAGTCAATGCGATCTCCCAATCAAGATATACGATGAGCGAGCTCAAACTTGAGTAAGACCTATATCGCAAAAAGTTCCAATTACAATTTGTGAATGAAACAACAATATCACCAAGATATGTTAACCCACTTTGTGAGAAAGTGAAGTATTGATATCGAGGTGTTATTGATATAACACGCACAAATAGTAACACCTAGCACTCTTTGAAATCGAGGTAATAATAGAACCGAACTAAAAAGCTCAAAGTATAGCTAGGAATAGTTAAAAATGTGTGCAACATAACCATACAATATAGGTATTTATGTCGAGTTTACAAGAAACAAGACGTAAATATCAAAATTGTAGTGATACGATACAAACAAGCTAACTCTTCTAAGGAAGTCTACGGTGATGAACCATGCCTAACTACAATGATGACCTTGACATGGGTATCAAGATCAGAATGGCTACCAATAACGTGAAAATTCCTTCACACACTTTAGACGTTTAACTAACCCATCCGCATAAACATGGATGGGCGTAAATGACATAAAAGTGAGAGAAAGCATGGTCGATTGGTAACACAAAGGTAGTCACCCTTCTTTTTCTCAACAAAGTGTCAAAAGAATGTGAAGGAAGTAAATCAAAAAAGATGAAAAATGTTAGCCTCACTTTGGTAGAGTTTCACCTCGCCCTAAGGCAAGTAAAAACTAGGCAAAAGTAATACGTCACACGTTTCTCAAAAATAAGGTTCATAACTCAACACTGTTTTAATATGGTCAAAGTGGGCTCTTGGCGGAAGTATATTCTCCTAGGTGGTTCTCTCACCCTAGGTGTTACAAAGTTGCCACGAGTGAGCGTGATTTACCCAAAAAGTCACACTGACTAGTTTGGGAGTATCTCAGCTTTACTTTACCCCCTTCAAGAACAGTAGGCAACTAGTGCGTCTACATGTACTATCACTGGGGTCGCCACAACGGAAAACTTGTAACGCTATCTCACAAAGGAATCACTAGTCAAGTAGGTAGTGCGGAGCACTTCCCATTTCGTCCACAAGGTTCCCTCTTGTGTGGACTACTTTGGGGTTCTGGAACCACCCCCATTGTTGTAGCTTAAGGCGTTATGCCAAAGGGGTTATGTTCCAGTTGAGCGAAGATGGACGTAACCTTTTCTGAAACCTACAATACTATGTTTTGAATATGTTGTTCTTTTTATCTTATTTAATTAGGTGTGGTTTGCTTGAACACCTTTTGGCAACCTGTATAACAACTGTATTAGTAGTTTTTTATTTTGTTTTGGTTCCTCCTTTCTTTGACAAGTGTTTTTAGGTCCTGCACTCAAGTGTTAGTAGTTCTCCAAGAAAATCACATTATTTAAAAGAGGATTAAAAGTTACTTTTGATTCTCAAGATCATCCAAGGATGAAAGAGAAGAGCATACACAACAAATAATCCAACTAAAAAGTAAAGAAAATCTTTTCAATCAATGAACCATACAAAATTCTTGATAAATGTTCATTCCCTTAAACCAAAAGTGAAAGATGAAGTTTCCAATTTACCAAATATTATGAAATGAAGACTAAAGTTGCTTTTGATTCTCAAGATCACCCTAAGGTGCAAGAGAAGAGCATACACAAAATTTATCCCAACTATATAGAAATGGAAAACTTCAAATCAAAGGACCATTGAAAAATACTTTGTAAAAGGTTCATTCCCTTAAACCAAAAGTGAAAGATGAAGTTTCCAATTAACCAAATGTTATAAAATGAAGACTAAAGTTTCTTTTGATTCTAAAGATCACCCTAAGGTGCAAGAGAAGAGCATACACAAAATTTATCCCAACTATATAGAAATGGAAAACTTCAAATCAAAGGACCATTGAAAAATGCTTTGTAAAAGGTTCATTCCCTTAAGCAAAATGAATAATCAAGTTTCTAAGTTTAATCCCAATGTTTACAAGATAGAGATAAAATTATTTTTGATTCTCAAGATCACCAAAAGGTGCAAGAGAAGAGCATACACACGCTTTGGTCTAAATTGAGTAAGCATGGAAATACAACATTCATCAAAACATTAGACATGTTAGAAAATGACCAGTTTTAAAATAACAGAAAAAATTGCAACTTTTGTAAGTATAAATCCTGAATTTATGTTTTCATTGCATAGTTAACTTCAATACCTTTCCAACGCAAAACAAATGGATTCATTTCAAGTTCGGGAGAAAAAGTTATGGTCTTCGGAAGATGGGTTACGCATATGCTCTTATGCTCATGGGTATGCACTTGACATGCTCTCAAAACATATAAAAAAAAACGTCTCTTAATCTACAAAATGGGCAAATTTTTCCAACCAAGATTCAATTTTGACAACAACCCATCACATTAATATATAAATAGAAGACTCAATGCTATCAAACATTAACATACATGCTCAAGAATTTAATATTTTCAAGAAATTGACAAAACTAGCATGTAGAATGATGAAAAAGTAAGCTCTAAAAATGAAAACATGATGAAATCTTGAAATTTTCTCACCAAGATTAAATTTTGACAGCAACCCACCACATTAATATGTAAATAGAAGACTCAGCACTATCAAATACTAACCTACATGCTCAACAATTGAAAATTTTCAAGAAATTGACAAAACTAGCATGTAAAATATTGAAAAAGTAAGCTCTAAAAATGAAAACATGATGAAATCTTGAATTTTTCTCACCAAGATTAAATTTTAACAGCAACCCACCACATTAATATGTAAATAGAAGACTCAGCACTATCAAACACTAACCTACATGCTCAAGAATTAAAAATTTTCAAGAAATTGACAAAACTAGCATGTAAAATGTTGAAAAAATAAGCTCTAAAAATGAAAACATGGAGAAATCTTGAAATTTTCCCATCAATTCCAATTTTGACAGCACTTCACCTCCTTCATACCTACAAGGAAGACTCAACACATGCAAACTCAACAAAACAAGTTAAGAAAAACAAGTTAGATCAACATGTGTAAAAGAGGGTTAGTAACCAAAAATAAAACTTAACTACAAAAACTTGAAATTAAGTGCAAAGGAAAATGGAGTAAGTCCCACCGAGCGTGCCAAATGTGTGCATGTATATTTTTCTTAATTCTAAATCAAATGAAGCAAGAACTACCACCTAAAATAGTTCTACAATTTAGTTAAAATAAAGCATAAACACCATCATGATAAGAATTAAACAAGGGTTAGATGCTAGCATTCATAAATACAAACTTTGAAACTAACAATGTTAAATATCTAAACTCCTCTATTCTCTAACAACAAATAAAAGAATGAACTTAAGTAAGCTCCATGACTATCAAAATAGTTTTCCTTAATGTTTCAAGAACCTAGGAATGGGGCTAATCAAAGTTGGGCTACAAGACCCTTTTGACACCTCCCATATGACCAAAGCACTTTAAGAAAGAGGCTTAACTCTTCAAGATGATGAACTCTCAAAAGGGCAAGGTGCAAGCTCTTAGTCTCTTTGCTATATGCTTTGCATTTGCTCTCTAAGGAGTTTAGGTGTAAGTAAAAAGGTAGGTGGAGGGCTCTTTATATAGCCCAAAGGATAAAGGATTCAACACATTCTCATGAATGTGGGATAAAGGTAAAACATGATTAGGAATGGATAAGGTTGCTTTATTAAAGGTAACCTTACTTTAGAAGAGTTTAATACATGTTTAGCAAGTCATGGGAGTTGGGGGGTGTTTTAATTAATCAAAGGTGATTAACTAATAGGTAGATGTAAGCTTATAGAAGATAATTAGAGGAATATTAGTACGATTTAGGCTATTAAAAGGGGATTAAATCAATTAAATATTGATTTATTGGTTAAATGAAAGGAAAGCTAATTAATTAATAATAATTAATTAGTCTAGGTAGAAGGGGTGATTTATTAACGGAAGGTCATTAATTAGGGTATTTGTTGGATAGGAAACTTAATTAATTAGCTTAGTGTAATTAATTAATGATGATATGAGGGAAAATGAGTGCTTTTGACGATATGTCGTTGATTTGCGAGAAAGGGGATAATTAGCGCAATTTAAGTATCTAAATTGCTTGGGCGTAATTATAGGTGTCTTCTTTTTCCTGAGTTCTAAAGAGATTTGATTGCTCTGAGTCTCTAGAAGAAATGAGATCCTGAATCAAGTGACCAACCTAGGAAATGGATTTTGGAAATGTATTTAACCTAGCGGCAATGGTTAGGTGACCGCATTAGTTGATATATAACCAACGTCAGTCAAGGTGGGAATATCTAGGTTGGCCAAAAATAGCTAGATTTTTGCTATTTTTTGTGTGATCTTCAACCTTATGTCAAGTCTTGATTGATATATCATAGCAAGATAAGTAGGGTTCCCTTTAAGTTTGTCAATAAGAGTTAAGTATAAGTTTAAACTAAGTCCTAGTTAGTTAGGATAGGTTTAGACTCGGTCTTAGTTCATTACCGAGGTTTGAATAGACCATTGAGTGAGGTGACTAGGTGAGGTGGCTAGGTGAGGTGGTTGAGGTAGGATATTTAATTAATTTAATTAATATATTTAATTTAATTAACATGTGTACTTGTGCGATATGAATATGTGGGATATAGTTAATTTAATTAACTAGGTTTAAAGGAGAGTATGACCGATTTCGGTTTCTATAGTGGTAAGGCAACCTACATTAGATCTAAAGGCACCCAAATCATAGTGTAAGGGGAACTCCCCTATTGTGTGAGTAGTTCGTAAACATGTTGGAAATCTAGAGTCACCTTCTCACTACGATTGAATATGAAGTTAAATAACACAAATAACATTAATTCTATCTTTACATTCAAAGTGTTTGGAAACAATATCATTATTAAAGATAATTTCATTTCTATCTTTCCTTAATTGAAAAATAATGATACCTCTAAAAAATTGCCCCAAGAAAGCAATGTAAGTAGGCCATTGAAAAAACTCTCCAAATAGAGCCATCCTCAAGCTAATAGGATTGGGGTGATAGGGCAACAATGAATGTATTCAGTACCAGCTGGAGCATGGGGGTAAAACAAAAATATTTGTTTGAACGTCTTAAGGCTACTGCAAAAGGACATTTGGGGTTGACAACACCAAGGTATTCAAGCCTTCCACTAAGTAGGAGGCCTTGATAGAAAAGGCACCATAGGAAATGGACAATTTTGGGTTCAAGATAAGAATGTTAAACAGATTGAGGTGGAAAACCAAGTTTGAGGGGAGGAATTCAGGTTCCATGTAGAATTAATCTTGCAAATGGCAACAAAAAGGGGCTTATAAGCTAGTATAGCAATTTCGACGAGTAATGTTTAAAAGTGGTGTCCAAGTTCCATTTACCACGTTTCCACCAAGTAATTGGTGGATATAGACCTAATTTTTCAACATCGCATTAGGGAACAACTCTTGCATTTTGAGAATATAAGGAAAGTCTAAATTATTCAAATCAAATTTTATTTTGAGATCGCCAGAGAATCCAATCTCTAGAATGCACAAGGCTTTGAATGATGGAAATGCCTTTCTTGTAAAGACAAAAATATTTCATGATAGGATTTTTCACAAAGGGAATATAACTTCCAATCATAATGGGAAACCTCCGTGAAGTTATGGTCATTGAAGGAGATCCCAATCATATCCATCTCTCGACCTAATGCAAGTTGATAGTATTATAAGCACGCCACATGTAATTAGCAACAAAGGTGCCTTCAATCTAGACCGGAGTTGAGATGGTCAAGATGGAGTGGAGACGTATTTTCCTCCAAGTCTTCTTACCATAAGGAGTGTCTACCAAGATATAATGTCCTAAAATAATTTTCCATACTTCCTTCCCTTCAATAACTTTAGCAATCCCTTTAGCACACAAACCAATATACCGTCTAAAAACATCAATGATTCCCATGTCATCTTTCTCCCATGGGGTGCAACACACCTCCCATGTCATTGAGAATAAAGAAATTGATTATGACCCGAGATTCATTTATAATGGAACCGAGGGCTTCCTATAATAACTTATTTTCTTGTTTTGGATAATTGGTGGTGCAAATTAACTTATAGTAATTAATATGTTGTTCATTAATCCATAGTCATTTAATCATCAAACCAAGGGATGTAAAATTTTAATAGTGTTAGTGTTATATGCACAATTACAAGGATTGCAGAAGGTATGAAAATAAATTTCTGTCATAACAATGCTTGAAAATAAACTAAACTCGGACTAAAAGTAAATAGATTTTAATACCAATGACTAAAAATAGAGCTTGTAATTCAGAATGTAGATAAAGGAATAATTTTCTTTCTAATCTACTCATGCAATAAAATCAAAGAAAAAAACTATGAAGGGGTTTAACAGACCACAAGTGGGCTTTGCCTTGGATGCTAATCCCTCCTAAGGTTTGTGACTAAAAGATACTCAACATAACTCAGAATTTTATCAAATTGACATGAATATTACAATTGGTAATGAAGCAACTTATATATTTGTGTATTCTCTATTCTCTATTCTCTAATTCTATCTCTCTACATCAATACGTTTTCAACATTAATCCTTCTCTTTTATATTCCTCAATTACAGTGAAACGTGAGAAGAAGATCTTGACTGGGAGTTCAAATAGACTAAGTAAAAGATATTCTGCAAAACAAGTGGAAGATATCAAATAGATCAAAAAAATTCTAAATGCATGCAACATGATTAATTAGGAAGTGTTTATATATCAAACACATAACTCAAGTAATCATTAAGTTCCTTAGATCACATGTTTGATCAATCAATTAGTTCTTTAGTGAGTTGCAATAAATAATCAAATCTATTTTTGAGTTATCTTCTAGTTCTCATGTCTTAGTTATAACTTCCTTTTCAATGACATGTAAAAACATGTGCATCATTACCTACGCTCCAAGATTTCTTCACAATCGATTGCTCCTTTTTGTAGATGATATTCTTTGGCTACAAGCGAGTTTTTTGAGTCAAGTCCTCTCGGCTACGGATGAGTCTTTGCAGACATTTCCTTAGCTATAGGTGGATCTTTTGGCGGTGGACAAGTTGATGCATGAAATTCATTTGCTTCATACAAGTTGTTGCATATAACAATTCACTTGAAAACAAGAGTGGCATCACACATATCATCATCCAAACAACTTATTGCAACCATAAGAATAAATGCATACTCAAAATACCACAAAATAAAGTTAACTAGTCATAATTATATTAATTAATATTATGCCAATAAGTTCATGTTATAGTAATTATGTTCAATAGTATCACTAGAAAATACAAGGTCATAGTCTAAATGGTTAACAAAAGTACAAAGGATGAGTTATTTATAAAAGGAATTTAATCAACTCATCACACCCCAGGCTTAACTTATTGAATGTCCTCATTCAAGTTTCTTTAGTTCCTCCTGAATGGTGCTGCATACACGTCTAAAATCCACTGGAATATCTATCCCTGTTGGTTCTATGAAGAAGTAACCACCATTCATCTGAACATGTTCATAACTTTGTCTTGTATTATTTCATTCAATGGTGTATCACTTGTCAATGTGCTATCGGAAAGTGGAAGATTGGTTGATGGAAGCCAATTGGAAACCAAGTATTTTCACATGCAATAGAAATATCAATGTATGGATTCACTCTTCTTAAATTTGGTATGATATTATGATAAGAGTGCATCTCTTTCTTTTGCAGTTCAGGAGACATCTCATTCCAACGTATATCTTGCATGCTTGTACTATCTCTCTTCCATTGTTTTTAATCATGTCCCTGACTTCTTCATGTGTTGTTTTCCTCATCTGTAATACCCTATTTCCGATCTTCTTATTATTCATATACTTGGCATATTATTCTACAACTACTTTATTGTTTGAAGATTCCACACCGACCATCAGTGGTTTTACCTTCTCCATGTGCTTGTATTCTTCCATTTGTCTCTCTCTATCCAATTCATTTAGAAAATAGGAACAAAGTGCCTTAACATGTACATCTTCAATATACAGGATTGGAATCCAATCCCTATCATACTCAAGAGCATAATTCTATAGGTATAGTTCACATAATAGGAGTTGAATTTCATGAGTACTGTTCAAATATAATCTAAAGAAGTTTCTATCTCCATTGATGTCAAATGGCATGTCAGAGTTGATACAGGTAAGTTTGAGCTATAACATATTTTCCTTTAGGAAAATAACATAAAAATTTGAAGGAGGCATGTGTTTGAATATTTCATGGGCCACCTTAATTATTTCTTCTTGATTTTTCTTTAATATTTCAATTTCTTTGTCTTTTGCCTCAATTTCTTTCTGGTGAGAAGATGAGTTATTTTTTTCTCTTTCATACTTACCTTTTAACATATTAATATAGGTTTCAAATTGATTCATTTAGTAATCCATCAACATTGTTTGTTTTGCCATGTCCCTACAAATTGGTTTAACATGATCTCTGATTACTTATTTGATGACAAATTGTGGTTATAATGGGGAAACATTTACTTATTGCATGCTAGAATGTGGTAAAAATGGTGGTGTAACTTGTTCAACTACATCAATCACAACTATAGGGGTATGTTCTAGTACTTGTTCAACTCCCACATACATCTAATCTTCCTCAATTCCATGGACCAAGTGCTCAATGACCTCCTCAACATACTTTGGGGCATGTGCTCAAGTTTAAGCTGGTTCACCAATTTATCCTCATTTTCCTTCCCCAATGCCTTCGATACATTAATTGTTTGGTCATATTTCTTACCAATCTCTTCTCCCATCTGCTCCTCAAAATATTACATTTGTAAAACCGCCTCATCGGTATGAACTACTTCTGCATGCTCCTTCATGCACTCCTCAGGGTACTCTTGTACAATTTCTTCTCCAACTTCTTTCTCTTTTTCCACATTTCCCTCCATCACACACACTATCTCCACCTTACGGGCTTGGGATTCTTGTCCCTCAATATGATCTTGAGGGAATTTTTGTTCACAAAATGTAGCATTAGTACCTCCCAACTCTATTTCCATTGGTGTAGTCTTAATGTTCTCCTCTACAGACTTCCACATCACTATCAAGTGATATGGTCTAGGTTTTTGCTTGCTTGGATGTTTTTGGTCTTTTAGTTTTTATCCTATGAGAGCTCCTTGGTGGTGTAGGAGTGGAATTGGAATATTTTCTCTTACCCTTTGAGGTGGATGATTCAAGAGTAGAAAATTCAAGGAGGGTCTCAGCAATAAAAATTCTTTCAAGGGATACAAGAACATGATTTTCTTTAGAAGGTGGTAAATTTTCAGAGGCAGGGTGTTCTTCAGGTTTTGGTTCAAGTTGGGAGGTTGATAGTACATCCTCTATGATATTATTAGAAATTATCTTGGTACTCTCTCTTATTTCTCCTCTTTCCCAACAAATCATTTATATCTTTTGACTTTGAAAAATCCTCCCACCTTATTTCAGGATGATCCCTCGTAGTGTATGATTTACTATCATGATTATGATGGAGTTGTGTGAAAGTGCAGACCAAACCTTATTTACCTCCTTACTCATCTTCTTCAATGCTTTATATAAGAAATTGGGCACATTTACTTGTCTATTATTCTTCAATTGATTTAGCAATTTGAAGTGAACTATATTCAGCCTAGAGTATCTTCCTTCACAGGTAAAATACTTGATAATATAATTTACAACTTCAAACCAAAAAGGTTTGAGAGAAGTTCTATATGTACCTTTTCTATCATTAATGAATACATCATCTTCATCAGCAAATTCCCCTGTTGGTTGCCTCTAGATTTACTTTCTTGGGAAAAGATTCACCTTGTGCATGAATTCAAGTTACCTCTGCTAAGATATCATCACTCGACTCTTCTTGTGAGACCATTTACTTTTACTTCACCATTTCTGAGTGTATTATAAAACTCTTCAACCATTGACTCATTGAAACCATGGAATCAATTTATGTAATCTAACCACCCATTGTCTCAAAAATAATGTGAAATTTGTGGTTGGCTAAGAAGTTGAGAGTGCTCCGTGGGCTCATGGCATATCAAATCTCCCCATTTCGAATATGCAGCTTGCTCAGCTCTCATAATGTAATCACATATTTTTGTTTGAAGAAATGATACAAAATTGAGTTGTGTGGGATGGTTTTGAGTATATTTTGAACTTTGAGACCAAAGCACATGCAACACAATTACGGGAGAGGTAATTAATTTATGTGAATGCATGAAGTGTGTGAGGTAAAGTGATATGACAATATGGGATGACATGTAGGGACACATCATGGCATGAAGGGTAGAGATTTATAAATGCAAATAAAGACATGATGACTTGGCATAAATACTAATTAATAGTAATTATTCTAATTATACTTTAATAAAGTGGTAAGAGTGCACTTATCTCGATGCATATTTAGAATGATGATTGTGAGTGCTTTATTGAATTTAATCCTTGCTACATGTTGGATTTTTATTATGTTATAAACGTTGTGAAAATTTTGCATGTGTGTGTTAAGTTTATACTAATTGCTCCTTACTAAAACTGGATAACTCCCGGAGAGGGAATGTTGATCCATTGGGGTGTCAGTTGTCTCTTTCATAATCTTTCACACGTGCAAATATATTTGATCTTCTTCATGCAATCATGATTTCTTCCAAACATGAAAACAAAACAAGGGTTTGTTACATATTTTTGTAAGTGGAAATTCAATCATTGCATGCTCTCTTTGTGATGGAGACCATGTACTCTTGCAACCATCTAACATCAAAACCCTATAAAACAAAATCTTAAGGAATAAAATATTAACATAGTGTTGAAGATCACCTAGGGGGTTAATCACAATAATTGTATTTGTCCTTGGAGTATTCAACAAGCTAAATATACCAAGGCCACTGAAATATCTCAATCCTTTGAAATATCATAAGATGAACCAGTAGGCTCAAATTTTGATTTTGACTCTGATGTCCTTATTTCCATCCTATTTTTCCTCCTCTAAACTTTTGCATGAAGTTTCTTCTATCAGCTAGTTTCTTATACAAACTCAACATATGGTCATTGACCAATAGCTTGACTCTCACTAGATCTATGGTGGTGAGTTTTATAGCTCCATTAGGAAATATTTTCTCAATCTCATAGGGGCCTAGCCACCTTTTCCTAATTTTCCCATACGGTCCTTATACTTTGAGTCAAACAAGAGTGCCCAATCACCTTCTTGACACTGCCTTGTCTTGATGTACCTATCATTCCATTTCACTCTTTTCTTTTACACTACTTTTGTGTTGTGTACTGCTTGTCTTCTCAATTCATCTAATGCATTGAGTTGGAGGATTCTCTATCATTGAGCTTCAGATAGATCTATGTGGTACAGCCTCTTAGCTCAACTTCTCCTCATGTTCATCATATCATGTTCTCAAGTGCATGTTCTAGGCTTCACTAGCAAATTTACCACATGCCCTTCATACTATGCATGCACCAACCTCTGTCAACATTTAATACTTATTTCCTATCAAACAACCCATGACAAGTACTCAAGTATTGTCCTTAACTACCCTCACTAGTTTATTACCCTTTTCCTCAAGGGAGTCCATTTCTTCTTCCTTATTGTTATCAAGAGTTCTCTAACTCTTTCCTCATGGTCCTTTTACTCACAATATTTTAGTTTGAATATGTACATTCATAGCTTTGATATGGCTAGGTAATGTAGATCCTTCACATGTCCTCACACAATGATACCCCCTCTTGATATTGGACTCATAGTCCATAGTCTTTCTTTCAAGCACTAGACCTGCAACATCTTGTCTTCATGAAAAATTTCAAGTAATACTCTCACCTCATACTTCTTATGTTAGTCAATTCACACTCATTCCATTAAATATAGCCCTCTCTAGGAGATTCAAACCCTAACTTCAATCCCAAGAACAAAACAATTTGTATTCCCCTTAAGACCAATTCCAATATTCAAACAGTGGATGAAATGATTTAAGACCAACTATAATAGATGTCAAACATTTCTAAACCCACATTGGAAAACCTCAAATGTATGCCAAGTTTGGGATATACAATACCTCATACTCCCTATCCATATGCATAGACTACAAAATTCATCCACTAATCCTGTCATCACTACCATGTTTTGATTAAGTCCAAATTTGGCTTTAAATACCTCATTCCATGGATAGTCACTTGACACATACGGAGTTCTTGAGTACGTTGGGATTTCATCTAAAACAAGTTGTATTCACTAGCCAATGTTATATGAACATTCAAATCATCTTCTTATGCCAAGACTGTTCATGCATCAAAAGCCAACCACATGTTAGTTGAATCCTCCTACTATGTTTTACTTTCCTTGTGGTCAGGTTACCATTTAAGGTATAGGCTTGGCCATACCCGGTCAAAAATTTTGAAGACATTACAATAAGGATTTGGACTCCACTTTCTTATCCTAGCAATCATCTTCATGCATCAAAATCCAAACCACATGCTAGTTGAATCCCTCTTTGTTATTTTTACTTTCTTTTTAGTTAGGTTGCAATTTAAGGTATAGGCTTACTCATACCTAGTTATGAATTTTGAATACATTACACTAAGGATTTGGAATCCTCTTGCTTGTCCTAGCAATCATCTTCCACTTACTTGTCAACACCCTTCCCAAGCTTCTTGAGTTCATGTATGCTCATTCCAAGATATAATATGCAATTGCAACAATTTCAATGAATTATTCCATGTTCTATAGACTCCATTTGTCATGGTTGAGGTGACATTAAGCCTCCATCCACTAGTTCTATAGAATTTTGTCTAACTCACCTTTCATAGTAGCCATGAGAGTGATCTAACTCATTGTTACTAGCTGCATACCCAAACTTACTTAAATTGAAGGCACTTCTGTATATCCATACCCTTGAGATTGTTAAAAACATAAAATATACTTAGGTATCACCTTCAATCATGGTCTAGGATCATGATTTATCAACCATTATAGTGAGAAGCCCGACTTTTCCTTAATGTTTTTACACTATACTTTTTCCTAAGTTACTCGAAATAATTGATATAGATAACTCAAGCTACATGTTCCCAATCACCTTGATATTTGAGGATTTACTAGGTCCTTCCAAGATAGAGAAGATGTGAAATTTATAGAAAAATTGTTTAGTCCATTAAACAAATATCGAGAGCCCTAACACGAGCTCGAGAAGAAAGAAATTGCACGGTTTAATTAATTGGCATGAGTTTCAAGCCAAGACTTATAAAAATTATTTATATGCTCCTTATCTCCTATTCATCTTAACATTCAAGAGAATAAACATGAATAAATAGCATTAAGGGTTTCATGGCTATTACCCACAGCACAAGTCCTTCCATATAGTCCACTATAAACATGTAATTTTACTCAAAAAAGAGGCAAATTCTTCATTTCCAACATTATGCATACATTATTCAACCTTCCACCATATGTTACTAGCTTTATCTTTAAATTACTTCTCTCTTGTGTACTATTTGTACCTATTTTTTCTCCTTAAGAAGCTCAACCAGCTTCTAATTTGACTTAGTCACCCCTAGGAAGCTTAACTACACCTTAAACATAGCAAATTTTGGATAATATTCATCCAAGAACACCTCACAACTCGTTGCATATTCCTTTTATGGTCTTCATGACCTTATCAAACTAATGACAACTCATACACACCTACTTAACCACTCTTACCTAGTCAACTTGACCTATTACCCTTGGTTACAATGCTTTCACTTTTACTATGACAATATACATTCAAATTTGGACTTGAACAATAATAAAATGGAGATAGAAAACTTTGACAATCCTTGCATATGCTCAATGCCTTTCATAGGCTTATTCAACCTTTATTGCACTCTCCAAGCCATGAGGATGATGCTTCGCATCACTATGCCTAGCTCAAGTGCACTACTCAATGTTTTATGCTCAAATTCAATTGGGAAAACAATTTTCTTACCATACAAGAGCTCAAAGTGAAGGTGAATCCAGTTGTTTTTTTCCACATTATGTTGAATTCCCATACTACTTCTAGAAGTCTGCCTATCCAATATTTTTAGTGAAATGTAATGGTCTTTGTCAAGATAGCCTCTATCTCTCTATTTTTCACCTCTTCCTAACCATTAGATTAGGGATGGTATGGTGTAGAATTCCTATTCCCGATTTCATATTCTTTAGCTAGATAAGAAATTACACCAATGAAGAACGCGTGTACCTTGATCAGTAATAATATCCCTTACAACTCCATACTTAGTTAAGATGTGATCATAGAGAAACTTAGCTACTTTCTCACTTTTCTGATTTGGAAATGTCTTCACCTTTGTCCACTTAGATAATTTTTGCATTCAAATATATACTCTTACTTTGAGATTTTGGATCTATAGGACCAATGAAGTCTAAACCCCATTTGTCAAAAGGTTGTAAGACCAATTGAGGTTGTAATGGCATTTCATCATATTTGGTAGGCTTACCCATTCTTTGACACTTATCACATCTCCTGGTGTATAGTGTTGCATCCTTATGCAATGTTGGCCAATAATAACCATTGTTAACACCTTTTGCGTTATTCTTTTTGCAAAGAAAAATTTCCTCCACAAGGTTCACTATGGCATGCTCTGAGGACATCATATATCTCTTCATCATCTATACACCTTCTCATGATTTGATCTTTCCTTGTATGAAATAGAGTTCCGCCTATCCCGTAAGAAAGTACTCTTTTAACTATGTATTTCTTCTTAGAGTATAAGTAGTGTGGAGGTGTTTTACCTGAAACAGATAGTTGGCTATGTCTACATACCAAGGTGTTTTTGTAGAGATAAAAAATAAGTTATCATCTAGAAAAGAGTCATCAACTACCTGTTCTTCATCATTAGTCTCCATTCTTGAAAGGAAATATGTTACCACGTTGTCCTTTCAGGCTTGTCCAATATTGTGACATCAAAATCTTGTAAAAAGAGCAACCATCTGATGATTCTATTGCTTACTATGGTTTATTTATCATATATTTGATTACAACATGGTCAGTGTGAATGAATATTGGATAACATGTGATGTATTGTCTGAATTTATTGATAGCATATACAAATACTCCTTCTTTATTCGTATGTAATTGAGTTAAACATCTGCAAGTTCTTGCTAACATAATAAATTGCATAATTCAAAACTCCATATTTTTGTCCCGATACATATCCAATGGCATGTTACGATGTATAAGTATGAATGTGGAAAGGTAGGTTCCAATCAAGTCCTCTTAATACATGGGCAGTAGTTAACATTTGCTTCAAAGTTTGAAATGTAGTCTCACATTTTTTAGTCCACTCAAAGGCAGCATCCTTTCCTAATAATACAAACAATGGCACTGTAATCTTGCTAAAATCTTGTATGAATCTCCTGTAATAACCAAGATGGCCTAGAAAGATCCTAACATCATTTTGTTTCATTAGTGTTGGAAAGTGTATTGTAACATATACCTTTACTTTGGATCAACTTGAATTCTGTGGAAGAAATATAGTGTCCCAAAACTATACCTTCAGACATCATCATGTAGCATTTTTCATTGCTTAAGGAAAAAGTGTGCTCTTTGCATCTCTTCAATAATTTGTCTAGATTTTTCATTGCTTCTTCAAAAGTGTTGTCATGTATTGTGAAATCTTCCATGTAGACCTCCATGCGAGTCATTTGTTAAACCGAAAAGATGCTTAATACTTCCCTCTAGAATGTAGCAGGTACATTACACAAGCCAAATGGAAGAATAAAATATACAAATGTTCACCATGGGCATGTGAATGTAGTTTTGTCTTGATCCTCAGTGTGCAATCTGAATTTGATTATAACCACTATATCCATCAAGAAAAGAGAAATAATTTTTACTAGCCAAAGTGTCAAGTACTTGATCAATGAAAGGCAATAGAAAATGATATTTCTTTATTGTTGCATTCATCTCTCTGTAATCTACACATATCCTCCATTTTCCATTATTCTTTGGTATAATGACAAGAGGTGACACCCATTGATTGTCTGATATTGGATATATAAATCCAACATCTAGTAATTTCTTCAATTCTCCTTTTACAATCTCCTTAGTGTTTGGTTCATTCTTCTTTGTGGTTGCTTGATGGGTTTACAATTGTCTTTGATATACATCTTATGTATACATAGTCTAGGATGAATTCCATACATGTCACCATAATCCCATGCAAACTATACTTTATGTTTTTACAGAAGAGAAATCAACAATTTCTCTTGCTACATGCTTAGCATCTTGTTTACATTAAGTGGCCTTCCTGGAGTTATTTCCACTTTCTTGGAGAGATCAATCATTGAATATACATTGTTGCTTATAGAATTCAATATGCAATCATGGGGAAGAAGTTGATGAAGAATACAATCCTTACCTGGAACGTCCATGGTGTTTTTTGCGGTAGAACTTGGTTCAAGGGGAAAGTTAAACATCTTAATTTTTCACCTAACTTTTCATTTCTTCCATAACTATTCTGAAATACATTACAAAGAACATCTTATTCTTGTCCTTCAATTTTAAAAGACTTCTCCAGCATCATAATCTATTATACAGATTTCTGATATGCTTCTAGTTCTTTAACCCAAATTGTTTGATCTTCATCATTCAATGGTTGGGTAGGAGGATAGAGCATCAACTTCTTGGTACCACTTCCATTTGAAATAATCATGTTGCTAGACCTGCAACCTATAAATGCATCTGCAGTGGCCAACCATGGCCTTCCTAGAATGATAGAATATCCTCCTAAAATTTATTTTGGTTGAAGGACAATAAAGTCAACAGGTATTCCTAAGAGTCTACCACCACAACTATGTCCTCAAGGAATCCTTCTAGTCTCATTGTTGTGTTGAGTTGTGGAGCTCAATTACTTCGGATTAACATGTAATATGAAATTTGCTGGAAAATACAATAACCGACATTAGTTATGAAGGGACTAGCATCGATTACCTATGACCAACATCGGTCATGCAAGGATGAGCAGACATTGGTTAGGTCTAGCAGCGTTGGTTACTCGTGTGTGGGTTTTTAATCAACTCACGGAATTAGATCTATTTTTAGTATTAAATCAAATCTATTGATTGTAATTTCATGTCCGAGTTCCATAAGTTTGTATATGCCTATATAAGCATGAAAGCTAGGGTTTAAAAAAAAAATTAAGAAGAACTTGATGATTATTGTGAGAATAATTATGAGTGAGAGAATTCTTTGAGAAGAAGAAAAATATTGAGAGTAAGACAAGATCGTACATATGAGAGGTGTGGAAGATTGTAAATCTTCATTGTATATCTTTTGAAAGCTTTGGATAATTGATTGGCTTGTTTCTTGGTGGATGTAGCCCAGACTAGGTCAACCATGTTAAATCTAATGTTGATTTATATCTCTTGTTTTGTATATTTCTTCTGGTAGAATATCTGCTTTTATTTGCATGTATGCTTAGATCTAATATATTATCTATACAACTGGTGTGCTAACCCCAACAAGTGGTATCAGAGCTTTGTTTGAGGGTTTTGTGTGTTTGAGACTCACTCCTGACGGTATTATGATTGAGTGGGAGCTACAATAATGGAAGAAGAAAACAAATACAAGGTAGAGAATTTTGACGGCCAAAATTATCAACTATGGAAGATGAAAATTAAGGATTATATGTATCAAGGAGATTTGTATTTACTGTTAGATGAGAATTCTATACCCACGAAGATGATTAATGAATAATGGAAGATTCTTGATAGAATGGCTTTGAGATCTATAAGATTGAGTCGGGAAGCATCCATGGCTTCCAATATTACTGTCAAGCGAATTCTATGGTAGGTTTAATGAAATATCTTGCTAATTTATATGAAAATCCTAGTGCTTCAAATAAATTTTATTTCATGAAGAAACTATTTAGTTTTAAGATGCATGAAGGTGGATCGCATCTATTCATTTAAATGATTTTAGATCTATTATAAATCAGTTAAAATGGGTTGATAGATTGTTTGATGATGAAGTGGAAGAACTTTTATTATTATGTTATTTTCCGATAGTTGGGATAACTTGGTAATGGTGTTAGTAATACAACATCTACTAATAATATTTTGAAGTTTTATGATGAGGTTAGTATATCTTGAATGAATAAATTCACCGGAAGAGTACGGAGGAATTGTCATCCGGGAATTATTTGAATGTAGAAAGAAGGGGTAGGTAGAAGGAGAGATCCAAGAGTAAGAGTAATGGGAAATCAAAGTCAAGGGATAGCAAATCTAAATCCAGAGGTAAGGGAATTACTTGTTGGAAATGTGGAAAGAAAGGACATGCAAAGAAATATTGTTGGTCAAAGGATAAAGAGAACCAACAACCAGACAAAGGTAAAGAAGCAAATCTTATTGTAGCAGAGGTAATGTAAGATGCTCTTATTCTTTCTTTAGATAATAGAATTGAATCATGGGTTTTAGATTCAGGAGCTTCTTTCCATGCAACCCCTAATAAGGGTTATTTTAGAAATTATGTCTAGGGAAATTTTGGGCATGTTTATTTGGGTGATGATGAACCTTGTAGTATTACTGGTAAAGGGGAAGTTCATCTAAAATTGTAGAATGGAAATACATGGGTATTAAAAGATGTGAGACATTTTCAAGCCTCGGGAGTAATATTATTTCTGTAAGGAAACTAGGTGAAGCTGGTTGCATGGTTACATTTATAGGAGACTCTTAGAAAGTCACCAAGGGTTCTTTTGTTGTGGCAAGAGGTAAGAAGGTAGGAACGTTATATTTATCTACCTATGTTATTGATTATTTTTCGGTATTATCTACTTGATTCATATGTATGTATGTGGCATAATCGGTTCGGCCATATGTGTCAAAATGGAATGTAGATATTAAAGGCTAAGGGTAAGTTATCATATTTTAAATATTTAGATCTTGATTTATGTGAGAATTGTGTTTTTGGAAAGAAAAAGAGAGTGAGATTTCTCAAATTTGGGGAAAATAATGAGTAAAAATTAGATCTTGTACACTCAAATGTGTGGGGACCACTCAAGTAGATTCTCATGGAGGATCCCAAGATTATGTTACTTTCATTGATGATGCTATAAGAAAGGTACATATTTATTGTATTAAACATAAATATGATGTTTTTGAAAATTTTAAAAGATGGAAAGCCCTTGTTAAGAATGAATCAAATTCAAAGTTAAAGTGCCTTAGATCTGACAATAGTGTTGAATATTATAGAAAGGATTTCAATGATGATAATGAATGGGATATGTAGAGAAAGAACGGTTCTAAGAACACCACAGAGAATGGTGTTGCAGAAAGAATGAATAGGACAATCATGGAACGTGTTAGAAGTATGAGAATACATTCGGATTAACTTTGTAGTTTTAGGCGAAGAAATTGATACAACAACTTATTTGATTAACCATGGGCCTTCCAAGTTCACAAGATGGAGGAATACCAAAGGAAGATTGGACCGTAAAATAGGTAGATCTTTCTTTTCTTAAAGTTTTTGGTTTAGAAGCTTTTGTGCATATTGATAAGGAAAATAGGAAAAGACGGATGCAAAATCCAAGACATGCACTTTCATTGGTTATGGATCTAGTGATTTTAGATTCCTTTTTGGGATTTAGAGAATTCTAAAATTATTAGGAGTCATGATATTGAATGGAATGAAAAGAGAATGTATAGGGATAAAATTTTGGTACCCAAGGATGAACTGGTTGAGAAGTTTGTGAATAAAAATGAACTCTCAGATTTAAAAATAATATTGACAAGGTTACACAAGAATCGTGTGGTTGACCTCTAATCGACATCGGTCAAGAGAACTCGGTATCGGTTACTGAGAAGAGAAAACCGACATCAGCTAGTAGAACCGCGTCATTTATAGGTGATCGATGTTGGTCACCGATGCGATTTGGATACAAATGTCTCAGGAGGTTCGAGAATGAGCCGGTACCCCAAACTCCTGTGATAAGGTCATAAAGGGTAAGTAAACCTCTGAAAGATTTACACCTCTATTTTTTTTTGAGTGATAATGGTGAACTAGAAATTTTTAAAGAAGCAATCCAGATGAGACCCATGCTCGGTGGGAGCATGACATGGGTGAGGATATGGACTCCTTGGAACAGAACAGACTTGGGATTTGGTTAAGTTACCAAAGAAGTAAGAGAACATTCGAGAACAAGTGGGTGATCAAGGAAGAAGAGGGTGGATAGAAAAGACACAAAGGAAGGCTTGTAGTAAAGGGATTTACACAAAAATCAGGTATTGACTTTGGTGAAATATTTTCTCCTATTGTAAAGATGACTTCTATTTGTACTATATTGATTTTAGTTACAGTAGAGGATTTACATTTAGATCAAGTAGATGTCAAGACAAATTTTCTTCTTGTTGATTTGGATGAATATATTTATATGCAAAAATCGCTTGGGTGGGTATGAATTCAAGGGTAAGGATAAATTAGTGTGCAGGTTGAAAAAGAGTCTATATGGGCTCAAGCAAGCTCCAAAGCAATGGTACATGAGGTTTGATAGTTTTATGCATGAGCATGGTTACTTGAGATGTGAATTTGACCATTGTGTTTATTTTAAGAAGCTTGGAAATGGGAGCTATATTATTTTGTTCTGTATGTGGATAATATGCTTATTGCAAGATCTAGTATGCGGGACATTGGTGAGCTTAAGGAAAGCTAGCTCACAAATTTGCTATGAAGGATTTAGGAGCTGGAAAAAGTATCCTTGGCATGCAAATACACAAAGACAAGAAGAACAAGAAATTGTATGTCTCTAGAGGATTATATCTATAGGGTGTTAGAAAGGTTCAAGATGCGAATGTAAAAAATTTTAGTACATCTATGGTGGACACTTCAAATTAAGAAAAGATCAGTGTCCATCATCACGAGGAGGAGGTCATGCTTCAAGCAAGTTGGCAATCTCATGTATGATATGGTTTGTACCAAACCAGACATTGCATAAGAAGTGGGAGTTGTGAGTAGATATATGGCCAATCTAGGTAAAGATCATTGGAAATAAATCCAACGGAAACTCGGGTATTTGAAACATACATCTAGCATGTAATTATGCTATGGAGGTTTGGATATTTCATTATGTGGCTATGTTAATCCGGATATGGATGGAGATTTAGATGGTAGGAGAAGCACTATTGGATATATTTTCATAGTAGGTGGGATGAAAGTTAGCTGGATTTCAAGATTACATAAGGTTGTGGCTTTGTCTACTACAGAGGTAGAGTATGTTTTAGCTATAGAGGCTAGTAAGGAGATGATACGGATGAGTAGGTTCATGAAAGCGTTGGGAAAGGAGCAAGATGATTGAAAACTGTTCAATGAAATTTACAAAGTGCAATTCATTTTCAAATAACTCGTGTTTCATTCAAGAACAAAACACATTCAGTTGAGGTATCACTTCATACGATAGGTATTGGAGGATGGGCAGTTGAATCTGGAAAAGATTCATATGAGTGAGAACCCTATGGATATGCTAATGAAGTCATTAGCAAAGGAGAAGTTGGAGCTACACTCCACTTCTATTGGTCTTCGAGTTTGAGACTTGAAGAGGAAGAAACAAATCTAAGGAAGGATCCAAGAATGACATTGTATAGGTATGGTGCAATAATTAATCTCAAAGTGGGATATTGTTGAGTTGTGGGGCTCAATTACTTCGGATTAGCATGAAATATGAAACTTGCTAGAAAATATAGTAACCGACATCGAGTTATAAAGGGACCGGCATCGGTCAGGAAAGGAGGAATCAACATCGGTTAGGTCTAGCCGGCGTCGGTTACCTATGTGTGGGTGTTTTAATTAACTCATGGGAATTAGATCTATTTTTAGTATTAAAATAGATCTATTGATTTTAATTACATGGTTAAGTTCCCTAAGTTTTTATATGCCTATAAAAGCATTAAATCTAGGGTTTAGAAAAAAATTAAGAACTTGCAAAAGTTGATGATTATTGTGAGAATAATTGTGAGAGAGAGAATTCTTGGAGAAGAAGTAAAATCTTGAGATTAAGACAATATTGTACATCTGAGAGGTGTGGAAGATTGTAAATCTTCATTGTATATCTTATGAAAGCTTTGGACAATAGATTGACTTGTTTCTTGGTGGAATTATCCCACACTCGGTCAACCACGTTAAATCTTGTGTTGATTTATATCTCTTGTTTTTATATTTCTTCTAGTAGAATATCTGATTTTATTTACATGTATGCTTAGATCGATATATTATCTGCAGTGTCCAACCATGGCCATCCTAGAATGATAGGATATCCTCCTAAAATTTCTTTTGGTTGAAGGACAAAGAAAGTAAAGTCGGCGGGGTATTCTAAGAGTCTACCACCACAAATATGTCCTCAAGGACTCCTTCAAGTCTCACTATTGATCTATTTGCAAGTTGTAAGACTGTAGTTGTTGGCCTTAGTCTTTCCAATTTTAGATCATCTATAATTTTCTTGGTCATAACATTAATGACTTCCCTAAATCAATCAGATTATTCTTTATTGTTGTGTCATTGATTGTAATGTTTACCAAAGGATTTTTTGGATCTATATACTTTAGTAAAATTGAATTCCCAATCATGATATCAACCAACTATCCAATAACTTGTATAGTGGATGGATCCTTTCTTTTTCTACCTAGTTTTTAATGCATAGATCCTTAACCAACTTGTTGTAGATGGGCACATCCTTGATGACTTGAGTAAGAAGAATGTTTAACACATATATCCTTTAGTTAATTGATAAAATTAGAATCAGATTCTGATTTGAGTTTAGTCTTATTTTCTTGTAATCTCTCTAGAAATGGTGGTTCAATAGATTGTACTTTACCATTACTAGAACTTTGTTCAAAGTTGTTGTGGATTAGCTTGCAGGTGTTTTTTCATTGTTGTAGATCAGTCTACAACAACTGTGGTTCATCCACAAGCTGTAATGGTGGATCCGCTAGGTGGAGGAAGTGATCTTCATGATTAAAGATGGATGTTATTAACATCAATGGAATAGGTTGGTTAAGGAGCTTTATTGTTGGATTTAGGTGTTGGTTGAGCTAGTAGATGAGTTGTTTTTAGATGAGAGACAATTTGGGGTTTGGCAACATAGCTTACTGTTGTGGATAAGGAGGTTTCTAGTAAGATTGTTGGTAATTAGGAGGTGGGTTATTCCATTGTTTCCCTCCTCTCTAAGGATGCTTCCATGATTGAGGGGTTTTTGGCCTAAAAATTAAGGTTGTCATTGTTGTTCGTATTGGCTAGGGTATAGAGCCCAACCTTGCTGTGGATTAGCCCAAGGTGAGGGTTGCATATATGGATTACTAGCCCAATTATGAAATGATGACATAGGGTCTTGTGACATACCTCCTTGTCTTGGTGGCCATGGATTTATTTGAGAAACATAGAAGACTTTTCCATCCTCTATTTCTATCATCTTGAATTCGTGAAGCCTCATTTTCTTGTGCAATGTTGGCCAATCCTCTGCATCTGTAGTCATTTTTCTTTCTTCTACATGCATGGTAGAACTCTATGAGTGTTACCTCTACATCTTATCTTTTCTTCTTGGCATGCAGAACATCTAGTTGAGTGGTCATGTCATTAAAAATATCCTACTTCATGTTCTTGAACATGTTGACAATCTCTGATTTGGATATGTCCCCAATTCCATTGGTAGTTGATCCACCCTTTGATCTTACATTTCTTATTCTCTTCATCATGGCTTCTAGAGTAATTCTTACAGGATTCACAAATATCCTCAAAGTTAGCTTTTGAAATGTCTCTAGCTCCTATTAGATCCAAATAATCCATGTCCTCCTCACCGAGTCCCTTCAAAAAGAGTAACATGAGGGATTTAAGAGGCAATCTTGTGTGCCTTGTCTTCTGAATGCATAACAAGAATCTTTCCAAATAGTCTTCAAGTGGCTCATCCTCCTTCTGTGCCATTTTGTATATTTCATCACCTCCTCTTCTACTCGACCTACAATAGTCCTGGTAATTAGTGAGAAAATTATCCTTCATTTGTGCTCAGTGGTAACAACATCTCTTCCTAATCCCATAAACCATATCAAGGTTGCATCCTTGAGTGTAGTAGGAAATAGCTTCAGTTTATGTGCATCAGTAGTATAATCATAGCTCTTGCATAGAACTTAAAACTCAAAAAGAAAGGTGTTTGGGTCTTTAGTCATGGATCCATGAAATTTAGGTAAGGCTAATAGAGAAATATTCTTCACAACATCAATCTCATCATTGTTGGAAATGAGAAAATCAAATGTAGTTGCCTGTCTTCAACATTTTGGTTTAATTCTTCTACCATGTCTAGTTGATCAAGAGAAACTTTAAAAATTTCACTTAGGAAGAGATCTTCTAATAGAAAACCTTGTAAAGAGGAAATAATATCTTCTTTGAAATAAGAGATAGCAATTTGTGCTACTTGCGAATTGGGTAAAAATATACCATGGGAATCTCTTGGATGGTGCATGCATCAACTATCTCAACTCAATCAATGAAAATTAGTGGGGGGTTGGAGGTGAATTTTCTAAAACCTAAATTGTTCTAAGAAATGAAAAACCTCTCAAAAACCTTATAACTTGGCAATATCCTTGGCAACAACGCCAAAAATGGTGGTGCAAATTAACTTGCAGCAATTAATATGTTGTTCACTAATCCAAAATCATTTAATCATCAAACTAAGGGAGGTAAACTTTTAATAGTGTTAGTGTTGTATGCCCGAGTTACACACGATTTCAGGAGGTATGAAAATAAATTGTTGTCACAACAATGCTTGAAAATAAACTAAACTCAGATTGAAAGTAAATAGCTTCTAATACCAATGACTAAAAATAGAGCTTGTAATTCATAATGCAGATAAAGGAATAATTTTCTTGTTAATCTAATCATGAAGTAAAACAAAGAAACAAAACTATGGAGGGGTTTAAATGTGACCACAAGTGGGCCCTACCTTGGGTGTTAATCCCTCCTAAGGCTTGTGACTAAAAGCTACTAAACATAACTCAGAATTTTATTGAATTGACATGAATATTACAATTGGGAACAAAGAAACTTCTATATCTGCGTATTATCTATTCTCTAATTCTATCTCTCTACATCGATACATTTTTAGCATTAATCCTTCTCTTTTATATTCCTCAATTACAATGAAATGTGAGAAGAATATCTTGACTAGGATTTCAAATGACTAAGTAAAAGATATTTTGTAGAATAAGTGGAAGATCTCAAATAGATCAACAAGAGTTTAAACACATGCAACATAATTAATTAACAAGTGTTCAAATATCAAACACATAACTTAAGTAACCATTAAGTTCCTTAGATCACGTGTTTAATCGATCAATCAATTCTTCAGTGAGTTGCAATAAATAATCAGATCTATTTGTTGAGTTATCTTCCAGTTCTCATGTCTCGGTTGTAACTTCCTTTTCAACGACATGTACAAACATGTGTGTCATTACCTATGTTCCAATATTTCTTCACAATCATGACTCTTTTGTTGTATATGATCTTCTTTAGCTGCATATGAGTTGCTACAAGTAGGTCCTTTGGCTGCAGATGAGTTGTTGCAGATGGTTCCTTAGTTATAGGTGGATCCCTATGGCTATGGACAAAGTTCTTGCTGCAGTAATTCCTTTTTTGCATACAAGTTTTTGCATATAACAAGTTTCTTACAAACAAGAGTGGCATCACACATATAATCATCTAAACAACTTATTTAAACCATAAGAATAAATGCATACTCAAATAACACAAAATAAAGTTAACTAGTCACAATTATATTAATTTATATTATACCAATAAGTTCAAGTTATAGTGATGATGCTCAATAGTACGATTAGGAAATATAATGTCATAGTCTCAATGGCTTAACAAAAATACAAAGGATGAGTTGTTTATAAAGGGAATTTAATCAACTCATCAAAAACCACTTGTTCTTCCTTGTTCTTATTGACATTTGGTTCAAGCCCAAATGGTATATAAACTTCAATAGAATTTTAGCTGAAATAATTTATTTGAAGGATAGGAAAAATTTTCACTCTCTCTTGAACACCCCAAGAGATTCTTGAGGATTAGGCACCGGGAATTGAGATTTGGGCAGAAACTCCTGAGGTAGAGGAATCTTGTCAAGAATAAGAGTAATCAGTAACCCTTGAAAGGAACTTTTTAGAAAGGGGTGAAAATGTTTCCTCTATAGATTCTATGGGGGCATTAATGGTGAGTTTTTTAGGAAGATAATCCTTCCACCAAGCCAATTTAACACAACTCTCGCACTTAGAGCACCCATACTCCGTGATCAAATTTTCCATTTCAAAACATCAACAACAACAAAAATCAAACCCTTTATAGTCCGGTCACTATATCCGGTTCTTCCTCCATTCTATAAATTAATTTTCATTCGGAGGTCTTATGAGATGTCTAAATCAGCTAATATTTGAGAAAAGGTAATATGATAAAGCCGAGAGGTGTCATCATCAGATTTTTAAAACTCCTCCAAAGAATCACCTATGACTTCAAGGAGAGGATAATTCCAAATTTACAGGGGAGACCTATAAGTTTGACCCATATTGGAAGAGTATCAAATGAGTCCTTCGAAGGATAAAACGATGGATACCAAGGTTTGATCATGAGTCTATGCTCCCCCCAAACATAGTATTGGTTATTTATTTTATCCCAATCTTCATAAGAATAAATAATAACAATAAAATAGGATTTGGAGGAGAGATAGAGTTTTATCAAACATGTAGATGGGAAAGTTTTGACCATAATTGATTGAAGTGGCATATGAGGCCAAGTTTAGAGTAATTATCCTCGAGTCCATAAATTTATGTACTCCTCAAATTTAAGATCAAGAATGCTCGATATGACTTCAATGGAATCCCTCCATAGTAATCACATCTAATTTTGGATGTTTTGGAAACTACTACAACAAATGATACTCTATTGCAGCCACCACAATTGATGTTACCAACCAATTGACTAGTTCATTCTTTTGATGGGTGCCCAACCGATGACAAACTATTCCCGCACTAGGAGGTATTTTCTGCAGATAATCCACTTGTGTAGCATCTCCAACATGCACATGGGAAAGTTGACATGGCTTATATTTTTGTCCCCTACTCTAAGAGAAACATACTACCAAAATGTTCACCTTATTTTCTTCCAACATAGCATTACCTTCAGTCCCAAGAGAACATATGTTTCCCATATCTTCTAGACCCTTCTGTTATTTCCTACCACCTCTGTCATCATCAAGCTTCAATATGATGTGATTAGGGTTCTAGTTTTCTATAGCAATAAGTGATTTAATTTATCAATTTGGATTGGTGACATGGTTAAATAATTGTATGAGGCTTAAATAATCTTTATTTTTACTACAATAGTCTTTATAGGTCTATTGTCTTTTTGTTTATAGATGTGTCCTATAATAAAAACTACAATAGTATCTATAGGCCTAATAGGGGACTGTTTACCCTTGCATTTACATAGCCGGTTGGGAGAACTTGCCTGCATTAGCGTGTCATGAAGTGTGCTAGGTCATTAACTCTTGTAGTATATAAAAAAAAAAAAATACGGTGATATCTAATAAAAAACACACATGTATTTGATAGCTAGGGGAAAATTTACTTTTGTGATAATGATTATTGGTGATAAAATGCCATGATCTCTAGAAATTCAACTATAGTTTATTATATCTACAATAATAGTCAAGACAAAAGCAATACAAAACATGCGAGTTTATCACCCAACGGTGGTCACTACCTATGTTAAAATGAGCAAATCAAATGTTCATGTTTAGAGATAAATGAGAATGAATGTAAACCAATCCACAAGATCTTAGATCTCCACTACACAACATCTCGCATATAATTCCTTCTCTTTTATGATACTCTCCCTCACATCAAAGGATTGTACTTGCATCAAAAATAGATGAAGTGAAGGAATTATCAAAGTCATGAAATATACATCATATTTAGTAAAATAGTAAACACATGATAAAATATAATAATAATTACTACACATAATTGTATAGCATCCAACTTTCGAATGAAAATTAATTCCATTATAAGCACGGGACATACTAAGAATAATTAACCAAACCAAAATATGTAAAAAAGTTAATCACCAATCAATATCCTCAATGGACAACAACAAATCAACAATTCCATTATTAACAATAATGTAATATGATAAGAAAAGCATGTGCCTTCAAAATTAGGTATTGGGGAATATAAGATGTGCCACTAACATATGCTCAAACTAATAATAAATATAACTAAAGAGTCTAAGGATTAACAATGTGTTAACAAAATCTCATAACATCCCATATAAGATAAATTAGACATTATATGCACCAAAATTTTGCATGGTGCAACATTTCAATAATATTTAATGTTGATTTCAAGTCCTCCAAAACATACAACATTCTCATACCCATTTTAATACTCACCCTCCCCTTTTCTTTCTCTTCATACCTTTCTTAAGCAATCAAGTTTGTGAAAATCCAACTTTCCCCTACCAAACATTGTGTTTGAAATCCAAGGAGACCCTTTTAATGGTATTTGTAACTTATATGTAAACATACATTCATCTTACAATTCCTCTACTCTTGTGCCCACTAACACACCCTATTATTATGTCATCCTAATCAATTTGGTTTCCATAATTCCACCACCATTTGTCCCTCCAAACTACATTACCAAGTGATACAATGTATACATACGCTCCACCAACTATATACCAACTATAACTCTTCCTCTGCAATCCCTACCACCATATTAACATATATATTTTAAGTCAATACATCTTGATAGTTATTTTCCTTCTTAATGTCCACATCCTACTGGTAATGACTATCATTCCTTCCTACTTTATGCCAAACAATCTCTCAAATCCTCCTCTCCTCAACTATTTCGATGCCTTTGCATTGGAGTTCGGTGAAATGGGAATCTATAGATAATACCTTATGGATCCCCTCAATTAGTTCATTCATTGTGTTGTCTTACCTCACCCACTTCTTGAAGTCCTCAAGTATAAGGGGGAGGAGATCCTAATAGACACGCAAGGATTATACCATGGAGATTAGAGAGCTAATCCCCTACATGGAGTGGTGGTGAAGATGTTTTCCTAAAACTCTTGAAATGATTACCTTATATTGGTACTATTACTTCCTAAAGATTCAATCCATTACTTTATACAACTCATCATTGAATTTTTCAAGGAAGTTGACATGAAAAAGTTACTACACCTTTGGTATATGAGAATTTCTACGAATTAAACAAGAGCATAATATTTTTTTCTTTTTAATTGTTAGGTGGCAGTATGTACTCTATTCCTATGCCAATACACATATATGGATGAAATGAAGTTACGTTATCTTTTCCTCCATTCCCTTAACTAGGAAACTAGGAATATATTCAAAATTTCCCCTATAAGTATTACAAAGAAGTCTTAGAAAGCACATTAAGAATTGACCAAGCGACCATTAGTAATTGTCATAGGACTTATGGTTATAAAGAAAGGCTAGTAAACCCTAGTAAGAAAACTTGAAGCTATCAAACCAACAATGAAGATGATCAAAGTGATCATGACCCAAGGTATTAAACTAAAACCATAATGCTACCACATATGACATTACATACAAAGATAAAAATAATAATATGGCCAATAACAATAAACTCAAACAAAACAACAATAACAATGTCAAAAATGGTATAAATCCTAACTCTGCACCTACCATTCATGTAGTAGAATTTAATCACCCTCATCTACGTGAAAACCAAAATAGAAATTAAAATAATAACCCAAATATACAATATCATAATCATTATTTTGGTCAAAATCACTATTTTGGTCAAAATCAATCATACCTAGACAACAATGTAGAATGGTTAAACCAACATGACCATAATTGGAGACTAAGGGAATATGAACATGACATTTACGGAACCAAAACTAGATAGTAAGAGAATATGATCCCAACATTTACCGTCTCTTCCAATCAATCCCTAGTCACAAACTCTCAAACTTATAAAGAGTATAACTAGTAATCGCATGTGTTTCATGAGATGTGAACGCCGAACAGTATATGTTATTTGTTTTAGAGGTATGATTATTACTTTTTGTAGTTGATGTTGATTAGGGGTGTGATTGATTTTGTAAGTGTAGAAATATAGATGGGCCACTTAATTTGAAGGTTGTTTCTACATTTCAAACTTGTTAAAATTCATACATGAATACATTTGATATCATTTTCAATAGTTAATTTATTTTATAGTTGATGTTGTATGTATTTAATTCGTGTTTATTAGTTGTGCATCGATTGTTCGGTTGGTGTTTTATTGGAAAAACATTTATTGTATAGTTAATAATGTGTGTGGTTGATAGTTGTAGTGTAGGAATTTAGTTGAAACATTACATTAAAATGTTGTATGTGTACATTTAATTCTTTTACAGATTCGTACAATTAAAGTTGCATATCATATTTCAAAACATCAAATACATGTAGATCTGCGTGCACATAATGACACATGTATACATTTGCAGTATTTATATCATGAATGGTAGCCTTTAACTTGGGCAATTTTAGTTTCAATAAACATGATTACATTTGATACCCCTTGAACAACAATGCCGCTTTAGATAGAAGAAGTGTTGAGTATAGTAGTGGTGGAGGTGTTATCAAAGCAGAGGGTAGCTTTTACGACAAGCTGAGTGATAGTAGTCTTGACTCCTCCTTTCTTCTTGCTCCAAGTGTTGTTACGTACACCATTTTTGAGTATCTCTCGAATGAAAAAGTAGGTGAAATACGCAAATTTGCAAGCAAGGGAACTCTGGAGAAAGCTGTGAATGTTAGACCCTGCCTTTCAGTGGTTCTAATGTCGACGGTTGCTCTATGCAAAGTAAGTCCCTTCCACTTGTGGATAGTTAATCCCCAAGCCATTTTAATTGGCAATTGTCTTCGATTCCCTCTTGAAATAGGGGGTATGGGAATATGTAACGGGTTAGAGGGATCCCAACATGGGCCATTGTATCTATCAAATTTGACAACAACAAATAAAGGTAATGTTGGTGGTTGCATTGATGCATCGTAGACAATGTCGGTGATTGTTCATGTGGCACCATTCACGAGGCCTGCGTCAACCCATAGATTTGCAACCAAGTGTTACGAAATTGGGCAAGGAAGCTTTGGAAGAGTGTATCAGGGTAATTTGAAAGATAAAGATGTGGCTATAAAGAAACTAAAAGGTAGAGGTAAAGACATCAAGAAATTAGTTGAGAATGAAGTCAACACGATGTTGGGCACCAGTGTTGAGAATGGACCTTAGGGAGGACAAGTGCAGTATTTGAAATGTGGGGTCCTCCCACTGAATTGATTACATGTTGTAGCAAGTTCTTGTAGCTTGGTGAGCTTGAAGCCAATTTCTGTAGGAACGAGCCCAAAAACTGGTTGAATTCCAACCCAATGGTTTGCAACTTTGTACAGTTCAAGAGAATGGAAAAAACATCTCCCTTCAGATTGTTATTGCCAAACATCAGTTGTTGTAGGCAGCCCAACATTCCCAATTCCTGGGGTACCATTCTACTTAATTGGTTGTCTTCTATTTGAAGAAAATTAAGCGCCGAAATATTTCCTATGGATTTTGGGATGTTCTAATCTGGTCAATGTTGTTAATATCTCAGATGGAATTGGTCCCTCAAGCGTATTATTAGACAACGATAAGTGATGCAATTTTGTGCAGTTATTTAGAGAATTGGGAATTTGTCCAGAAAGCAAGTTATTTTTTAGATTGAGCACTATTAAACGCCTGAGAGCACCTAGTAAATAGAAATAATAAGATAAGCTAATTATTCCCTATAAAATAGAAATAATTGAGATAAACTAATTCACGTCCATATTTGTTGTATAACCAATTTCATCAACTGTATCAAGCCCGCAAATCAACCATTTTTTTGTTTATGAGTTAATTATCATAATTTTCATTTACTTATTTAATTTTAAACCAGGGATATTTGGGACAGAAACACAACTTTGCTTATAGGCAATCATTCAGATCAGAAGAGAGAGTATCGTTGATCATATATGTGGCTGACTATCTCATGCAAAATTCAAAAGTAGCTTTACATATGAAACACCAAGTTGCCAACCAGTGCTTGGCGAAACATGCTCTCGCAATGTTGATAATACAACTCAGATTCATGTCTGTCAATTACATGATCTCGCAATGTTGATAATACAACTCAGATTCATGTCTGTCAATTACATGATCTCGCAATGTTGATAATACACTCAGATTCATGTCTGTCAATTAAATGAATACGCTACAGATACAGTATGGCGCCAGACCAATGCATACAAAAAACAAATTATTTTAAACAACAAAGATTAAACCCTAACGATATCATCCACAAATTCTTAAAGGAACTGTGTAAAGGCGTCTGGAGCATAACTTACCAATCTAGAAGAAGTGTCTGAAACATCAATCTGACTTCTCGTGCTTCCACTACTGTTTTCTTTTATTTCTCGTGTCTGTATATTCTCTGCGTCACTCTAAATTCCTGAATCTCCTTTTGATCTCCCTTTTTCTCTGTGCGTATACTTTCTTTTCTAGCGTTTGCAATCTATTATTGATCTCCCTTTTTCTATTTTCAGCTCAGCTTAATTAAAAACAAAAGCTAAAATTGTTAATTATTAGAAACAAAATTATTAAAAATAAAAGTTAAAATTGTTGTTAATTAAAAACAAAAGCTAAAATTGTTAATTATTAGAAACAAAATTATTAAAAATGGCAAAGATTTCTATTTTCAGTTCAACCTAATTAAAAACAAAAGTTAAAATTGTTAATTATTAGAAACAAAATTATTAAAAATAAAAGCTAAAATTGTTGTTAATTAAAAACAAAAGCTAAAATTGTTAATTATTAGAAACAAAATTATTAAAAATAGTAGAGATTTCTATTTTCAGCTCAACCTAATTAAAAACAAAAGCTAAAATTGTTAATTAAAAATAAAAGCTAAAATTGTTAATTATTAGAAACAAAATTATTAAAAATAAAAGCTAAAATTGTTATTAATTAAAAACAAAAGCTAAAATTGTTATTAATTAAAAACAAAAGCTAAAATTGTTAATTATTAGAAACAAAATTATTAAAAATAATAGAGAAAAGTTAAAATAGGGAGGAAAAACACAAATGTCAAGACGGCCGTCAAACCGTCAAATTTAGCACCTGATCGAGAAACGTTCGCGGGGGCCTTTCCCATAGGGGGACGCCTTCGGCGTAACAAGTTTATCCAATAGATCCATGGGGACGAATGAAAATTATTCATTGACATATATTGGGAAATATATAGAATGATAACTATCAAACATAAAAAAATGGCCTTGTGGCACATCATAATGATAACCTGCGTATTTTTCAAAACTCATTTATAAATCATTAGAAACGTGTAACTCAAAATGCATTAAAATAACACACTTGACTAAATCATGATGACAATGCTTTAACCTTCACTTATGGTGGTGTAGTCCCTTTCATGGGATCTCAAGGGAAAACATTGAGTTATAGACCATCACCCGCACTCGCACTAGAGTTGAAATCATGGTTGCTACAAAACTATGGTTCAATATAAAAGTTTGTTTTAAAACTAGGGTTGGTCTCGTCATAATTATTATTATTTTTTTAATAGTAAAACTACAGTTTGAAATTAGAGTTTCTTGTAAAATTAGAGGTTGTTGCAAAAACTATGATTCGAATTCAGAAGTTGTTGCAAATCTGAGGTATAAAATCATGATTTACTGAAAAATAGTTGTTATAAAAGTAGACTGCTCAATTATGGTTTTATGCAAAACTACCTACGTTTGAAATCAAGTGTTATTGCAAAACTACGATCAAAATAAAACGTGGCTTGAAATCAACTCTAATTATTTAGCCATTATTTACTTTCATGATATTCTAACATTGTTTAAAATTATGGTTTGTAATATTGTTTTAAATTGTGGTTTTCTCTAAATTAGGGAGAGGGTAATTGTAAAACTAAGATTTGATTTTATATTTTTAAGTTATTATTTTAAAAAATAAATTACGGGTATGTTGTTTTATAATTTATTTTTTCAAACTTTAAATTAGGATTATTGAATTTTAATTTTGGAACTAAGGTCTTAAAATAATACAATTTTAATTGATTATTTATTACTCTTATTTTTAAAATTATTATTATTATTCAACAAAATAGTTTATTAATGAAATCATTTTTTCTAACAATAAACTTAGATTAAATTTTTTTAATCAAAACATTAAAAATATATTTAATGAAATCGCTTTTTCTAACAATAAATTTATATTAAAAATTATTTAATCAAAACATTAAAAATATATCTATAATTACGCTGAAGGGCGTTTCAAAGGGGATTGAGACCTCATCCCGCTGACATGCAAGGCGGTGATCAATGACATATGTGGCAACGTACGTCGTCATTCTCTACTTGAGATTGGTTGTCGTTGATTTGTTGGGAACCTAATCTATTTTTACCGTGTCCTCTCTTGCCGAGACATAATTTATTTCTTCGAGGTTGACTCCTTGTGTTGTTGCAAATCTCAACATTCCCACCATTACATTCCTCACATCTTCAAAGCGACGAGTACAAGTTACGGGACAACTAAAGATCTCGCAATAGTGCCACCTGCCAGGATTCCCTTCAACTTACAAAATTATCTCTATGCAGTGTCTGATTTAACCCATATTGGTGATGATTTTAGGATGACCATTAGCAAAAGCTCCTCTTAAGACAACTCCCTATCGTTCTACTTTTTTATTTAATTTATTTCTCGTTGTGTCTATCCAATTACTGCTAAATTTACAAATTTAACTTAGGGTTCAGCGTGGTTAACGCCTTTGGATCTCAAATAAAGTTCTTGTATTATTATGCAAGGAAAATGACATGTGTGAAAGGTCATTTACGATGTGTCACTCTCCATGTTCTACTTTGGGTTTTGAAGAGCAATTAACCTGGTTGGTGGGTTTGTTTGGCATGGGTCTATTTTTCCCACTCAACTTTTATTTTGTTGTTAAATACATGGAGAAAAAAATACTTTTGAAGCTATACGATTCATATCATATCTTTTCAACAACAATCTTATCAATCTAAGGAATATCTATATTGAATGCCCATAAAAACAAATTTAAAATGTGTCTTAACTCTGCAAACCATAAAAATAAGGTACCTAAGTTATCATAGGTAATTTAAAAATAAATTAAAAAGTGTTATGTTTTAATTTTCCAATCCAGTGATGCATGTGGGATTTTAGGTCTAGTTCGTGTGTGTGTGTGTGTGTGTGTGTGTGTGTGTGTGTGTGTGTGTGTGTGTGTGTGTGTGTGTGTGTGTGTGTGTGTGTTGAAATTTTTGCTTTTATAGAATGGACATGAATATGACAGTTTGAGAAAAAAATTCCCCATCTTTTGATACGGTTAACAAATAATTTGGTTTTTTTTTGCATTTAAAAAACACAAAAAAAAAGTTTAAATAGACATCAAATTTAATCCCCGAGTGTGTGTGGAGCCAAACTAGACCAAATCAAAGGGGCACAATCCTTTGGAAAACATGAACCAGGCTGGAGACTTTTTTACTTTTCATTTTCTATTTTAGACACTACTTTGTTTTTTTGCGTTTAAAAACACAAAAAAATGTTTAAATAGACATCAAATTTAATCCCCGGGTGTGTGTGGAGCCAAACTAGACCAAATCGAAGGGGCATAATCTTGTGGAAACGTGAACCAAAGCTAGAGACTTTTTACTTTTCATTTCTATTTTAGACACTATTTTTTCCGGTTCGACCCGTCTTTGAAGATGAATGGATACTATCATGTATGTACATTGAAGCATTGATGAAATATATCTAGCAGTGATCATTCCCCTGGTACACTTTGATGGCGCTTTCTGCCTCTGTTGGGGTGTTGTCATTATCTCCTTCACAAGTTGTTCATCTTATCTAGTCAAGTGGCATCTAGGCCTTCACAAGCCACATTAATTTAGATAGCATGCAGGTGTCCTGTAGCTAATGCCACGAGTGCAGTGGCTATCCATAGGCATTAAATAAGGTATCCCATTCGATGCAAGAACAATATATATAGAGTTTTAATGTAACATCCCCATTTTAACATACGAACAAGGGAAAAAAATTATTTTTATTTTTTAAAAACAACGTTCCCTGTTATGAATTATATAATTCAAACACACGTTCAAGTTTTAATAATTGTTCTCTGTCCAAATAATGCAGTTTGGATCACACAATTTCCCTTTAAAACTAATGTTCTCTATTCACATATTTGTAATATGGAACACACATTCAGTGTCATTCAATCATATAACAGATTCCATATGCTGCTGTAAATGACTCGAAGAACTACCGATCTCCCATTACATGGCTCGGAGTTTCAGCGATCTCTCATTTCATGACTCGGCAACTTACCGATCCTTCATGTTATTTCATGCATAGTATAATGTATATACAAGGTTCTCTTACCGTTTCCGGTTATCGAAGTGATCCATTTAAGAAGCCTATATGAATATCTGTTACTGATATTCATCTGACATCCTGCATCTTAAATTAGGTGATTAGGACAACGCAACCAGCACTTGCGATACTTTGGCCAAAGATTTTCACATGCTTTGCATGATCATATTCCAGGATGTGATACACACCAACGGAATACGTCCTTCACCTCACTTCGTCTGTTATCTAGAATGGTCTTTCCTGGTCCCTACTAGTCCTTCCAATTTAGGGTCAAACTCTAACTCCAACTAGCAATATGAACGAGTATAGGAAGTTACTCATGGTAACTAAAGATACGCAGACATACGGTGTTATCCCTAGATGACTCCGTGTGTCTAGTTATCTTTAGTCCTCCGGAGTCACTCGTATGCGTGATCACACTCCTATCCTGACCAAGAACTTAATATTCACTTATGTAATCTTGATGATTTAATTCGGGAGGGCATTGTAATATGTCGGCCTATAACATTGTGTCGTCATGAAGGCCCCGCCTTCATGAAGACACCATGTTATCTGGCGTATGTCAATGTCCTACGGAATCCTCCCATCGAGAGTACACATCCAACTCAAGTGATTTGGTTATGATCTTAATATTTAAGATCAACTTTCAGCAGCCATGTTGATCCTTTATCCTCGTTCTTGTTACAGTTGTATGTAGCTAAGAAAGACTAAATCCGTCTTCTAGCTTACTATGCATCTTCTCCTTCGTACCGAAGGGTTGCATTTTCTCTACTTGGTTCTTTTCTTAATCCTTGGATTAAGCAGCCCATTACCGATAGACTTAATAAGTTTAACCTATTAAACTTAACCAAGTTTTCCATAACTGTAAACAAATTCAGAATTCCATCTTATTAGACGTCATTTAAATGAGGTCTAATTCTTAATGAATATATTCATTTATTCTCCTTAACCTTACATAGTTAAGGTCTGTTAACCATGGATATGTTTTTCCCATATCCTTACTTTCTGAATTTAACATTCGAGGCTATTAACGGAGTCCGAATATGAAGTTCGGCTGCTCCTAAGTTATTTGATATTCCTTAGCTTTCGAGCTAATCCGAATACCATTCAATTAAGAGATCATGTTCTTCCTAAATCCTTTTTAATGTCAATTAAAAATTCATCTTAACCCAAGTATGAACTAATTGCACATTTCAACGTAAAAGTTGTATTTAGGTAAGGATAGATGTCATTTCCTTTTAAATCCATTCATGAACAATTGAATAATTCCAAATCAAGGAATAATATTATATTCCCAACTTAATCAACAATATCAAACTGATACAGTCATTAAAATATCACACTTGTATTTGTATTCATCCATCCATTTCATAATCTATACATTTGCCAGTCCAAACGACTGGACTTTGTTTATATTAAACAACATTACAACTCATAAGATAGAAGAATGTAGTTTCTTCTTTTCTCAATTCCTCATAGAGGAGTAATAACTATCAAATACAATCCATCTTCAATCAATCAAAAGAAGTATCAGAAAACAACCATGTCTTCGTTTTACTCAAGTTCCATCTGCAAAATTACTTGCACAAGTCGGATTTCATTGGAGGCATATTAAGCACTTGTCATTAAAATGAGGTGCTTTTAATTAACTGTCTCAATAAAAGAACCCTGCTTTTATGAAACGTTACTAAGAACATCATTCAAGAATTAAGTATCAAAAAGAATGATTAGCATAACAACTGAAACATCTAATTACCATCCAAATCAGTCAAAGAATTACTGCCCTTTTTCCCACATAATCATTACAAGATGCAATTTCCTTCAACAGTTCCAGATTAGAACATTTGTAAGAACTAGAAATACAAGTATGTATCTTCTTTGTTATAACATTAAATGCTGTCAATTTCCTTCCCTTTCATTAGTTATAATATCAAAGGATAAATTTGACTGAAATATAAACCAATTTACTTTCCTTTCAGTTCATGCAACTCATTTGATTTCAAGAAATCAAGTACAGATGAGAAAAGCAAACAACAATAAAATGTAGAGGCTTAAACCAAAGCAATACAAAATTCATTCCTTAACGATTACAGGTTTCCAACTGTATGAGAGAAGAAATGATCATTATTCCAAGTTATCCATCCACACTCCTATTCCTTTCCTCATGACTGTACTGAAAATTTAATCCAAACGAGACACCAATCAAGATAACAGTTCAGAGTGAAACTTACGAAATCCATTCAGAATTCACTTTCCAACAGCAAGGAATAATTCCATTCATATTCTGCTTTTTATGAAAACAAGGAAGAATTTATCATCCATATCAATACTTCCTTTAAATCAGGCACATACGAATACCAAAAACAAGTTGGTAAAACATCGTATCCATCATAGAACAAGCAATATAAAGATGCATCCTATGCTCTTACTGTACTAGAAGAATTCATACTTCATTCACTGTATTATAACCAAATGAACAGTTATACAGTCGCTTTATCAAATATTCACACGACTTTCTATACCTATGAACGCACACAGTTCATAAATAACAATTTGCACTTTGTTGTTACCTACAGCAAGTCCAACCCGTATTGTACAGTAAAGCTCTATTGAGGATATTTCCATAATTCAAACAACAAGAAGAGAAAAATTCATTCCTTTAACTATTTCAATAAGAAAACATCCATTTTCTTCAAACACAACAAGAATCACTCAAGTCGAGTTCATTTTTTTTGAATGACAGTGCAAAATCAGAGATCACACGAAACATTTCAATCTTCCGTTTGTACAGAAAAACACAGACTCAGGAAACAATCTAAATATCACTGTCACTTCCATCAAGCCGAACCTATAATGCTCAATGAAACCCAATTACCATTTCTTTCAAAATCTAAAACAACAGAAAGAAGAAGAACTCGTTTCCTTATAATTTCAGTAAAGAAACAATCATTTTCTTCAAAATGTAATAAGAACACCCAAGTCGTGTTTGTTTTATAATGACAGCTCAAACCCATATTGACAATAGAACGATTGTTCAACAATGTCAAACAAACTCACACAGCATGTACAATTTTCATTCAATATGCCATTTGCAAAGAAATACCCAGTTCGAGTTCCTTCTCGATCAAACATTTAAATCCGAAAACCGCATTCTCCTATTTCACAATGATGTGCAGAACCCGAAATACAATATTCATATAACAATACCTTTATCAAGGCAAACCCGCATAGGGTATTAGATGCACAAGCATGGTACAGTCAAAACAGTCTCAAACAGCAAGCCAATTCCCATGTATTTCATTTATTTGCACAGCAATACTAAGCCATGATCGTTTTCACGACAACAGTTCGAACTGGAAGATCAAACCGCATCCATAAAACACAATAAAATCAACTTTCCATCACAGCAAGGAGAAAACATAGTTCATTTATAATTTCAGTAAGAAGAACAATTACTTTCTTCAACTCCCACGAATACCTAAGTCGTATTCATCCATCCATTTTTACAAAAGAAAAAGCACAACACTCAGAAATATTACTATCACTTCCATCAAACCGAACCCATGATGCTCAATAAAACCCAATTACCATTTCTTTCAAAATCTAAAACAACAGAAAGAAGAGGAACTCGTTTCCTTAATAATTTCAGTAAGGAAACAATGTCAAAACAAACTCACACAGTATGCACAATTTCATTCAATATACCATATGCAAAGAATTACCCAAGTCGCATACAGCAAAGAAAACGACTCAACCCAAAGTCTCTTCTACATGACAGCAAAATCGAATAAACCAAAACCCCCTCATCAGAAGAGCAGGGTTGTTTTAATGAGACGTTTAAGCAAAGCAAGCAGTTTAAGGAGAAGGGCTTAACATGCCTGTAATCTTCCTTGAAGCTCGAAGAAAACCGTGCCTACATGAGTTATTTCCTTCCACGGAGACAGTAGCAGAGCTCCCCAAACAATCACCTTCCCTCTAGGCTCAAAAATAGCCTTAGATTTTCCAAAGAAACAGAGATAACAATCAAACACAGCGGGTTCGACAGAACCGTGAAAAACCAAATGCAGAGCAACTTCCAAAAACCCGAAAGAACACAATGACCAACAAAATTTCCTCCATACTCTTTCCAAGGCGGGCTGGTCGCAAAGACCAAGAAAATTAAATGCATTGAAGGCTCTGCCTTTTCCTTTTTCCTCACGCCACCGCCGACTCGGGTTGGCGAATTGCCAAATTCAAATTTTGCATGAAAACCAAGTTTGGTCTCATGACTAACTGAATGCCTCTAACTTTTCCCTGTTCCCGCCAAACTTGGCGCTGTCCACGCAAGGACCACATTCATTGCCCTATTAAATTTCCCACCATTCTCCCTTATCCTTTCCATCCACATGGGTCTGTGCGTCCCCTTCCTTAGGTTAGGATTAGTTTAGGATTTATAATAGTGTCCAAATCTAGGTCATAGGTTAATAGAACTTAGATCTATTTTCACCATTATAGAATTTAAAAATCCACATAGGATAGTAGTTAGGGTATAAGGTAGAACTTAGGGGTAGATTAGGGTCTAATCCCCTCTCACTTAATTAATCAATTTCCAATCAAGTCCTTCCGACTGACATCCAAATTCAACACTATGCAGGATGTTTCGTCCCATGTTCCACCTACCTGAGCCACCCGCATCCAGGCCTTTTTCGCCTTACGAGGTCTCACGTTACAACAGTGTATGGTTCGAGAATCGAACCTTTTTTGTTGGCATCTATGTGCTAGCTATTCATACCTGAAATCAGGTGCTGCAACATTTATATCAACCTTCAGTCTGGTTTAAAAGTAAATCGACAAAGCGATCACAAGAAGACCACAGCATACCTTGGATCAATGGAATTGATTCAAGGTGTGTTGTCAATCAGCGAATAGAGTTCATCAAACATATGACAGATCTGTTGTCACATTAGCAACATACAAGCAATAATAACTGTTGTCCCAAGTAAACAAATTACAGTATACAAGAGTCCAGATTAGCAACACATTCCTTTAAGATCAAAATATATCTTAACATGTTTGCCTTTATTTCAGCAGTTACAACATTATGAAAAATAATCACCATGATAACTTACAAAAATCAAGGCGTTACATTTAAAATATATTTCACGACAAAATATTCTCACAAAGGAAATTTCAAAACTCTCTACACAAACAATATAACTATCTAATGAAATAATTTTAGATATTTACATCGAAATGCGTGTTTACAAGTAAAAAGCCAAGGGTTTTGTAAACATATTATATTTTCCACCATCCACGTGATAGATTGTATAAATGATCATGTATATAATTTTAGCTTCGGCACTAGGATTCTTTAAGTCCACCCATGACCTGCCATCTACGAGATCGGTTCGTCAAAGGACATTGTGGGATCAAACATTTTGGTCATCAGTGATGGAGCGGATGTTTTTTTGTCTTTTTGCTTTCATTCTGTTTTGTTCAATAAAAGAACCAAAATCGTTTAGACACGAAGAAACGATTCAAAAATAAATAACACTCACAGGTCGAGTCGTGCCATCGTAAGCTTTATTAGAGTTTAGCCCTTGGTTCTGACCCCTCGTGGAAATTCTACAAGAAGCTCGATTTTTGTCTATAATTTCTTGCAGAAATGACATGTACGAGATCAGTTTGTCAAAGGACATTCTGGTCATTGACGGTAGCGCAAATTCTTTGTTTTTATTTTTGTTTCCATTTTATTCCATTCAATAAAAGAACCATAATCAACTAGACCTAAAAAAAAATTCAATAGAAAAATAAAATAACACTCACATGCAAAGCCATGTGATCGTAAGCTTTATTTGAGTTTAACCCCTATTTCTCGCCCCCTCCATGGAATTTCTACAAGAAGCCTTGATTTTTGTCTACAATTGCTCGCAGAAAGATGGATAAGCCTTTGCAATATTTATCCGAAGCTCTTCAAGCCTTGGACGTGTGTGGATCCAAACTAGACCAAATTGAAGGGGCACAATCATCCCTTCCTACACCATATTATCTAAAAAAACAAATTATATCTTCTTCTCCTTCTTGCGTCAACTTTTTAACACTTATCAATTTATTAATGGTGCAGGTGCAATTTGGAGAATATTTATTTATTGGTTTGTCTAACTAATCATATAACACGGTGCTTTTTAAATCACAAACCAAGTGAAGTAGCTAAAAATATTGAGGAAATTCGTAAACAACAAGCACACATATAACACAAGAGCTGAAAACGTAAACAACTATTGCCATTAGCAATTTTGATCGACCACTCTTTGTGTTCTTAGATATCTACAAAATATGTTCCCTTGATCCTTGCACACCATAAGTAACATTTTTTTTTACATATTTGAGCTCTAATTTGAATTTGAATATTATTAATAGATTATATATTTTTAGTAATCAAATATTTCATGACTATAATTTGCAAGGCATGAACTTCTTAAATTTAGACAAAACACATCATATCTTAAATTAAGAAAATAAGCAACCTCTTTCCACCTATACTTTCACAATACACTTTTATGGTTTTATTAGTTCAAATCCCTCTTTTGAATGGAAAATAAAAGCCACATTTCTCTCATTTGGCCAACCGCTTAAAGAACCTGATTATCAATGATTTTTTTGTGTTCTCTATTCTCATGTGCTTACTTGAGCTTGAAACTGGAAAGGGAAGTGGATCACCATGACTTATATTGTTCGCCTAAATAATATCTATTATGTGCTCCACTTTTCCAAACGCTTAAATTTTTTGAGTTTCCCAAAATTTTATTTTGTCCTCTTTGTGAGCTTGAAGTGCTTAAGTGGAGCATAGATAACATATATTACTTGGGTAGGAACAATATGATATGTGGAAAACATGTGGGGCATGCAAGCCACAACCTTAATCTACCTTTGGCTCGTATGACCAATCGTTGGAAGGTGTTAATTATCGATACATAGACGCGCATCTGCTCCCTGGAATTGCTTGACCTTACAATTGGATACAGAGGCTAGAAAGTTATGCAACAAGTGCTCATTGTGGTAAGGTTCCAAAGTTGGAACATTTTGTTTTTCTTTTTTTTTCCCCTCTAGACGCAAATTGCACTTGCGTGAATACTTCGGTACCCTCATCGTTAACGTGACTACTCTGCGTATTCTTGTCCCTAATGTCTCCCGTACAACATGCATTCAAATTCCCCTTACTTTTACAATTTCTCTAACTACCGAATGAAGTCAACATATGCAAATTCAATTAGGTATTCACCTCGACAACATTTTTCATCCACTTCTTGCATTTTCTTATATCTCCCTCTACATTTTTTGGGACGTCTATCGAAAGACGGGTTTTATCCTATTTACGATTACCAAACATGTCGTGCTCTTCGTATTTCATATATTTTCACATTGTCTCCTCAAATTTTCTTTCCTTTCCCATCCACTTCTCCACCCTCAAACACCCATTTTCTACACCCCTCTTCCTTCCCCTTCATTTCTCTTCATTTGATTTCACTTCTTCACTATTTCAAGTACGATAACTAGTAATCAAATTTAAATTAAAAATATATCTATAAGAAATTATAATAAATCAAAATGTATAAACACATGTATACATATATTTACAAATTAATTAATTTGAGATCCCTCCCAAAGTGTGAACTCGCTTGTAACTAGCACACCTCTAAATGAAGTGTACACCAACGGTACAGAGAGGTGATATGAAACCTAGGCTTCAGTTGAACGGAGACGGTGTCAAACTTGTGCACCTAGTGGTCCCATCCTCATTGAGGCTAAATTTACAGACTGGTAGAGAATATACTAAATTGTAATATGTAATAATTCCCCTATAAAACCAAAAAAACCTAGCAAACGTCACAGGTCTTTCAACACCCAAAAACACGGGCTGCTCTGCTGTCGGTGGAAGCTCATGGGATACTCGAGAAGAATTTTTATTTTTATAATTGTTACTTGTACTCCGGGACAAAAATGTGACGGGTAGCAAGGAAGCGTGGGCCATGTGACAAGTATATGCTCTTGCTCACACAAAGATTCCTCGTAGTCGTCTTGGCTTTCACAATTAGCACGTGCACTGCACACGAACCGTGATTACACACACGAATATAATGCTGTGGTGAGTAAAACTGCTTTGTAAAGCGAGAGTCGAACAAAACATAAGTGAATAATTTATGTTTTTCCATTCTCGCTCCTACACCCAAGGCGTTGTCTTACATCAGATTGATGGTTTGGGATGGAAACATTGACGGGGTGGGACCCAAGTGTGCCCATCCGGCTCCCAACGCCAATGCATGCCTTTCACGAGGGAGGATCAAAGTTTTATTGCCATTGCCTTGTATTCCACTTACCATGTCGCGTATGTGTCTATTTTAAACCAGTTTCAACATAGTTATGTGTAAATAATGTGAGTTGGATGGAAATGAAATGAAATGAAGTGAAATGAAATATTTTAATGATGTCTATGAGATTAAATAATCTATGGGACCAACGCCGCTACTTTAAGATATTTTCATATTTTTTCCATATCAAACCTTCTACAATGGATCTTGATCAAAAAATCAACAATCTTGTTAAGCCTTGCTTCTTCAAATAACTCACTTAGGTTGTCCACTTTCAGGTTGTTTTCGTACTGGATACAAATATCTTCATAAGCAAGTATATTCTATGATGAAGTGTCATTCCGTCTCCACCACCCCCTTACTATAAAAAGATAGGTTCTCCTCTCCCAATCCTCATTGGGAATAGTCCATCTACCAGTCTCACACCAAAGATGATGTGATCCAGTCCTCAATTGTGCAACTAACATCCTTGTTTTGCCCTTGATTGTCGCACCTAAATATATTTTTTCAACATGTTCCCAGGAGGAATTGAATTCTTTGATGTAATAAGCTTTCTTTTGGCTAATCAGTCCTGTCGACATGACAGACCTAATTTGTCTATCACAAAAGATTTTATTTCTTCATTGGTGTTAGGACACTCTTGCAAGTCAATGCCCCATTTGTTCATCCACTTGTTGTTCTGCTTCATCCAAGTTTTCTTTCTACATCTTAATTTCTCCTCCACAATCGTTTTGGGCCAGCAATGGTTATCCATGCTTTCAACCTTTTTCACATAGCTTAGCATCCGAGTTATTGCCAATGCCTCCATCAGAAACATCCCTACTTCAAATTAAGTAAAATATCGTATGGGACCACTGTTTTGACTTTGAGGGTGGTGATGATTAAATGCTTTTGGATTCTTTCTAACTGTCTCCATCTGTGATTAGACACACTACTTCCCAAACCTCACAACCATATAGGGAAACTAACATGACCAACAAACCAAAAAGGGTTTTCTTAGTTTTCTAATCCCATAGCTTAGCTTTCCTACACCTGTTTTGAAGTAAGATGCTTTCCAACCTCCTTATATCCTTTTTTCTCTACACGTCTCCCAACTGAGTTTGTTGTGAAAATCAATCCCAAGGTATTTGTACTCTTTCACTATTTCCAACGGGCTCCCTTCAAAGAGAAAGTTATCTTGAGTCTCTTTCCTTTTTAGCAAAAAAATATTACTTTGGTCTTGCCAACGTTCACTTGCATCCCGACTTCTTGGCAAAATAGTTCTAAGACTTTCAATTGTTCCATCAACCCATGAGTTGTTTTTGAGATTAGGACAAGATCATCAACATATAAGAGTAATTTCACCACATACCGCCAAAGTTGGATACCCCTCATCAGTTTTACTTAACCATTCTTCAAGTTTGTCAATGTATAAACCAAACAAAGTGGGGAAAGAGGGAAACCTGCTTGACACCAATGTCGCTACCAAAACATTTGGACATACCCTCTTTAGTTCTGATTTTAGCTTTGACTTGCTCATATAATCTATGCATTGCTGCTCTATACTCTTCAAAGTTTGTTTTAAGGCACCTGTGTCAAAGGATTTTTTAAAATCCACAAAGCAACAAAAATCTTCCTCTCCATGAGTGTCCCATATCTTTTCAATTAAGTGTCTAAGGGTGATACAATGGTCGATGGTCGAGTGCCTCGGCCTAAAGCTCACGCCCTTTTTCTCTTTTACCCTCTCTTTTCGGCCCAACTGTTGATTCTGCGTTCTATCATGCTCCCAAAAAGTTTACTTAGAAGAGGATTTACCATAATAGTGTGGTAATTGGATGGATTATTGATATCACCACTTTTATAGAGAGGAATAACTACACTAGTCATCTAATCTACAAAGAAACCATCCTAGTTGATGTTATTGAAAATTCCTTTAAGGTGTGGAGCAAGGGCCTTAGCACATATAGTAGATCTTATTTGGGTAGGGACAATCTAAGTTGTGGAATAGGTGTGGTACATGTAGGTATTTGTGATTAAGATAAATGTGAATTATATGCCTAATCGATTGTTATTGAAAGCAAAGTAAATAAATGCAAAGAATGAAGTACAAAAATTAACCCAAGAAAGCTAAGCCAAAATATATAAAACCCTAAGTGCAAGGAAGAGGTAAAATGAATTAGCTGATTCACAAAAATCCTAGAGGTGTGCAGAGATGGAGAACTAGAAAATACGAAGCACTGACTGCCGCACCGAAGCTTAGAAAAATGCATATATGGAAGGATAAGATGGGTGGGGGCGTTTGGGTTTATAGAAATTCTTAGAAAACCTCCTCTAAGTGGTCGTTAGTTTTTTGTTGTTATTTGCCTTTGGCCACTATGAGGGTCAGACAGAGATTGCCGAGGTTGTTGGAAACCTAAAATGAAGTATTGACCTACAAAATCCTCAAATAGACATCCAATCCTAAAAAGAAAGATACAGAATGAGGAGCCGATTGTCCTTAGATTCACAATGGTGAACTTACGATTGAGCGTTGCACTACATCTCAAACCCAATGTAGTTTTGTGTGTGTGTGTGGAATTGTGCCCTAGGTGGCTCTTGTGCATGTCACACTTGATAACGAGAAAATAAGCTAGATATAAAGAAATATAATTGATGTGTGCATGGAATAGAATGAACTTCCCTCCTGTGAAGTGTACACAGAATAACCAACCCTTGTGTCCCTTGGATGGTGCTAGATGGATGCAATAGAGCTCTTAGATGCTTGATGTATGCAACGTTAGGTGGAAATCGCTAATGTTTAGTGCTTGGTCCTTTGTTATGATCACATAAATTTATATTTATATGATTCCCTTGTTTGAATTTTGTAATTGACCCCGAAAAGTCGACTACCAAATATATAAGATACTCAAACGGTTAGAAAGGACCCAAAAGATGTGAACAAAGTATACCGAGGTAAGCAACACCAGAGGGGACGAAGGTGCCTAGCTCGTCGCTAGTGTCCAAGATGATAAATGTCGAAGTATAAAGAGCAGATCAAAAAATTAAAGGTGTAAGACCAAGATAAGTAACAGAAAACAAAGAAAGGTGGCCAAAGACATGGGTTAATTAGTACCTTTCTTGCTTAGGAATCATATGAATAGTAGTATGCAATTAAGACTAGATAATTACCCAAAGTGCGTGATTTTGTGTCAATAATTTGATTCCCATTTTTATTTCAAACTTTCCATTCAGATATTTGTCTTATCTAAAAAATTAAATTTCACCCAATTTAAAATCTTGATGTCAGTAATAGATAAAAATACAAAAAATGGCAAAGCTAGATTTGTAGATAAAATATACCTATCGCTTATATGACCAAACTAGAGAGGATCAATTATCGATGATTGTTCCCGGATTGCCTATTTTCTTGCAATTACTTGAGCTTAAACTGAAATGGGGATACAAAGTGCTACAAGAAACAAGCATTGTTGTTGGGTTTCAAACCTAAAACCTATCAGATTTTTTCCACTTTTTATTTTGGACCCTTTAAGTTCAAACTATACTCACGTGAAATCGTGATGATAAAGTGGAGCACAAATAATAATGTTTTTTTTTGGGTAGGAAGAATCTAAGCCATGTAATAAGTGCATGAAATGCATGTATTTAATTCCCACCTTTTTATTTCCAACTTTCCATTCATGTTTTCATCTTATCCAACAAATCAAATGTCATCCAATCAAAACCTTGACATCATAAAAAACAAAATAAAGAAATATCAAAGCTCAATCGACAAATAAAATCTACCTTTCACTCATATGACCAACCACTAGAGGGTCTTAATTATAGATGATTATTCATGCATCACCTATTTTCCTACAATTACTCAAGCTTAAAATTGAAAAGAGGGCTACAAAGTGCTACTGTGAAAAGCAAACGTTCTTGTTGGGTTTTGAACATGGAACTTATTGGATTTTACCCATTTTTATTTTGACCCTTTTAAGCACAATTTGCACTCACGTGAATAATGCACGTGATATAGAGACAATAAAGAGGATAAAATATAACATATATTATTTGATTACAGAACAATCGAGCCATGGAATATGCGTGGGACATGAATCGTTTAATCCCAACTTATTTATTTCCAACTTTCCATTCATTTCTTCATCTTAACTAGAAAAGTAAAGGTCAAACAATAAAAACCTTAATGCCATTAACAATTACATAAATAAATAGAAAATCTTTATTGGCGATAAAATATGCCTACCACTCATATGACCAATTGTTGGTGGAAATTATATTTTCCTGCAGATTACTTGAGCTTGAAACTAAAAGGGGCTAAAAAGTGCTACAAGAAGTAAACAATGTAGTTGGGTTTTGAACCCGAGCCTATTATATTTTCCCTTTTTATTTTATTTTGGTCCCCTTAAGCTCAAATATCACTCGGGTGAATAATGTGAGTGACATCGAGATGATAAAGTGGAACACAAGTAATTAATAAAATTTGGGTAGAAATAACCCGAGCCATGGAATATGTGTGGGACATGCAAGTATTTAATTCCCACCTTTTATTTCCAAATTTCCATTCATGTCTTTGTCTTATCTAACAAATTAAACACCATCCAATAAAAAAATATTTATGTCGTATAAAAATAGCAAAACTTGATTGATAAACAAAATCTAAATGTTGCTCACATGATTAACAATTGGAGGAGTGCAATAATTGATGGTTCTTCACGCATTCCATTTTCCTACAATTACTCGAGTTGGCCAATGATGACCATGTGGTTTTTTTATCCTTTATAGTGGACACATGAACATAATAGGATGAATTTTTATTTCTTTAGTTTGTTTTAAAAAAGCCAAGTATCTTGATTCTATGGAAATATATTTTGTTGTTGGATACGATAATATGGTTTACTATTTGAATTTTTCAAAATTCTTTTATAAATTATACATTTATTAGTCACTCATATAGCCAATTGTTGGAGGGGCTAAAATCTTGATGATTGTTCACACATAACATGTTTCTTGCAATTAATCAAGCTTAAAACTAAGAAAGGGGGCTAAATAGTGATATAAGAAGCAAACATTGTGGTTGGGTTTTGAACATGACACCTTAGGTTTTACCCTTTTCATTTTGGTCCCTTTAATTGTAAATTGCACTCATGTGAATAATGTGAGCGAGATCAAGATGATAAAGTGGAGAAAATATAACATATATTATTTGGGTAAGAACAATCTAAATTGTGGAATAGGTGTGGGACATACATCTATTTAATTTTCTCCTTTTATTTCCAACTTTCAAATCATATCTTTGTCTTATCGAAAAAATTAAACGTCATCCAATCAATATCCTTGAAGTCATAAAAATTAAAATAGTAAAATAACAAAGCCCATTTTATTCTAGTGATCGTTGATGGATGACATCATTAGTACCGTTGATGAAGGAAACCCTAATTAATACCCTAATAGCTAGAGAGAAACCATAATTGCAAATGCACATGAAATCACTACCCTAGGATGCTAAGTCCACTCCACATATCCCTATTCTAAAGTGTCCTATGCGACATACAAGTGAATTTCCCGAACATTGACATATGTTCTAACTATCCAAAAAACACAAGGGTTGACATTACAAACAACAAATATTAGCATTGATAATTTATTAAGGATGTGCCCATATATAACAAATTTGTGTCAAAAATTCCATTGATTCAAACTATTAAGGATGTGCCCATATATAACAAATTGCTTAAAGATCTAAGCATAAATAAACTAGACAGAAAAAGGAAATATCCAACTACTATGCAGTCATTCAACAACTAGCCGATATTATTCATGGGAACTCAATTATGCCCAAATACATAGATCCAGGTAGTCCTTTGGCAAATTTCACAAGTAATGGCATAGTGATAAAAAAACACATTGATTGACTTAAGGGAAACAATAAATGTAATAAAAAAATAAATTATGGATGAATTAAAGTTAAAGGGACTAAGACCAACAACCACAATCTTGCATATTGCATATAGATCAAGAGTTAATCCTGAAGGAGTCCTGGAGGATGTAGTAGTAGTGGTAGAATCTTAGGAGTACCCAGCTGATTTTATTATTCTTCACCAAAAGAAAGCTTGGGAGGATATCCTATCATCCTTGGAAGACCTGTGGTCGGGCAATTTATAATACATTCATAGGATGAAGATCTGGTAATATAATTATCTCAGTAATGGAAGTGACACCAATAAATCTCATGCTTTACTCCCCTACACAACCGTTCAATGAAGAAGACCAAACCATTTGGGTTGAAGAGCCAGAAGAAGACCAAAGCTCAGTTCAACAACTCATGATGCTAGAGAAGTCATGCAAAATTGAAGGACAAGAAGAGGATGTTGTTCTTTCTAACATCCTACAAAATAATTATGGGAAGAATGAAGAAGTAGATGAAAAATTATGATGTATAAGTTGTCTTGAAAATCAAATCCTACCGCAAAGAAAGCACTATGAACGTTCCAGGTAAGAATTTCATTCTCCACCAACTTCTTCCATATGATTATATATTGAATTCTATAAGTAACAATGTATGCTCCATGAATGATATCTCTAAGCAAGTGAAAATTTCTCTGGGCAAGCCACTTAATGTGAACAAAGCACTAAGCATGTTGTAGTCACAAAATCATGCAATTTAGACATTATTTATCCCAGTCTCATACTACTATTTAGAAGGTTTTTCCATATAATTATATATTGAATTCTATAAGCAACAATGTATGCTCCATGACCGATCTCTCTAAGCAAAGAAGTGTGAATTGCTTTGGGAAATCCACTTAATGTGAATAAAATGCTTTGAGCATGCTATAGTCACAAAATCATGCAATTTAGACATTATTTATCCCGATCTCATACTACTATTTAGAAGTTTCTTGAGTGAAGAAATTACTAGTTAACACTTGTTATTTAGCCATCTTGCTTTAATTTATTGTATCATTACCAACCTCTTGCACCCATATGCCCGGTCACTTCTATCATCTCGTATCATTTTAGCCTCGAATGGGGCACCCAAATTAGTACTAGGGTGCCCTAATGGATAGAAAGAGCCCAAAAGTGGCGGGAAAGTGTAAAAGGACTGGGCACCCATGGGCCCCCCGATCCTTTTACACTTTCCCGCCACTTTTTGGGCTCTTTCTAGCCATTTCGAGGTCTTTATATTTCTTGTGGTTGGTATTTTCAAGGTTAAGTACAAAATTAGATCAAGAGAACCCTATAAATATAAAGTTATGAGACCATAATGATGTACCTAGCATCACTTAATACTATAACTACATATAGAGTTACATCCATCTATTACATTGGAGATCACTTGCATCCATATAGCTCTATCAAGGCACAAGGCTAGGACATATGCATCACACTTCATAGGGGGAGGGATTCTATTCTATTCCATGCACACATTCTCGTTAAATTTAGCCATTTATCACTACCTCACAAAGTGCAATCGACATAAGAGCACCTAGGGCATGTCATACAAACACTCACCATAACTATATTTGGGTCTAAAATGTAGTGTAGTGCTTAGTTAGTAAGCCCACTGTTGTGGTAGCTGAGGTTTGTCTGACCCATTCATTTTGCATATTTATTTTTTAGGGTTTTGATATTTCTTTTTGTATTTTGTAGGTATTCTCATCATCTTGGATTATTGGCAACACTTGGCATGGGACAACAAATTTGATGTGACACACAATGAAGGTTCTATATCATCTCCCAGCCCTGTGAAGAACAATTTTAGATATTTTTCATAGACAAGGGTCCTAAGTTTGTAGACCAAAACTATTACAGGCACCCCAATCCTCTTCAAGAACTCCGGCCTAGTTAGATCCTCCATATCTATCCTTTTCGTGATTTCGCATTGTTCTCGCTTCGTATTTTCCAGTCATCACTGCAACATTGTCTCATGCAGTATCTCGTTATTCAAATTGAGTTCTTTCCTCTTTTCTCTTGCACATTAGGGTTAGCATTTCCTTTTGCATAGTTTTTAGCTTACTTACATATTTATTTACTACATTTATTTACTTTATTACAATTGTTCATAGCTTAGATTAACTACCCCCATTTAGTTAATTTTAGTTAATCATTTTGGTGAACCTGACTCGATCATTCACACTTCTAGGTTCTTCCTTCTTTACTTTATCATTCTAGGGTTTATTCTCCTTTACCATGGCTCACTCTCATGAGGAATTTACTGAAGCTCATCTTAAGGCCATCAATGATCACCTTATTGAACATCCCCAAGATTTAGATTTACTTTTACATGTTTCTCATGAGGAAGCTACTAACTTGGCAGAACTCATTGCTTCTTCTGCCATACCCACTCGTTACCACTCAACCACCTACTTCTACTCTTCCTCCTATTTCTACTATTCTCATTTCTATTCCTACTCCTACCAATCATTTTATGTCGCCCTTAGTTTCTCATGTATGAAAAGTCTCATCTGTTGGAAATCAAGACTTAACTTCTCTTTATCATGATCTTCAAGCTCAAATACGCAAGTCAGAACGGGAAATTTCGCATGTATCACCATCTTTAGATTATACCTTGTTATTACATACTCCATTTACACATGCCATCTCTACTTACCCACTTCCTCTCAATTTGTCACCCATAAGCTTCCCATTTTAAATGGGCATGGTAACCCACAATAACACCTTAGATCATTTCATGTCACTTGTCTTGACTTCGATGATGACCATATGATTTAAGTTAGGCTATTTCCTTGTAGTCTCCATGATGATGCAATGTGTTAGTTCTATGACCTCTTGTTCACTTGGTAACCTCCTTCACACATCTAGCTAATGCATTTCTTACTCATTTCTCCATCAATATCGGATCAAAGAATTCTTACACCTAGCTAAAGACAACTTAAATGAAAGATACTAGAACAAGGGACAATTTTTTTATACAATGTTCCCTCGTTATGAATTATATAATTCAAACACACGTTCAAGTTTTAATAATTGTTCTCTGTCAAATAATGCAGTTTGATCACACAATTTCCCTTTAAAACTAATATTCTCTGTCCACATATTTGCAATATGGAACACACATTCAATGTCATTCAATCATATAACTGATTCCATATGCTGTCTGTAAATGACTCAAGAACTACCGATCTCCCATTTTATGGCTCGGAGTTTCAGCGATCTCTCATTTCATGACTCGGCGACTTACCGATCCTTCATGTTAATTCATGCATAGTATAATGTATATACAAGGTTCTCTTACCATTTTCGGTTATCGAAGTGATCCATTTAAGAAGCCTATATGAATATCTCATTCGATATTCATCTGACATCCCGCATCTTAAACTAGGTGATTAGGACAACATAACCAGCACTTGCGATACTTTGGCCAAAGATTTTCACATGCTTTGCATGATCATATTCCTGGATGTGATACACACCAATGGAATACATCCTTCACCTCACTTCATCTGTTATCTAGAATGGTCTTTCCTGGTCTCTACCCAGTCCTTCCAATTAAGGTCAAGATCTAATCCCAACTAGCAATATGAACGAGTATAGGAGTTACTCATGGTAACTAAAGATATGCAGACATACGGTGTCGTCCCTAGATGACTCCGTGTGTCTAGTTACCTTTAGTCCTCCGGAGTCACTCCATATACGTGATCACATTCCTATCCCCAGCCAAGAACTTAGTATCCAGCTTATGTAATCTTGATGATTTAATTCGGGAGGGCATTGTAATATGTCAGTTATAACATTGTGTCATCATGAAAGCCCCGCCTTCATGAAGACACCATGTTGTAGCTGGCGTATGTCAATGTCCTACGGAATCCTCCCATCGAGAGTACACATCCAGCTCAAGTGATTTGGTTATGATCTTAATATTTAAGATCAACTTTCAGCAACCATGCTGATCCTTTATCCTCATTCTTGTTACAGTTGTATGTAGCTAAGAGAGACTTAATCCGTCTTCTAGCTTACTACGCATCTCCTCCTTCGTACCGAAGGGTTGCATTTTCTCTACTTGGTTCTTTTCTTAATCATTGGACTAAGCAGCCCATTACCGATAAACTTAATAAGTTTAACCTATTAAACTTAACCAAGTTTTTCCACAACTGTAAACAAATTCAAAATTCCATCTTATTAGACGTCATTTAAACGAGGTCTAATTCTAAATGAATTTATTCATTTATCCTTCTTAACCTTAAATAGTTAAGGTCTGTTAACCATGGATATGTTTTTCCCATATCCTTATTTTCTAAATTTAACATTCGAGGCTATTAACGGAGTCCGAATACGAGGTTCGGCTGCTCCTAAGTTATTTGATATTCCTTAGTTTTCAAGCTAATCCGAATACCTTTCAATTAAGAGATCATGTTCTTCCTAATCCTTTTTAATGTCAATTAAAAATTCATCTTAACCCAAGTATGAACTAATTGCACATTTCAACGTAAAAGTTACATTTAGGTAAGAATAGATATCATTTCCTTTTAAATCCATCCATGAACATTTGAATAATTCCAAATCAAGGAATAATGTTATATTCCCAACTTATTCAACAATATCAAACTGATACAGTCATTAAAATATCACACTTGTATTTGTATTCATCCATCCGTTTTATAATCTATACATTTGCCAGTCCAAATGACTGGACTTTATTTATATTAAACAACATTACAACACATAAGATAAAAGAATGTAATTTCTTCTTTTCTCAATTCCTCGTAGAGGAGTAACAACTATCAATTACAATCCATCTTAGTCAATCAAAAGAAGTATCAGAAAACAACCATGTCTTCGTTTAAACTCAAGTTCCATCTACAAAATTACTTGCACGGGTCGGTTATCAATCGAGCATATTAAGCACTTGTCATTAAAATGAGGTGCTTTTAATTAAGCTGTCTCAATAAAAGAACCCGCTTTTATGAAAGCGTTACTATGAACATCAATTAAGAATTAAGTATCAAAAAGAATGAACAACATAACCACTCTGAATCATCTAATTACCATCCCAATCAATCAAAGGATTACTGCCTCTTTCCTAAATAATCATTACAAGAAGTAATTTCCTTCAAACAGTTCAGATTACAACCTATGTAAAAACTAGGAACACACGTATGCATATTGTTGTTATAACATAACTGCTATCCATTCCATTTCCTTACATTAGTAATAAATGCAAAGGATAAAATTTGACTGAAAACATAAACCAAATTACTTCCCTTTCAGTTCATGCAACTCATTTGATTTCAAGTAATCAAATACTGATGAGAAAAGCAAACAACAATAAAATGTAGATGCTTAAACCAAAGCAATACAAACTCGTTCCTTAACGATTACAGATTTCCAACTGTATGAGAGAAGAAATAATCATTATTCCAAGTTATCCATCCACACTCCTTTTCCTTTCCTCATGACTGTACTGAAAATTTAATCCAAACGAGACACAAATCAAAGATAACAGTTCAGAGTGAAACTTAAGAAATCAATAACCGAATACAAGGAAGATGGCTCATATTACCTCTTCTCATTGTCAACCAAATATCCGTTTATTTAGCATAGGCATGAGACACATCCAATAGTATGACTCATTCTCGCTTATTATATTTCACTCAACGGAATTTCTTGTCATTCTATAAACAAGCAAGATCTATACAACTAGTCTATATAAATGTCACAACAACCAAACAAGCATTTCAACTAGACTCGAGAGAACAATAATAAAATTCATATTCTCCTTTTAATGAAAACTAGGAAGAATTTAACAATCATGATTCATACCATAATAGTAAAAGGAGTCATTTTATATTGAACTTTCAAAGTAAGAATTCTACGTTTCGATTTAGTCTTAAGAAACAACTTTCACTAGTTATAACCAATGGAATAGTTATATAATTTAAAACAAACGTTTTGAATATTATATATATATATGAACAAAGTCAAACAATTTACTTTCTTATTCTCGGAATGGTTAAAGTTCTCGAACATATTTTCATCATATTTTCTCCAAAAGAAGGAATGAAGAAAAATTCATTTCCAAATTAAATATTAAAACACCCATTTTTTGACCAACAAAGGAAAAACAATGAAAGGAAGTTTTTTGAATGGAAAGATCGAGATCAATGCAATGAATTCTTCCGTTTGTGAGAATTTAATTCACACAACAGTTCCTCTACATTAGCATAACTTGTTTTTCCCCAATCTTTTCCTCTCAATGAACTCGAAATACAATATTCACATAACAATACCTTTATAGAAATCAAGGCAAACCCGCATAGGGTATTAGATGCTTATAGCAAGGTACAATCAAAAGCAGGTAGAAAGAACGACAAGCCAATTCTCATATTGAACTTTCAAAGTAAGAATTCCGTTTCGATTTAGTCTTAACGAAACAACAAGAGTTAATTAAGCTGTCTCGAATGGAGTATATATATAATTTAAAACAAACGAATTATATATATATATACATAAAAAGAATCAAACCTAATTACCATCAATGGAATGGTTAAAGTACGCCCTCGCAACATATTTTCATCATATTTTCTCCAAAAGAAGGAATCTATAAAGACTACATAAGTCACGTATTCTTTATTTATAAAAGAAATATTAAAACTTTCCCTTTCATTAGTTATCAAAGATAAAAACAATGAATAGGAATTACTTTCCTTTGGAAAGATCGACTCATTTGATGCAATGCAATCAAATCAAGCAGAGAATTTAATTCACACAATAAAATCCTCTACACCAAAGCATAACTTGTTTTTCCCAATCTTTTCCTCTAGAGAAGAAATGAACATTATTCGTAAATACAATATTCACATAACAATACCTTTATCAAGGCAAACCCGCATAGGGTATTAGATGCAAAAGGACACAATCAAAAATGGGTTCAAACGAAACTTAAGCCAATTATTGAACTTACAAAAAGAATTCATTTCGATTTAGTCTTAACGAAAAACAACTTATTTAGCATAGGAATGATCCAACATGGAGATTCATTATATATAATTTAAAACAAACTATTTAAATATATATATAAAAAGTCAAACCAACACTTTAGTAGAATGGTTAAAGTTTGCAACATATTTTCATCATATTTTCATTTTCCAAAAGAAGGAATGAAGTCCATTCATATTCTTTATTTCCAAAAGAAATATTAAAACTTTTGACCAACAAAGGCAAAAACAATGAAAGAATTAAAACCTCATACCCATCATGGAAAGATCGAATACAATGCAATGAAATCAAGCGGGAGAATTTAATTCACACAACAGTTCCTCTATACATTAAGCATAACTTGTTTTTCCCAATCTTTTCCTTTCTATACCGAACTCGTAAATACAATATTCACAATACCTTTATCAAGGCAAACTCCGCATAGGGTATTAGATGCTCTAAGCAATTTCAAATTCAGTCTCAAACGAACAAGCCAATTCTCATGTATTTCATTCATTTCTTCAGAAATAGTAAGCCATGATCATTTTCACGATGACAGTTTGAAGATAGAAGATCAAACCACATCCACAAAACACAATAAAATCAACTTTCCATCACCTTCGATTTCAAATAAAGGAGAAAACATAGTTCATTAATAAACACATAATGAAGAAGAACAATCACTTTCTTCAACACCCAAGAATACCCAAGTCGTATTCATCCTTCCATTTTACAAAAAAAAAGCAAAGACTCGTAAATATTACTCAGCATAGCTAATACTTTGTTTCCACCACTCAAACCCATATTGGCAATAGAACGATTGTTCAACAATGTCAAAACAAACTCACACAAAGATGTACAATTTCATTCAATGTACCCATTTACAAAGAAATACCCAGTTTGAGTTCTTTCTCTAATAGACATTTCAACCCGAAAATCTCATTCTCCTATTTCACAATGATGCGTAGAACTCGTGAAATGATTCACACACATCTAAGTATTCATAAGCACAATTTCATAATATAAAGAACGAATCCCCAATATTGTCGAACAAATCAACACAAAGGCATGGGCTGTATTTTCAACTCAATATTTATGCAAAGAAAGTTTAAGTCACAACAAGAAAAAAATGACTCTACCCAAAATCATCTCAACATAACAAAGCAAAATCGAATAAACAAAACCCCCATAGAAGAGCAGGTTGTTTTAATGAGACGATTAAGCAAAAGCAAGTAGTTTAAGGAGAAGGGCTTAACATGCCTAAAATTTTCTTGAAGCTCAAGAAAACGCGCCTCTGGAGTTGTTTCCTTCCACGGTGACAATAGCAAAGCTTCCCAAACAATCACCTTCCTCTACAGGCTCAAAAATAGCCTTAGATTTTCCAAAGAAACAGAGATAATAATCAAACTCAGCTGGTTTGACAGAACCGTGAAAAACCAAATGCAGAGCAACTTCAAAAACCCGAAAGAACACAATGACCAACAAAATTTCCTCTATCCTCTTTCCAAGGCGGGCTGGTCACGAAGACCAAGAAAATTAATGCATTGAAGGCTCTGCCTTTTTCCTTTTTCCTCACGCCACCGCCGACTCGGGTTGGTGAGTTCCAAATTTCAAATTTTGCATGAAATCAAAGTTTAGTCTCATGGCTAACTGGATGCCTCTATCTTTTCCATGTTCCCACCAAACTTGGCGCTGCACATGCCAGGACCTCATTCATTGCCCCATTAAATTTCCTACCATCCCTCCTTATCCTTTCCATCCACATGGGTCTGTGCGTCCCCTTCCTTAGGTTAGGATTAGTTTAGGATTTTTAATAGTGTCCATATCTAGGTCATTCGCCTAGTTCATAGGTTAATAGGATTTAGATCTATTTTCACCCTTATAAATTTAAAAATCCACATAGGATAGTAGTTAGGGTATAAGGTAGAACTTAGGGGTAGATTAGGGTCTAAGCCCCTAATACTTAATTAATCAATTTCCATACCAGATCTTTCCGCCTGACCATTATATTAACATTAAGCAGGACATTTCGTCCCACGTTCCACATACCTGAGCCACTTGCATCCAAACCCCTTATCATCTTACGTTGTCTAGTGTTACAACAGTGTATGGTTCGAGAATCGAACCTTTTCCATTGGCATCTACGTGCCAGATATTCATACCTGAAATCAGGTGTTGCAACATTTATATCAACCTTCAGTCTGGTTTAAAAGTAAATCGACAAAGCGATTACAAGAAGGCCACAACATACCTTGGATCAATGGAATTGATTCAAGGTGTGCTGTCAATCAGCGAATAGAGTTCATCAAGCATACGACAAATCTGTTGTCACATCAGCAAACATACAAGCAATAATAACTGTTGTCCCAAGTAAACAAATTACAGCATACAAGGGTCCTGATTAGCAACACATTCCTTTAAGATCAAAAATATATCTTAACATGTTTGTCTTCATTTCAGCAGTTACAACATTATGAAAAGTAATCACCATGATAACTTACAAAAATCAAGGCGTTACATTCCTCCCTTCTTAAAGAATCATCGTCCCGATGATCAAATTAACCAATTCAAGGAGTTTCTAGGACAAAATTCAGTTATTGTCCTTCCATTCATAAGTTCATACCAAAAACAGATTCACTCTTTAAAACAGTGTTTTAAGACAACTGTAAAATAGACCAATAATTGTCTAAATTTGGTAGAATTATCAGTTTTTTGAATTTCAATTTCGATCAAACAAGTATGGAAAAGCAGATCTCATTTCTTCGAGATTTTCCCAAGTTGCACTTTCTTCGCTAAACTGGTCCCACTGGACCTTACATTGATTCACTTCGCGATTTCTTAAGTACAACTGGCGAGTTCCCAACACTCGAATGGGCTTAACCACGATTATTCCTGGGTCTTGGACCTGCAAGGAATTCCAATTCAGCACATGTGATAAATCTGTTACGTATTTCTTAAGCAAAGAAATATGAAAAACATCATGCATTTGTGATAAAGCAGGAGGTAATGCTAGACGATAAGCTATAGGGTTGATTATTTCAACAATTTCAAAAGGTCCCACGTATCGTGGCGTGACTTGGCGACCTTGCCAAAAGTTATTGAGCTCTTTTTGGCTTAACCGAAGAAAGACCTTCTCTCCCAGTTTATAATTCCTATCAACCCGCTTTAAGTCTGCATAACTCTTTTGCCTATTGGCAGCCTCCTTTAGATGTTCCCGAATCATTTTGATTTGTTGTTCCATTTCCGTAAGGATTTCTGGCCCAATTACCTCTCTGTCCTCTACGCTGTCCCAGCTGATAGGGGTTCTGCATTTTCTTCCATACAATGCTTCAAAGGGCGCCATTTTTAAAGAGGCATGGTATGTATTATTATAGGCAAATTCAACCAGCGGAAGGTATTCCTCCCATTTATACTGCTGGTCCATGCAATACATCCTTAACATGTCCTCTAAAACTTGATTAACTCTCTCGGTCTGTCCATCCATCTCCGGATGATATGCAGAGCTGAAGTTTAATTTAGTTCCCAAGGCCGCATTAAGCATTTGCCAAAACCTTGATGTCATCCTCGGATCTCTGTCCGATATGATTAATTCGGGTATTCCATGCAATCTGAAAATTTCATGTACAAATCTTCTTGCTAACACTGGTGCATCGTCTTTCAAATTACCAGCAATGAAGTGTGCCACTTTGGTTAATTTGTCGATGACAACCAGGATAATATCATGCTTATTTCTTGACATAGGCAATCCTTGAACGAAATCCATCGTTATCACTTGCCATTTGTACTGTGGAATGCTGTGGGGATACAATAATCCAGCGGGATGCATATGTTCCGCCTTAACACGTTGACATTCTAAGCAGTGTGTTACAAATTCCACCACATCCTTTTTCATTCCCTTCCAGAAGTATTGCTGCTTAAGATCAGCAAGCATTTTCGTAATGCCAGGGTGTCCAGAAAAAGGTGAATTATGAAATTCAGTTAACAATTTCCTTCTTAAGTCATTTGCCAAAGGTATATATACCCTGTTTTCGAACCTCAGAATTCCTTCATTGTCGAAATGAAATCCTTTATACCTGACATCCTTTGGATCTGCAGCAAGTGCTGTTTTGACTTGCTGGAAATAAGGATCTGATTCCAAGGCATCTTTCACCTCATCCTTAAACTGAGTTCTTAATGTTATAAGAGCAGAGAGATATGCTTCCTTCGACTCTCGAGCATACGCCACTCTATTTTCCTTGCCTTTGATGTAGCTTATATCAAAATCATCCGAGACAGAAATTCTAACCATCTTCGTTGCCTTGCATTCAGATTTGGTGAGTAAAAATATACTTCAACCCCGGATGGTGGGTTTTTAACTCAAAGGTTTGCCTAAAAGGTAATGCCTCCACATTTGAAGTGCATGAACAATGGAAGAGCTCTAGGTCGTGTGGAGCATAATTTTGTTCATGTAACTTAAGCTTTCTGCTTTCATAAGCTATGACATGGTTATTCTGTAACAGAATACCTCCAAGGCCTTCTCCTGATGCATCCGTTACAACCATAAAATTTCCATTTGGGTCTGGTACAGTTAAAATAGGTGTTGTAGTTAACTATTCCTTTAAATTTTTAAAGGCAGATTCACATTTGTCAGTCCAGACAAATTTCTTATCCTTCTTTTGCAGTGAAGTGATTGGGGCAGCAATTTTTGAAAAGTCCTTAACGAACTTTCTATAATATCCTACCAAGCCCATGAAGCTTCTTACTTCATGCACGTTCTTAGGCACAGGCCACTCGGTTATAGCTGTGATCTTTGAAGGGTCTACAGCTATTCCATTCTTGCTTATAACGTGTCCCAAATAATGCACCTCTGCATCATAAAAGGAACATTTAGACAGTTTACCATACAACTTCCTCTTTCTTAAAACTTCCAGCACTATCCTTAAATGTTCTTGGTGCTCTTCGACATTTTTAGAGTATATAAGAATGTCGTCTAAGAATACAAGCACAAACTTGTCTAGGTATTCTTGAAAAATATTGTTCATCAGATTCATGAAGGCGGCAGGTGCATTGGTCAACCCAAAAGGTAACACCGTGAATTCATAATGCCCGTACCTTGTTCTAAAAGTTGTTTTATGAATATCTTCTTCCTTTATTCTCAGCTGATGATACCCAGATCGAAGATCTATTTTTGAATAGACTGATGCTCCTCGCATCTGGTCGAATAGATCATCAATCCTAGGAAGTGGGTATCGATTCTTAATAGTTGCCTTGTTCAACATTCTATAATCAATGCACAGCCTCAATGTGCCATCCTTTTTCTTTACAAAAATTACCGGCGCTCCCCATGGTGAGACGCTCGGTCTTATCAGCCCCTTAGTCAAAAGTTCCTGTAATTGAGCCTTTAGCTCTACCAACTCGAGGGTGGTCATTCTATAAGGTGCCTTAGATATGGGTTCAGTTCCTGGCTTGATTTCTATTGCAAAGTCAAACTCTCGTTTGGGTGGAAGACCTGGTAATTCCTCGGAAACACATCACTAAAATCCCTTAACAATGGATATCTTTCCATGAAATCATTATCTTCCTCAGCATTTTCTATCATTTTTACTGCATACAAGGTGCAACCTCTATTTTTAGCCCTTTTTAGTTGCATGTCATTTGTCGGTTTCCTAAGCGCAACTTCACGTTTTACACCTTGAATGAGCTCACTTTTTTGCGAGTCATCAAAACAACAAATTTGTTTTTCATAACAATCGATCTTTGCCTTATGTTACGCTGCCAACAGATTAACTCAATAATGATATCATATGATCCTAAAGGAGTGACATACGGGTCAACTTTGGTGGAAAGCGGGCAAGTCAAGAATTGCCCCAAAAAGGCACATTTCAACTGTATGGACAACATTATTCCCATAATGCACTGTCCATGTTTTATCCATTCGTTCAGCCTTTCTTTTTAATTTCATTGCAAGTTTAGTAGAAATAAAGCATTCAGTAGCTCCAGTATCAAAAAGTATGACTACAGGTGTACCGAATAACTTACCCGGAACTTCTATAGGCGTAACTTGCTTTTCAAACTTGTCATTGTTAGCCACTGCAGCGTGTATCCTATGCTGTTGATCGTGATCATCCTTCTTCAGAGGACAGTGATTCACGTAGTGGTCCTTTCCATAGTTGAAGCATCCTCCAACTGGCCCTTTCCTAGGCTCAAATTTGTTACCAACTTTGAAGTTATCATTCTGGCTTCCATAGGACTTTTGTCCATTGCCACTAACTTTTGTGAAGCTATTCGCACACTATTTACAGGTTTGTTCATTACAGATTTCTTGTTGTTATCTACAACAATTTTGTTTTTCACACCAAACCTTTTCCAAGGCCCCCTTTTAGGTGCGAGAGATGAAGAAGAATTGGGAATCTTCTTCCTTATCTCTTCCCTATGAGCAGAAATTGCTCTCAATTTCTGTTCCTGTCTTATTGCCTTTTCGACAACTCCTTCCATGGTGGTTGGACCGTGGACATCCACTTCACCACCAATGATGGGATTCAGTCCCATTATGAACTTCGTATTCTGAACTTCTCGTCAGCTTGGTACTGCGGCACATACTTAAGGAGTTTAGTAAACCCTTCCCAGTATTCTGTCACCGTCAGCCTTCCTTGCGACCAGTTCTGAAATTCAGTCATTTTCCTATCAAAATAGAGTTGAGGCAGCCATCGTTGCCTAAAGTAACCCTTAAATTGATCCCAAGTTATGTCTGATTCGACAATATTCAACTCAACCTTACGGTTGTCCCACCATGATGATGCTTCATGAGAAAGCTGATATGCTCCCCATATCGCTTTGGTCTCCTCGGAGAAGTTTCTTATTGCAAAGTATTTCTCCATTTCAGTCTCAGCTCCGTCCCAAGGGTTGTTCCATCAAACTTTGGAGGACTTATTCTCTTTATGTCATTTGTAAGTTCAATTTGCTAATCTCAGCTGCCCTTTTATTTTCAAGATGATTAGGAGCATTCACATTATTATTCCATCAATCATTTATAGCCTTCTTCTCCTCCTTCATTTCCCAAACGATCTTGTTAGTAGGCAGCAAGATTTCAAGTTTATACAACGTTCCCTGTTATGAATTATATAATTCAAACACACGTTCAAGTTTTAATAATTGTTCTCTGTCCAAATAATGTAGTTTGGATCACACAATTTCCTTTTAAAACTAATGTTCTCTGTTCACATATTTGCAATATGGAACACACATTCAGTGCCATTCAATCATATAACAGATTCCATATGCTGCTGTAAATGACTCGAAGAACTACCGATCTCCCATTTTATGGCTCGGAGTTTCAGCGATCTCTCATTTCATGACTCGGTGACTTACCGATCCTTCATGTTAATTCATGCATAGTATAATGTATATACAAGGTTCTCTTACCATTTCCGGTTATCGAAGTGATCCATTTAAGAAGCCTATCGAATATATCATTCTATATTCATCGACATCTGCATCTTAAACTAGGTGATTAGGACAACGCAACCAACACTTGCGATACTTTGGCCAAAGATTTTCACATGCTTTGCATGATCATATTCCTGGATGTGATACACACCAATGGAATACGTCCTTCACCTCACTTCATCTGTTATCTAGAATGGTCTTTCCTGGTCTCTACCAGTCCTTCCAATTAAGGTCAAACTCTAACCCCAACTAGCAATATGATCGAGTATAGGAAGTCACTCATGGTAACTAAAGGTACGCAGACATACGGTGTCGTCCCTAGATGACTCCGTGTGTCTAGTTACCTTTAGTCCTCCGGAGTCACTCCGTATACGTGATCACATTCCTATCCCTAACCAAGAACTTAGTATCAGCTTATGTAATCTTGATGATTTAATTCGGGAGGGCATTGTAATATGTCAGCTATAACATTGTGTCGTCATGAAGGCCCCGCCTTCATGAAGACACCATGTTTGTGGCGGCGTATGTCAATCAATGTCTACGGAATCCTCCCATCGAGAGTACACATCCAGCTCAAGTGATTTGGTTATGATCTTAATATTTAAGATCAACTTTCAGCAGCCATGCTGATCCTTTATCCTCGTTCTTGTTACAGTTGTATGTAGCTAAGAGAGACTTAATCCATCTTCTAGCTTACTACGCATCTCCTCCTTCGTACCGAAGGGTTGCATTTTCTCTACTTGGTTCTTTTCTTAATCCTTGGACTAAGCAGCCCATTACCGATAAACTTAATAAGTTTAACCTATTAAACTTAACCAAGTTTTTCCACAACTGTAAACAAATTCAGAATTCCATCTTATTAGACGTCATTTAAACGAGGTCTAATTTTAAATGAATTTATTCATTTATCCTCCTTAACCTTACATAGTTAAGGTCTGTTAACAATAGATATGTTTTCCCATATCCTTATTTTCTGAATTTTAAACATTCGAGGCTATTAACGGAGTCGAATATAAGGTTCGGCTGCTCCTAAGTTATTTGATATTCCTTAGCTTTCAAGCTAATCCCGAATACCTTTCAATTAAGAGATCATGTTCTTCCTAAATCCTTTTTAATGTCAATTAAAAATTCATCTTAACCCAAGTATGAACTAATTGCACATTTCAACGTAAAAGTTGCATTTAGGTAAGAATAGATGTCATTTCCTTTTAAATCCATCCATGAACATTTGAATAATTCCAAATCAAGGAATAATGTTATATTCCCAACTTATTCAACAATATCAAACTGATACAGTCATTAAAATATCACACTTGTATTTGTATTCATCCATCCGTTTTATAATCTATACATTTCCAGTCAAATGACTGGACTTTGTTTATATTAAACAACATTACAACACATAAGATAGAAGAATGTAATTTCTTCTTTTCTCAATTCCTCGTAGAGGAGTAATACTATCAATTACAATCCATCTTGATCAATCAAAAGAAGTATCGAGAAAACAACCATGTCTTCGTTTAAACTCAAGTTCCATCTACAAAATTACTTGCACTTGGGTCGGTTCATTGGTGAGCATATTAAACACTTGTCATTAAAATGAGGTGCTTTTAATTAAGCTGTCTCAATAAAAGAACCCTGCTTTTATGAAACGTTACTATGAACATCATTAAGAATTAAGTATAAAAAGAATGAAGAGCATAACAAACTGAATCATCTAATTACCATCCCAATCAGTCAAAGGATTACTGTCCTCTTTCCTAAATAATCATTACAAGAAGTAATTTCCTTCAAACAGTTCTAGATTACAACATCTGTAAGAACTAGGAACACAAGTATGCATACTGTTGTTATAACATAAATGCTATCAATTCCATTCCCTTACATTAGTTATAATTTCAAAGGATAAAATTTGACTGAAAATATAAACCAAATTACTTTCCTTTCAGTTCATGCAACTCATTTGATTTCAAGTAATCAAAAATACTGATGAGAAAAGTAAACAACAATAAAATGTAGATGCTTAAACCAAAGCAATACAAAATTCGTTCCATAACGATTACTGATTTCCAACTGTATGAGAGAAGAAATGAACATTAATTCAAATTATCCATCCACACTCCCTTTCCTTTCCTCATGATGTATCTTGAAAATTTAATCCAAAGCGAGACACAAATCAAAGAAAGATATGAGTTTAGAGTGAAACTTAAGAAATCAATAACCGAATACAAGGAAGATGGCTCATATTACCTCTTCTCATTGTCTAACCAAATATCCGCTTATTTAGAAGCAGACACAATGATAGTATGACTCATTTTGCTTATTATATTTCACTAAATACTTTCTTTCCTTTTATAAACAAGCAAGAATATACGGCTAGTCTATAAAAAAGACATTTAAAAACAAGCATTTCTTTAGACACTGAACAATAATAAAGTACAGACAACCAGCTATGAAATCATGATTTTCATACTAATAAATAAAAGATTCATTTTATATTGAACTTTCAAAGAATAAATCCATTTATTGATCACTTTTAATGAAAAAACAAGAAGAGTTCAAAGCATGCATAAATTATATATATATAATTTAAAACAAACGTATATAATATATATATATATATAAAAAAATAGTCAAACCCATCATAGTCGGAATGGTTAAAGTAAGTAAAGCATAACATATTTTCATCATATTTTCTCAAAAGAAGAATTCATACTTCTTTCACGTTCTTTATTATCCAAAAAAATATAAAACGTTTTGACCAACAAAGGAAAAATGATGAAAGGAATTCCTATCCATGGAAAGATCGAATTCAATGCAATGAAAACAAGCGGGAGAATTTTCCACACACAAAGTTCCCCGTAATGTACGGTGAACTTGTTTTTCCCCAATCTTTTCCTCTTCTTTTCGAAATACAATATTCACATAACAATACCTTTATCAAGGCAAAAAATTCATAGGGTATTAGATTTCAATAAGAAAACACCCATTTTCAAAAAGTCTCAACAACAAGCCAATTCTCATGTATTTCTTCATTTACATAGAAATACTAAGCCATCGGAGATCACGAATCATTTTCATCGATGACAGTTTGAATTAGAAGATCAAACCGCATCCACAAAACACAATAAAATCAACTTTCCATCACCTTCGATTTCAAACATAATGCTCAAGGAGAAAACATAGTTCATTAATAAATTTAAAAAGTAAGAAGAACAATCACTTTCTTCAACACCCAAGAATAAGAAAGTCATTCATCCTTCCATTTTTACAAAAAAAAAAGCACAACACTCAGAAATATTACACGCATAGCTAATACGTTCCACCACTCAAACCCATATTGGCAATAGAACGATTGTTCAACAATGTCAAAACAAACTCACACAACATGTACAATTTCATTCAATGTACCCATTTACAAAGAAATACCCAGTTCGAGTTCTTTCTCAACAGACATTTCAACCCGAAAATCTCATTCTCCTATTTCACAATGATGCGTAGAACTCAGAAATGATTCACACACAGCTAAGTATTCATAAGCACAATATAATATAAAGAGCGAATCCCCAATATTGTCGAACAAATCAACACAAAGCATGGGCTGTATTTTCAACTCAATATTTATGCAAAGAAAGTTTAAGTCGCGCAACAACAAAGAAAAATGACTCAACCCAAAATCTCTTCAACATAACAGCAAAATCGAATAAACAAAACCCCCATCAGAAGAGCAGGGTTGTTTTAATGAGACGATTAAGCAAAAGCAAGCAGTTTAAGGAGAAGGGCTTAACATGCCTGAAATTTTTCTTGAAGCTCGAAGAAAACCACGCCTACTGGAGTTGTTTCCTTCCACGGCGATAGTAGTAAAGCTTCCCAAACAATCACCTACCTCTACAGGCTCAAAAATAGCCTTAGATTTTCCAAAGAAACAGAGATAATAATCAAACACAGCTGGTTCGATCAGAACCGTGAAGAAACCAAATGCAGAGCAACTTCAAAAACCCGAAAGAACACAATGACCAACAAAATTTCCTCTATCCTCTTTCCAAGGCGGGCTGGTCACGAAGACCAAGACAATTAATGCATTGAAGGCTTGCCTTTTTCCTTTTTCCTCACGCCACCGCCGACTCGGGTTGGCGAGTTCCAAATTTCAAATTTTGCATGAAATCAAAGTTTAGTCTCATGGCTAACTGGATGCCTCTAACTTTTCCATGTTCCCGCCAAACTTGGCGCTTGCATCATGCAGGACCTCATTCATTGCCCTATTAAATTTCCTACCATCCTTCCTTATCCTTTCCATCCACATGGGTCTATGCGTCCCCTTCCTTAGGTTAGGATTAGTTTAGGATTTTTAATAGTGTCCATATCTAGGTCATTCGCCTAGTTCATAGGTTAATAGGATTTAGATCTATTTTCACCCTTATAAATTTAAAAATCCATATAGGATAGTAGTTAGGGTATAAGGTAGAACTTAGGGGTAGATTAGGGTCTAAGCCCCTAATACTTAATTAATCAATTTCCATATCAAGATCTTTCCACCAGACGTTATATTAACATTAAGCAGGACATTTCGTCCCGTTCCACATACTGCCACCACTTGCATCCAAACCCCCTTATCGTCTTACGTTGTCTAGTGTTACAACAGTGTATGGTTCGAGAATCGAACCTTTTCCATTGGCATCTACGTGCCAGATATTCATACCTGAAATCAGGTGCTGCAACATTTATATCAACCTTCAGTCTGGTTTAAAAGTAAATCGACAAAGCGATTACAAGAAGGCCACAACATACCTTGGATCAATGGAATTGATTCAAGGTGTGTTGTCAATCAGCAAATAGAGTTCATCAAGCATACGACAAATCTGTTGTCACATCAGCAAACATACAAGCAATAATAACTGTTGTCCCAAGTAAACAAATTACAACATACAAGGGTCCTGATTAGCAACACATTCCTTTAAGATCAAAAATATATCTTAACATGTTTGTCTTCATTTCAGTAGTTACAACATTATGAAAAGTAATCACCATGATAACTTACAAAAATCAAGGCGTTACATTCCTCCCTTCTTAAAGAATCATCGTCCCGATGATCAAATTAACCAATTCAAGGAGTTTCTAGGACAAAATTCAGTTATTGTCCTTCCATTCATAATTTCATACCAAAAACAGATTCACTCTTTAAAACAGTGTTTTAAGACAACTGTAAAATAGACCAATAATTGTCTAAATTTGGTAGAATTATCAGTTTTTTGAATTTCAATTTCGATCAAACAAGTATGGAAAAGCAGATCTCATTTCTTTGAGATTTTCCCAAGTTGCACTTTCTTCGCTAAACTGGTCCCATTGGACCTTACATTGATTCACTTCGTGATTTCTTAAGTACAATTGGTGAGTTCCCAACACTCGAATGGGCTTAACCACGATTATTCCTGGGTCTTGGACCTGCAAGGAATTCCAATTCAGCACATGTGATAAATCTGTTACGTATTTCTTAAGCAAAGAAATATGAAAAACATCATGCATTTGTGATAAAGTAGGAGGTAATGCTAGACGATAAGCTACAGGGTTGATTATTTCAACAATTTCAAAAGGTCCCACGTATCGTGGCGACAACAGCGACCTTGCCAAAAGTTATTGAGCTTTTTGGCTTCTTAACCGAAGAAAGACCTTCTCTCCCAGTTTATAATTCCTATCAACCCGCTTTAAGTCTGCATAACTCTTTTGCCTATTGGCAGCCTCCTTAAGATGTTCCCGAATCATTTTGATTTGTTGTTCCATTTCCGTAAGGATTTTTGGCCCAATTACCTCTCTGTCCTCTACGTTGTCCCGGTGTGGGGGTTCGCATTTTCTTCCATACAATGCTTCAAAGGGCGCCATTTTTAAAGAGGCATGGTATGTATTATTGTAGGCAAATTCAACCAGCGGAAGGTATTCCTCCCATTTATACTGCTGGTCCATGCAATACATCCTTAACATGTCCTCTAAAACTTGATTAACTCTCTCGGTCTGTCCATCCATCTCGGATGATATGCAGAGCTGAAGTTTAATTTAGTTCCCAAGGCCGCATTAAGCGTTTGCCAAAACCTTGATGTCATCCTCGGATCTCTGTCCGATATGATTAATTCGGGTATTCCATGCAATCTGAAAATTTCATGTACAAATCTTCTTGCTAACACTGGTGCATCGTCTTTCAAATTACCAGCAATGAAGTGTGCCACTTTGGTTAATTTGTCGACGACAACCAGGATAATATCATGCTTATTTCTTGACATAGGCAATCCTTGAACGAAATCCATCGTTATCACTTGCCATTTGTACTGTGGAATGCTGTGGGGATACAATAATCAGCGGGATGCATATGTTCCGCCTTAACACGCTGACATTCTAAGCAAGTGTGTTACAAATTCCACCACATCCTTTTTCATTCCCTTCCAGAAGTATTGCTGCTTAAGATCAGCAAGCATTTTCGTAATGCCAGGGTGTCAGAAAAAGGTGAATTATGAAATTCAGTTAACAATTTCCTTCTTAAGTCATTTGCCAAAGGTATATATACCCTATTTTCGAACCTCAGAATTCCTTCATTGTCGAAACGAAATCCTTTATACCTGACATCCTTTGGATCTGCAGCAAGTGCTGTTTTGACTTCTTTGGAAATAAGGATCGATTCAAGGCATCTTTCACCTCATCCTTAAACCGAGTTCTTAACGTTATAAGAGCGAGAGATATGCTTCCTTCGACTCGAGCATCGCCACTCTATTTTCCTTGCCTTTGATGTAGCTTATATCAAAATCATATTTGAGACAGAAATTCTAACCATCTTCGTTGCCTTGCATTCAGATTTGGTGAGTAAAAATATACTTCAACCCCAGATGGTCAGTTTTTAACTCAAAAGGTTTGCCAAAAGGTAATGCCTCCACATTTGAAGTGCATGTACAATGGCAAAGTGAGCTCTAGGTCGTGTGGAGCATAATTCATTCATGTAACTTAAGCTTTCTGCTTTCATAAGCTATGACATGGTTATTTTGTAACAGAATACCTCTAAGGCCTTCTCCGATGCATCCGTTACAACCATAAAATTTCCATTTGGGTCTGGTACAGTTAAAATAGGTGTTGTAGTTAACTGTTCCTTTAAATTTTTAAAGGTAGATTCACATTTGTCCGTCCAGACAAATTTCTTATCCTTCTTTTTGTAGTGAAGTGATTGGGGCAGCAATTTTTGAAAAGTCCTTAACGAACTTTCTATAATATCCTGCCAAGCCCATGAAGCTTCTTACTTCATGCACGTTCTTAGGCGCAGGCCACTCGGTTATAGTTGTGATTTTTGAAGGGTCTACAGCTATTCCATTCTTGCTTATAACGTGTCCCAAATAATGCACCTCTGCATCATAAAAGGAACATTTAGACAGTTTACCATACAACTTCCTCTTTCTTAAAACTTCCAGCACTATCCTTAAATGTTCTTGGTGCTCTTCGACATTTTTAGAGTATATAAGAATGTCGTCTAAGAATACAAGCACAAACTTGTCTAGGTATTCTTGAAAAATATTGTTCATCAGATTCATGAAGGCGGCAGGTGCATTTGTCAACCCAAAAGGTAACACCATGAATTCATAATGCCCGTACCTTGTTCTAAAAGTTGTTTTATGAATATCTTCTTCCTTTATTCTCAATTGATGATACCGGATCGAAGATCTATTTTTGAATAGTGATGCTCCTCGCATCTGGTCGACAGATCATCAATCCTAGGAAGTGGGTATCGATTCTTAATAGTTGCCTTGTTCAACATTCTGTAATCAATGCATAGCCTCAATGTGCCATCCTTTTTCTTTACAAAAATTACCGGCGCTCCCCATGGTGAGACGCTCGGTCTTATCAACCCCTTAGTCAAAAGTTCCTGTAATTGAGCCTTTAGCTCTACCAACTCGAGGGTGGTCATTCTATATGGTGCCTTAGATATGGGTTCAGTTCCTGGCTTGATTTCTATTGCAAAGTCAAACTCTCGTTTGGGTGGAAGACCTGGCAATTCCTCCAAAAACACATCACTGAAATCCCTTAACAATGGATATCTTTCCATGAAATCATTATCTTCCTCAGCATTTTCTATCATTTTTACTGCATACAAGGTGCAGCCTCTATTTTTAGCCCTTTTTAGTTGCATAGCTATCAGTTTCCTAACTGCAACTTCACGTTTTACACCTTGAATGACTGCTGCTTTCTGCAGGTCATCAAAACAACAAATTTGTTTTTCATAATAATCGATCTTTGCCTTATGTTCGCCAACAGTTAACTCAATAATGATATCATATGATCCTAAAGGAGTGACATACGAGGTCAACTTCGGTGGAGAAAGCTGGGCAAGTCAAGAATTGCCCCAAAAAGGCACATTTATTGTATGGACAACATTATTCCCATAATGCCTTTGTCCATGTTTTATCCATTCGTTTCAGCCTTTCTTTTTAATTTCATTGCAAGTTTAGTAGAAATAAAGCATTCAAGTAGCTCGGTATCAAAAAGTATGACTACGGTGTGTACCGAATAACACCGGAACTTCTATAGGCGTAACTTGCACAAACATGCATTAGCCACTGCAGCGTGTATCCTATGCTGTTGATCGCGATCATCCTTCTTCAGAGGACAGTGACTCGCGTAGTGGTCCTTTCCACAGTTGAAGCATCCTCCAACTGGCCCTTTCCTAGGCTCAAATTTGTTACCAGCTTTGAAGTTATCATTTGGCTTCCATAGGACTTTTGTCCATTGCCACTAACTTTTGTGAAGTTGTTCCACACACTATTTATAGGTTTGTTCATTACAGATTTCTTGTTGTTATCTACAACAATTTTGTTTTTCACACCAAACCTTTTCCAAGGCCCCCTTTTGGGTGCGAGAGATGAAGAAGAATTGGGAATCTTCTTCCTTATCTCTTCCCTATGAGCAGAAATTGCTCTCAATTTCTGTTCCTGTCTTATTGCCTTTTCGACAACTCCTTCCATGGTGGTTGGACCGTGGACATCCACTTCGCCACCAATGATGGGATTCAGTCCCATTATGAACTTCCGTATTCGAACTTCGTCGAACTTGGTACTGCGGCACATACTTGAGGAGTTTAGTAAACCCTTCCCAGTATTTTGTCACCGTCAGCCTTCCTTGCGACCAGTTCTGAAATTCAGTCATTTTCCTATCAAAATAGAGTTGAGGCAGCCATCGTTGCCTAAAGTAACCCTTAAATTGATCCCAAGTTATGTCTGATTCGACAATATTCAACTCAACCTTACGGTTGTCCCACCATGATGATGCTTCATGAGAAAGCTGATATGCTCCCCATATCGCTTTGGTCTCCTCGGAGAAGTTTCTTATTGCAAAGTACTTCTCCATTTCACTGAGCCAATTTTTAGCTCCGTCCCCAAGGGTTGTTCCATCAAACTTTGGAGGACTTATTCTCTTTATGTCATTTGTAAGTTCAGTTGCTAATCTTGCCCTTTTATTTTCAGGATGATTAGGAGCATTCACATTACTATTATCAACACCCGGATTCCCTCCATTGGTGTTGTCCACAGGAGGTGGCTGATCATTTATATCAGCTTCTTCTTCCTCCTCTTCATTGCCCATTGACTGTTGTTCCAGAACAGTCAAACGATCTCTCGTATCTAGTAGGGCAGCAAGGATTTCATCCAACTTTTGAGCAGTAGCTGCTTCTCCACCCAGTAATGGGTTGTTCGCAGCATTCCCTCTTGTTCTGACCATTTTCTATTCAATAAGAAAATGTAAACCTTATTAATATTGTGGACTCATTAGGTCCAAGAGCTGCAACCTTCAGCTCTGATACCAAGATGTAACATCCCCATTTTAAGATACTAGAACAAGGGAATTTTTTTTTTTTTTTATACAACGTTCCTGTTATGAATTATATAATTCAAACACACGTTCAAGTTTTAATAATTGTTCTCTGTCCAAATAATGCAGTTTGGATCACACAATTTCCTTTTAAAACTAATGTTCTCTGTTCACATATTTGCAATATGGAACACACATTCAGTGCCATTCAATCATATAACAGATTCCATATGCTGTTGTAAATGACTCGAAGAACTACCGATCTCCCATTTTATGGCTCGGAGTTTCAGCGATCTCTCATTTCATGACTCGGTGACTTACCGATCCTTCATGTTAATTCATGCATAGTATAATGTATATACAAGGTTCTCTTACCATTTCCGGTTATCGAAGTGATCCATTTAAGAAGCCTATATGAATATCTATTACTGATATTCATCTGACATCCTGCATCTTAAACTAGGTGATTAGGACAACGCAACCAGCACTTGCGATACTTTGGCCAAAGATTTTCACATGCTTTGCATGATCATATTCCTGGATGTGATACACACCAATGGAATACGTCCTTCACCTCACTTAAATACATTATCTAGAATGGTCTTTCTGGTCTCTACCAGTCCTTCCAATTAAGGTCAAACTCTAACCCCAACTAGCAATATGAACGAGTATAGGAAGTTACTCATGGTAACTAAAGATACGCAGACATACGGTGTCATCCCTAGATGACTCCGTGTGTCTAGTTACCTTTAGTCCTCCGGAGTCACTCCGTATACGTGATCACATTCCTATCCCCAGCCAAGAACTTAGTATCCAACTTATGTAATCTTGATGATTTAATTCGGGAGGGCATTGTAATATGTCAGTTATAACATTGTGTCGTCATGAAAGCCCCGCCTTCATGAAGACACCATGTTGTAGCTGGCGTATGTCAATGTCCTACGGAATCCTCCCATCGAGAGTACACATCCAGCTCAAGTGATTTGGTTATGATCTTAATATTTAAGATCAACTTTCAGTGCACCATGTTGATCCTTTATCCTCGTTCTTGTTACAGTTGTATGTAGCTAAGAGAGACTTAATCCATCTTCTAGCTTACTACGCATCTCCTCCTTATCCGAAGGGTTGCATTTTCTCTACTTGGTTCTTTTCTTAATCTTGGAATAAGCAGCCCATTACCGATAAACTTAATAAGTTTAACCTATTAAACTTAACCAAGTTTTTCCACAACTGTAAACAAATTCAGAATTCCATCTTATTAGACGTCATTTAAACGAGGTCTAATTCTAAATGAATTTATTCATTTATCCTTCTTAACCTTACATAGTTAAGGTCTGTTAACCATGGATATGTTTTTCCCATATCCTTATTTTCTGAATTTAACATTCGAGGCTATTAACGGAGTCCGAATACGAGGTTCGGCTGCTCCTAAGTTATTTGATATTCCTTAGTTTTCAAGCTAATCCCGAATACCTTTCAATTAAGAGATCATGTTCTTCCTAATCCTTTTTAATGTCAATTAAAAATTCATCTTAACCCAAGTATGAACTAATTGCACATTTCAACGTAAAAGTTACATTTAGGTAAGAATAGATATCATTTCCTTTTAAATCCATCCATGAACATTTGAATAATTCCAAATCAAGGAATAATGTTATATTCCCAACTTATTCAACAATATCAAACCATCTGATCATTAAAATATCACACTTGTATTTGTATTCATCCATCCGTTTTATAATCTATACATTTGCTAGTCCAAATGACTGGACTTTGTTTATATTAAACAACATTACAACACATAAGATAGAAGAATGTAATTTCTTCTTTTCTCAATTCCTCGTAGAGGAGTAATAGCTATCAATTACAATCCATCTTCAGTCAATCAAAAGAAGTATCAGAAAACAACCATGTCTTCGTTTAAACTCAAGTTCCATCTGCAAAATTACTTGCACGGGTCAGTTCATTGAACTGAGCATATTAAGCACTTGTCATTAAAATGAGGTGCTTTTAATTAACTGTCTCAATAAAAGAACCCTGCTTTTATGAAACGTTACTATGAACATCAATCAAGAATTAAGTATCAAAAAGAATGAACAACATAACAACTGAATCATCTAATTACCATCCCAATCAGTCAAAGGATTACTGTCCTCTTTCCTAAATAATCATTACAAGAAGTAATTTCCTTCAAACAGTTCCAGATTACAACATCTGTAAAAACTAGGAACACACGTATGCATACTGTTGTTCTACATAACTTCTATCAATTCCATTTCCTTACATTAGTAATAATTTCAAAGGATAAAATTTGACTGAAAATATAAACCAAATTACTTCCCTTTCAGTTCATGCAACTCATTTGATTTCAAGTAATCAAATACTGATGAGAAAAGCAAACAACAATAAAATGTAGATGCTTAAACCAAAGCAATACAAATTCGTTCCTTAACGATTACAGATTTCCAACTGTATGAGAGAAGAAATAATCATTATTCCAAGTTATCCATCCACACTCCTTTTCCTTTCCTCATGACTGTACTGAAAATTTAATCCAAACGAGACACAAATCAAAGATAACAGTTCAGAGTGAAACTTAAGAAATCAATAACCGAATACAAGGAAGATGGCTCATATTACCTCTTCTCATTGTCTAACCAAATATCCGCTATTTAGAACAGACACAATCCAATAGTATGACTCATTCTGCTTATTATATTTCACTCCGGACTTTTTTAGCTATAATTCAAGCAAGAGAATATACGTCTAGTCTATAAGAGTGTTGCAACCAAAACAACAATTTCACATTTTCATCCGAACAATAATAAAGAGAATTCACTTTTATGAAATCATGAATAAATCCATAATCAAAAGGAGTCATTTTATATTGAACTTTCAAAGTAAGAATTCCGTTTCGATTCAGTCTTAACGAAACAACAAGAGTTCAGGCTGCGAATGGAGTATATATATAATTTAAAACAAACGTATTTATATATATATATATATATATATATAAAAAAATAGTCAAACTTAGTCTGGAATGGTTAAAGTTCCATGCATATTTTCATCATATTTTCTCCAAAAGAAGGAATGAAGAACCAGTCACGTTCTTTATTTCCAAAAGAAATATTAAAACGTTTTGACCAACAAAGGAAAAACGATGAAAGGAATTCCCTGTCCATGGAAAGATCGAATTCAATGCAATGAAAACAAGCAGGAGAATTTAATTCACACAACAGTTCCTCTGCATTAACCAGAACTTGTTTTTCCCCAATCTTTTCCTCTTACTGAACTCAGAAATACAATATTCACATAACAATACCTTTATCAAGGCAAACCCGCATAGGGTATTAGATGCGCAAGCAAGGTACAGTCAAAACAGTCTCAAACAACAAGCCAATTCTCATGTATTTCATTCATTTGCACAGAAATACTAAGCCATGATCATTTTCACGATGACAGTTTGAATTAGAAGATCAAACCGCATCCACAAAACACAATAAAATCAACTTTCCATCACCTTCTGATTTCAAACAGCAAGGAGAAAACATAGTTCATTAATAAATTCAGTAAGAAGAACAATCACTTTCTTCAACACCCAAGAATACCCAAGTCGTATTCATCCTTCCATTTTTACAAAAGAAAAAGCACAGCACTCAGAAATATTACTCGCATAGCTAATACGTTCCACCACTCAAACCCATATTGGCAATAGAACGATTGTTCAACAATGTCAAAACAAACTCACACAGCATGTACAATTTCATTCAATGTACCCATTTACAAAGAAATACCCAATTCGAGTTCTTTCTCAACAGACATTTCAACCCGAAAATCTCATTCTCCTATTTCACAATGATGCGTAGAACTCAGAAATGATTCACGCACAGCTAAGTATTCATAAGCACAATTTCATAATATAAAGAACGAATCCCCAATATTGTCGAACAAATCAACACAGCATGGGCTGTATTTTCAACTCAATAATTATGCAAAGAAAGTTTAAGTCGCAACAGCAAAGAAAAATGACTCTACCCAAAATCATCTTCAACATAACAGCAAAATCGAATAAACAAAACCCCCATCAGAAGAGCAGGGTTGTTTTAATGAGACGATTAAGCAAAAGCAAGCAGTTTAAGGAGAAGGGCTTAACATGCCTGAAATTTTTCTTGAAGCTCGAAGAAAACCACGCCTACTGGAGTTGTTTCCTTCCACGGCGATAGTAGTAAAGCTTCCCAAACAATCACCTACCTCTACAGGCTCAAAATAGCCTTAGATTTTCCAAAGAAACAGAGATAATAATCAAACACAGCTGGTTCGACAGAACCGTGAAGAAACCAAATGCAGAGCAACTTCAAAAACCCGAAAGAACACAATGACCAACAAAATTTCCTCTATCCTCTTTCCAAGGTGGGCTGGTCACGAAGACCAAGACAATTAATGCATTGAAGGCTCTGCCTTTTTCCTTTTTCCTCACGCCACCGCCGACTCGGGTTGGCGAGTTCCAAATTTCAAATTTTGCTTGAAATCATAATTTAGTCTCATGACTAACTGGATGCCTCTATCTTTCCCATGTTCCCGCCAAACTTGGCGCTGCACATGCCAGGACCTCATTCATTGCCCTATTAAATTTCCTACCATCCTTCCTTATCCTTTCCATCCACATGGGTCTGTGCGTCCCCTTCCTTAGGTTAGGATTAGTTTAGGATTTTTAATAGTGTCCATATCTAGGTCATTCGCCTAGTTCATAGGTTAATAGGATTTAGATCTATTTTCACCCTTATAAATTTAAAAATCCATATAGGATAGTAGTTAGGGTATAAGGTAGAACTTAGGGGTAGATTAGGGTCTAAGCCCCTAATACTTAATTAATCAATTTCCATACCAGATCTTTCCGCCTGACCGTTATATTAACATTAAGCAGGACATTTCATCCCACGTTCCACATACCTGTGCCACTTGCATCCAAACCCCCTTATCGTCTTACGTTGTCTAGTGTTACAACAGTGTATGGTTCGAGAATCGAACCTTTTCCATTGGCATCTACGTGCCAGATATTCATACCTGTAATCAGGTGCTGCAACATTTATATCAACCTTCAGTCTGGTTTAAAAGTAAATCGACAAAGCGATTACAAGAAGGCCACAGACATACCTTGGATCAATGGAATTGATTCAAGGTGTGTTGTCAATCAGCGAATAGAGTTCATCAAGCATACGACAAATCTGTTGTCACATCAGCAACATACAAGCAATAATAACTGTTGTCCCAAGTAAACAAATTACAGCATACAAGGGTCCTGATTAGCAACACATTCCTTTAAGATCAAAAATATATCTTAACATGTTTGTCTTCATTTCAGCAGTTACAACATTATGAAAAGTAATCACCATGATAACTATAAAAGTATTGTATTCATCTGTGTACACAAAGTTACAACAACAAAATGTGTAGATAGAATAGCCTCTCCAAGAGCATGGAATGAAATAATGAGAGAGATATCTTGATGGATTAATCCCTTATTACCATTACAATGCATCCTTATATAGGCATTCTTCTCCAAGAAGAAGTTACAAAACTACTTGACCAACCTTTAACCCTAATCCCAACCTCAAGTTGACTCAACTTGTGTTATTCGTTACATTACAATTCACAAATGTACAATATTTAAATAATTTGGTAAAAAATTTAATTAAATATATTCAATTTTGGTAAACAAATAGATGAAGATTTCACTTTTGCTTCATGTTGTCTTATAACCTACAGATTGGAGGAAATAATGCCCATGCCTCTTAATTTCTCTCTTTTAGCCACCACAAAGATGTCATTCTAAAATGTGTTCATTTACTATTAAATTTTCTAGTAAATATACATCAACTCCTCGATTTTCTTGGCTACTATGCGTAGATCTCAAAGCTATGATTCCGACGAGTATTCATTTGCACAATTTCGTTGAGAATTGCTCAAGATATGATTATCGAGCAAAGGCACTGTGTTCGAGTTTTCACAAGCTTACTTTGGTCTTCATGGGACTCAGAATTAAGTCTTTTATGGAAAAATACATTTAAAATAATTCTCTCCTTTTATAATGTTCTTTGCATATATGGTTTTGCATTTAATTTGTGTGGGCCACCTTGATTGATTTTCTCAAAGTTTATATGAGGTTTTGGTTTAGCTTTTGGTATTTAGACATTGCCATCTCGGCTAGCTCGGCCGAGCTAGCACCTTTCCCACCGTTGAGTTCTGTGTACTTTATCCACGTTGAAATCTTATAACGCTGAACCTCCTTTATATTCCACCCGACATTTATGTAACTTCCAACTCAACTCCGCATCACATAACCCAATGTGCGAGCTCACTGCCTTTTCATCTATGCAAATGCATTGCGAGAATTACCTTATGTGGGGAACATGTCTCATGTGGTCCGTGCCGCTTGTGCCTCTTTATCCCTTCATGCCCGCATCAGTTCCTGTTTATGGGCCATTGACTAGCTCTCCACCTGCAATGAGTGTTTGATTTACACATGCGTACCATGGGCCAGTTATTCCCATCATATTCGCAAAGCACTATGTCCAGTGTTTCAGGATTTCCTCACACAAATGGACCATCCTCATCCAGATTTCCCAGGATCCATTTTTCCGATGTGGCCACATTCTTTTCGCCGTATAAATTGAATCAGGGTTCAACCCCACCTTGGAATTTGTCTAAGTTCATTCGAGCTCCATTACCTTTGTTGTGTGATGACCTGCATTATCTTGTATAAACCGGATTGGGGCCCATGAAAATGACTCAGCATTTTCGTATGAAAACGACATGACCTATTTAGAAGCGGATCACCTTGCCATGATTTTTTCGTAACTATCCTTCATGATTCAAATACTTTCATTGTTTGATTTGGCCCATAATCCTCTAGGTAATGCAGAGATCAACCCTACATGGGTGTTGCAATGTTTCCAACTTAGCTCCCATATCAAACAATCCAATGGGAATGTCGTTTACTTGTGTAGAGCTCGCTCTCCCTATTGGACGTGTCACCTCACAAAACAACTCTCCATCCCTCCGCAACATGGCATCCTACTTTCCATATGGTGTAATGAGATTTATGCCCGAAATATTTTTAATAGATAGACACTTGGGGATACCAAAAACTATGCCAACCCACCTAACCTGAAATGGGTAGGGCCCTGTGATGTGGTAACTTGGTATTCTCTTATAGCAACTAACCATCTTGATGAATATGGCTCGGTCTGTAGCAATAGCTCGCTCAATCTGAGTCTTGAACTCACTCTGTCAACACCCGATCGTGAAATCAAACCTGAGACTCGAACATCTTTATTGAAATTTGGTTCTTTGATATCTAATAGACTGTGAGGAGCTTGGATTATTTTGTAGAATACTTACTTCCCATTTAAACTTATTTAGGGAGCTTGCTTATCGTGGAGAGACTTGGTCCGGAGTCTCAATGGGTTTCCACATTAGTTTGATGCCAAGATAACAACTCATGTCTCAACTTAACATTTCCAGCATTATGAACTTGGATTCCTTGCAACAGACTTGATCATTTATATGAGTTCTAAGATCTCGTTTTCTTTCTTCTGTACTACATTCACCATCTATCAACTTAGACCGTAAAAGTGAGTCCAACCATTTACGGGAAATGGCTCAGTTTTGAGATTTATCTCAACTTTTTATAATGCCAATGTAGCTCGGTCTGGCCCTTAGAATGGATCAATGCTACCCGTTTTCCTACCATGATATCTAATTTGATGTATGCTCAACTCGGTTCTTTGTCACAGTAGCTTGATATGCATTAAAATGGGCTCGGCCTTACTTAGCTTCACAACATAAATCGACAGACTCACATATGCAAAGCTTGGTACCTGTTGCTGCATCAGATTAGCTCGGTAACTCATCAAGGATTTTGTGAATCAATCATTTTGGTTATATATAGCTACACTAGCTTCTCTTGAAAACATGGCTCAGTGAGCATCAACTCAATGACTTGGTCCTTCACTATCTCGTCCTCCCTTCAAGCAAAACTACGTCATAATAAAACAACTTAGTGTATAATATGAACAATTCAGTGATGTTTGTTAGCTTAATCAACCATTATATTGAAGTATCTCGATGTGTGAACCTTTGACCAGCTCATTGGGTAATTAAAGGAGCTTGTTTTTTTAAGAGTGCACCCGGATAGCTTGTCATTGTTGAAGAAATTCCTTCATAATCTACACCTCCCTTTTTTTCCATGTAGTATTTTGTATCAGCCTTATGAAGGTGACAAGATCATCAAATTATTGCAAGGTGGGCCTCCTGAAATATCCACAACATAGGCATATAACCCAAAAATTTAAAATTTACAAAAATTGTACCATTCTCGGAATGGGTGACAACACCAAAATGAGCTTTAGGATTTATTTATTCAGAGTCTATTACCACCTCTACAAGAGAGTTTTATCTTTAAGACCTCTCCTTCATTCAATCAAATTTTTCATACTCTTAAGCTTCATGAGACTAAACTCCTATCCATAGGAAAGATTAAGTATCAAGAATAGAATTTATCTTCCACTCATTTTCCTAGCAAGACGCCATTTAAACCTTCTACAAATAAACCAACCGACACTAAATTCACTATCAACACCTTCGCTCCTAATAAAGAGGTTCAACCACAAAACCTCTCGCGCACATTTAACACCTTCTCGCATGGCTTCGCATCTTATATTAAATCAACTTCGAGAGTAATCTTATTACCCTTCCCCTGCCACGTGAGTTATACCCATCACAACTAAAAGGTAGGAACTACAATGAGAACTTTCGCTGTGATTATCATCAATGTGTGGGACATTCTAAAAATATATGCCTAAAACTACGAACAACCATCCAAGATTTAATTGATAACAATAAACTAGAGTTCACAGAGTCTACCAACTCTTCCCTAACAGACAAAAAGGGTAAGCTCAAGATATTTAACAATGAATCTCAACAACACAACAAGAAGACAAAAATCTTATGCTAATCACACATATCATGTGGTATTACCTCCTAGATCAAGAGCTCTAGATTTATTAGTTGCTAACACTGAAGCTTTGCCACCAATAATTTATTTTTCCAACGTTGATTATCATGCTAAGTTTACATCTAATCATTTACACATCCATGCATCTATTGGCTCAACATCCATCAACAACACTAAGGTTGACCCATCATGGCCCATTAGTGCATGTTCTATGTCACTCCTTAAGGCTATCGATTATCCTACATCACAAATTGAGTATCCCTTCAACAAACCCTTTGGTGTTGTTAAGCTACATGTTACGATTGGTCCTCTTACTATGCTTGTACCTTTCCTCATTGGAAACACAGTTGAGGGATGCGACATGCTTCTCGGTCTCAATTGGATTCATCACTCTCAATCTATTATTTCTATGAATCATTTGTGACTCAAATTTATTTACAACAATCAGGTCATTTCTATTAATGGTGTCCCTCCATCTACTTCATGGTCACCATCCCCTCACACAATATCTAGTGTATCCCCTACTTCATCTAGCGCGTCTCATTCTATGTTGCTCAAAGCATAGTCTACTCCTAGCTCACCTACTCGAGTACCATCTACATGACCACATTATTTTACTAGTCCTACACATCGGCATAGGCCCATTCCTAGGACAGTCATTGCATTTCAGCATTGATCACCACCTCATTTTATTCCACATAGATATTCATCACCTTCACCCTCAACATCACATAGATCTCCATCACCGACACATTTTACTATGCCATGATCTCCATCCTATATTCATCCCTTGCACACATATAGACTTCATTCACTACCATAGTGTTTATCTACCATACCACCAAGATACTAGATCATGGTTATATGCTTTCACCTCCTACATTAGTGAAGGACCTTTTTCCTTCATAGTCATTGGATAATTAATTCATTCACATGCACTTGGGGGCATAACACTTTACATCCCCCCACCTTGTCTTAAAGCATAATCACACTCATCATCCTTTACATTCTTATACATTCATAAGTTCTACCGTCACTACCCGATGACACACTCTTGTGCATCAGTTCACGCTTGATCGTTGACACCTTACTACACATGAAACCAGCACACTACACTATAGGTCTTACAAATTGTATTTCATCACACATCACACGTCATACACCATACATTCTATACTTAGTTTACAACATTTTCACATTAGTGCATTTACACATCCTATATCATACTAGTCTTCATTACATATGATTCTAGCATTACATCATCTTACATCCTACATTACTAGCCTATATACATACATTACATGCCATTATATACATTGCATTTCACACATTCTACACATGTTGCATTTCCTTCTACACATCGCATATTTACACATTCCACTCATCACATGGTCGTCTTTCATCATTACATATACTACATTGTCTTCTATCCACTGCACTCACTACCCGATGATGCACTTTAGTTCCTCGGTCCATACTCGACTATCGAGGGTTTACAAATATAATGGACCTTACACTCATCACACATTTACTATTTGAAATTTCATCGTGCGACAATCCTAGGATTGTGACATATGCTTTAGGATAAATCGTCACCTATTCTATCCTTTTGTAGTGGTATATATCTTAGGTTACATCACCACTCCCTCTTTTCATCTTGTAATGATATAATCTTAGGTATAAATCATTATTGAAAGGAAAAAAATGGCCTAAGTATTGGCCGTGCAAATGAAGGGTGTTGGAAGAGTGTGCGATGCTATGATAGGGTTCAAGCGCCAGGATCAAGACTTAGCTGTTTTGTGGATAAGGGATATTTTTGGAGTTAGCGTGCTGAGCACACAAAGACATGAAGACTTACGGTCCACACAATGGTATTTTGGGAACAAGTGACAACTGAGCGCCATGCATAGTTTAGGCTAATAATAGGATTTCTACTTAGAGTTAACTATAGGAAGTCTATTGTTAGAGCACTTGCATTTTGTACATCCTATTTTAAAGATGCATGACTATTATTAGCATGTGACCTATTTTGAGAAGTGCATGGGTGGTGAAGGGAAAGTCCCCACCCTCATATATATGTATTGATTTGCACAGTTTTGGTGTGTGTGTGTATGTGTCAAATTGTAGAGTTATGATGTTGGTTTTTTCATGTGCATGACTCATGGAGATACTTATGTAATGTAAGAAGATTTTGTGTTTTAAAATATTTAATAAAATGGTTCATATTGGCTAGATAATGGTGTTGAACGTGACTTAATCTGGTTCTTGCATGGTAAATATTGTTGTAGTCATTGTTTATTTTATCTTATATATATTCTAAGAACTAGATATGATTTATGCACAATGCATTTTTTACTATTGGTAATGAATCAATACCTATATATGCCATCATTCTAAAATTTTGAACAAGAAACTCTAAAGAGGGACTTGTTGCCTTTGCATGCTTTGGGTGAGTCTTTAGCTTAGGATGAGTGATGTGCCAGTGCTCTGGGTTATTCATAGTAAATTTTAGGTTACATCATTGGTTCCATTTCGGGACCTCTTTTTCAGTTGTTTTTAGGATGTTGCATGATGAAGACGTATTAATTGACCTTGGAAAGTGTTCAGGAGTGGATAGTAGATCTGGAAGAAGAGTACACTCAGAGATTTAACACTAGATCTGGGTTTGATGCACACACGTGGGTGGAGCAGAATCTATATGACTGCTTATATAAGAGATTCTTTGTTATCTTTCCAATAGAGCTATATGAGTGGTTGGTTTCTTATGCATCTAAAAGGAATTGGAGGTTTCACACACTTGTCTCTGGATGCAAGAAGAATTTCAGGCCTTCTATGATAATCGATCTAATTTGGCCATGTGCAATGGACACTTGGTTTCATGGTGTTTTGAATAGCTATATTTTAGAGTACTCAATTTCCACTTACTCTTGTCCTGGAGGTAGTTGAGTTTCAATTTTTATGTTATCTTAGGGGAGCATATTTGCATGGAATTCCACTATAAATTTAGATCTTGATGGTAACCATGAATTTGGAAGAGAAGCCAATAGCTAGCTAAACCTCACCATGCATGGGGGAAGGAAAATATGTAGTGAAGGATGACAGACCTAGTGGTAGAGAGGTAAAGATAAGAAAGTTGGATTAAGTTCAATGAGGTGCATGAGAAGGATTTAGAGAAGTAGCATGAGATTACAGAATGGATGGTGTTGAGGAGAGATATGGCTCATGAAGGATTTGGAGCTCACGCAGAGGACGTGGAGCTAGAGCATCTGAGAATCCACCATTTAGGAAAGCATGACATGGAACCCTCATTAAACTTGTATGAAAGTGCACCAATAGAGACAACTTGGGCCATGGGCACTTATCTAAATCTACCCGCAACCTTACCCTTGCGCTTGGTTTTATAGTTTCTAGTACAACAATAGTCAAACAGATAGTTTGGGTAGTAGAGTAGAAAGAGGTAGAGTTGACTTATCAAAAAGTTCAGGAGTGAATCAAATAGCAAGTACCTTTATGGCCAAGCAGACATCTTTCCTGTTATTTGGAGGACCGGTTAGAGGAACCTTTTCAGATGCGTCATCGAATAGAACACAGTGTGTAAAACTTTGGACTCACATTGGGAGTAGAAAAACTTCATAGATTGTAGGAGTTCAGTTTAGCACCACTATTGGGACACAAGGTAGTGCATCCTTTGGTTAAATTCCTACTACAGGTGGAGGATTAGGAGGGACATATAACTCAGGATTTGGTGGAGATAACACAGGAGGTTCTGGATTTGGTGCGCATGGTCCTCATCAGCCCTAGAATATTTACACGGAGATGTCACTTCATCTCCGAAAGTATAGGGGAATAGAATATTTTGTTGAGCATGTTCATATGTATGAGATACTATGGTGCTCAAAAGGAATTACAACTTTAGAGGGCAAGGCCAGTTAGTTTGCAACTACATTGCAAGGATGCTCACATAGTTGGTACAAGAAATTTTACCTTGATCAAACTTGTGTGGATTATATAGCATTACGAGATGATTTCATTAAGAAATTTAATATCCATGAGTTCGAGCAGAAAATTTAAGTACGCTCAAGGATATCAAACATGGCACTACTGAGAGTTTCCATGAATATGATGCTCATTTCAAAACACTCTTGTCTAAACTATCATATGATATCCATGCAAGTCAAGCATGCACAGTGGTTTATCGGAGGCCTGATTACACCTTTTAGAAGGGTGCTCTCACATAAGACATATATAGACCCACATGAGGCACTTGAAAAGATTTGCACACTGAGGCAATCGGGAGCATAAACATGGAGTGAGCCCATTCTTAGAATCTCATATTTCAGCAATGACAAAGCAGTTGGAGAAACTATTAGCCAATACAACACATGAGACATGCAATGGAATTTGGTGCACAAATTTTGAAGTAGAGGGGCATACTAAGGATAGCTTCCTTATAGATTGATTAACTCCGACCTACTAGATTGTGAAATATGTCATCTAGACCATGCTGCAACAATGCAGCCTAGATTTTACCAAGAATAACCCAGGCACGTTGGCACATCACTTAGCCTAGATTGAGCACTCACCTGAAGTGTGCAAAGGTACCATGCCCCTCCTTAGATTTGCTTGTGTAGGATGTGAACATGATGAAGAGTTAATTCATTCAAATTCATAAACAATATAAACTTTCCACAGAGTATGTTCCAGATATAGATCTAAAAGAATAATGAATTAAGAAATAGATAAAATGAAGTCAACCATGTAAAAACTAGTTTCAATCATATTAACACCATTTTTCACCCAATGCACACCATTGTATTAAGACACAATAAACAAAGAAGATTCTTATAATAAGTAGTATCATAAGTTCATGTGTGCATCAGATCCGGTAGCATAACTCCACAATAACTCTTATAAACTATCCTTTAATCTATGTAACTTACTACATATTTATAAGGGTGGGGACTTGGCCTTCACCGCTTACATAATTCCCAAAATAGTTTGCATTCTGAAAATAGCCATGCACCTTTACAATAATAGACACACATCGAAGTGTGCTAACTATATATATCTTCTAGTTAACCGACGGTGGTAATCCTATTATTAAATCGAACTCATGAAAATATCTTAGTAGATGCTCTTCCAAACAATAGCATTTGCATGTTGTGCAAGTTTCCATCCAAAGGTTGTGTGCCCCACACACTATCTCTAAAAATAGCTCGTAACCATGAAAATGGATAAGTCTAGATTAATTCTATCTTTCACATGCGCTTCCTTCCCTATCCTTATGTGCCTTCAAATCGCCTTACTACCACACACGAATCTTCTCGTGCATCTTTTTCTTAGTGTACTACTTTGTCTACTCAACATTACCCCACACTAAACTGCATTGTTGCCCCGAAATGGTTGCCTTTTGGTATCAAAATAATAAAAAATGGGAATAGAAGGAAATTAAAGAATTAATGTATAAAGAATGAAATTTTATCCTGTAATATCCTCTGTTTCAACTAGAAGAATTAACTCTGGATATTCTTCTTTGATTTCAGCCTCTAAGGTGTGCCAATAATTTAGTCGCGACTTCTGTATTTTATAGAATATTTGATGCAATAGAATCTAACTCATCTTGCACAATATCTTCCTTCTCATTCTATAATACTAGAACAATGTTGGACATTGTAGTCACCCTTCCTTCCAGAAGATCCATCTTCTACACTATAAGCTTCCCAATTTCATCCATCCTTTCCTTATGGGGGTCTTGGGTTATTGCAAGGGCCTCACGCTTTTACTTGACTAGTGCCAATATCTCTACGTGCCCCAAAGTTTCATCCTTCATTTTCTTCAGGACTTTATTATCTTCTACCATCGTTTTGATTTTTATTATCGCTGCTGGAGTTGCATAAATATTCAATGCTTGGTCTGCTTTCTTCAAATCTTCCTACAAAGTCTGGAGAAATTCCTCGTAAGATGAAAATTTTCTAACCAATGAAGTCATTGCTCTCTCTGCTTCTTGCTCAGGGTCCTTTAGTACTGGCATCCGAATCAGTCCATCCTCAAGCACCAAATTAACCAATGTGTGCACATAATGCATAGCCGAAGGAAACTTCTCATGTACTTTTGACTCTAGGTGTGGCCTTGCTTTTAGGACATAATCTCCAATTTCTTATGTCATACTTTTGAATGCCTCATTCTTCTTCTACTCCAAGTTCTTCTCTCCCTTTAGACGTGATATTTTGACATCTTTGGCCTTATTTTATTCTCATAGTGCTCTAATAGTGGCAACCTTATCTACATTCCTCCGCGCCACCTCTATATATACTTTCACCAAGGCTTTACTAACCTACTTGTAAGACATAATAGTGGGTTTGATAGTTATGTGCCTATTATGTGGCATCTTTTTCATCCTTCTTGACACACAAAACTCTTCACATACATCAAAATCAGGCTCGTCCATGTGGGTTTACATGGACTAGGACAATTGTTTCCTCATGCATGTGGTCGCCATGTCTAGGTCCATAAACTCCCATCCATACAACTCCTTGAGGTCCACTGTATTCTGGAATCGGGCATGAACAATTTTACCCATGTCCTCTTCATAGATCATATGCAGAACATTGCATTCTCCACTTGTTTTATTTGTTCTTGGCACCTTAGGTACCTAAGTGCAAAGGTTCAAGTTGAAAATTTGATGTCTCGAGTGGTATCATGTTCCAGTTCTCCTGTCCCTTTATCCTTTATATATTTATCCATGGGTTCTTCCACTTCTTCTAGATATATAGGGGATCTAGTCGTGCTCTCTGCAAACTTCTCCTCATTTAGGTTTAGCTTCCTCCTTTTCCTCTTAGCTATCTCTTTTTGAGGAGAGATTCATGGAGACCTCCTAATAGACTGAGGAGTTCTTGTGCCTTGTGCCCTTGTTCTTCTGAACACCCTCTTGAAATTGCACTCTCCTTGGATTGCTTCCAAGTCCTCTTCTTCTTCTTGTACTTGAGGTGGGGTACTTGCGCGCTCAGTCTCTATTCTATCTGTGGGCTACCTCCGAGCCTCTATGTTCTAAGCCACCACTATCTTCCCACTCTTCTTCCTCATCATCTACCTCTATAGCTTTTGTGGGCTTTGGGGTTGGCACATTCTCCATTGTATGCTTTCCCTTAGGTGGCCTTGGGAGCGTGAACTCATTCTCCACATATTTTTTACCCTCCAACTTAGGCTTAAGCTGAAGGTATACGAGCACTGCTCCAATGTCCCTAATTTCCAAGCTTACAGGATTCATGCTTATAATGTTTGAAATAAGCCTCTCAACATAGGTAGTCCTACCTGGATATACATATGTCTTCCTCATAGTGTGGTAGTCACAGTATACCTTGTTTGCAATAAAATTTAGGTGGCGCACATCAGTAAAATGGTGGATTGATGCCTGGAAGTAGCATGCTATGAAGGCATATGGAAGTTTGCACCATAGGCTCCATGTTCCATCCCTCATAATGAATCGTGTGATGTAAAAGTGCTGGTACACCACGAACTGTACTACCTTTCCAACTACCAAAGATAGTTCCTTAGGGATGTGCCACTCCTCCTCAAATGCCACATGGAGTCAATCGTACCACATCTTTGTCCTTTTTTTAAATGGCCCACTCACTCACCCTTCACATAAGTACTTGTCAAACCTTTCTATGAGGGGCTTGTTGTCCATGGGATATTCCAAAATCTTTCTCTTTAGCCCATCACGTAATCCAATTTCCATAAATACAAGAGACAATAAGATAACGACAAAACTGATTTTATCACCTGTGTGTGCTTCTTTGATGATGGTTTTTGCAATGTAGCCTACTAGGTTATAGACTACTCCTGCGATATCTTCCATGTGATATGGAGCCATATTGTATTCACATGCGACCATCTCTCCTGATCATTAAACTTGGTCACTAGATGTGCAAGTTGCTTGTACCACTGGGTACTTCCTCAATTTATCAATGTCCATTACACTTGGACCCCTGTATGTACCCCAACTCATTTCTTGTCTCCATGATTGCTAATTTATCAGTCAGGTCACTAGCCAAGTCTACCCTTATGCCCTTTAATCCTGTAAATGTTGAAATCAGGGCTTTTGTAATCCTTACCCTTCATCCGAAAAAATAGAAGAAGTCCTCATGGAATCTGCTCATAAGCCACTAGTATAGAGGTTCATATTTTCCAAAATATGGGAGCTCATACAACTGATAGACTCCCACCTGTTTTAATAGTTTCTCAAGGATCATCATATACCGACATATCTTCTACCGTGCACTTGTTAGTCTTTGTACTCAACAATGCGTCCAATTATTTCTTGTTATCAGAAGTGTGGTGGTTATAATCACTCACCTTTTAGCTGTGAATGTGGGAATCTCACTCTTTCATGATTATCACATCCTCTGGATATTGCATCTCTGAGAAATTACTCTCGAGAGAAATTTCAAATTCTATTTCTACTTTCTTCTTTCCTTTAACTCCTACAGATGGTGCTTTCTTTGGTGCCATCAGAAAATATCAACTTTATGTCCTCTGTAGTGAGCCAGTCAAAACCCTAGCTTGAATATACATGCCCTAGTTTGAAACCACGTGCCCTAGCTCTTTCTTAATGCATCTGCTTCACTCAAACCCTTCACCAATGGGGACGCAAGCTTCTTCTACGCATAAATCCACTCTCCATGTTTGGTTTCACACTCTTTGCACCTCAATACTCTTTGCTTGGCTTGGTCACACATAGCTCGTTCAAATTCTTATGATCAAAATGGTAAAAATAAACTCGCATCATGTTCTTATATATATTTTCAAAAATTTAGTGCATTTATTTCTCCTTCACCTACCAATAATCCTCTCACTAAATGACCATTTTCACACTTTTGCGTGCTACATCCTCGCACCCAAGCTATAACCTTCTAGTGCGCCTTCCTACCTTCTAACCACGAACTTATCTTCAACATGCTTCCATGTGCCCGAGTACCTCGCCATTGCACCTTCCCTTGGTAGTGTCCATGGCCTCTGCTTACCTCACATTATACTTGTTCCTTCATTTATCTCCATCTATGGTCCTTGTTTGGAAGAAATCTCCTTTCTAACAACTCTCCAAACTTGAATAGAACACATGTAGCAGTTTTTTCCTTTATGTGTACCCATTTTTCAATAGCCACCCCACACAAATGGTATGTGCAGTCCTCTGCGCATAAAAATTCTTCAAATGGTAATTAGCTTCTAGTGCGCAAACGCGCTTATTACATAAAACACCAACTAAAATGACAAAGCATAATGATGAAGAAGGAAATACATTAAGGGAATACATAAATGAAAACCTAATCTAAATGAAAACACTACCTTATTATAAAAACTAAGAAGACTTATTCATAGTAGGGCTTCAACCTTCTCCGTTAAAGTAACCAGTGTAACCATACTCCATCAAGTGTCTCTAATGAAAAGTGTCTGTTTTCAAGTATGTGAGTGATAAAATATAGTCCCAACCAATGTATTTTAAGTTTTCCTAGATGTCACATAAACTTAGAGTCATAAAGAAACACCATTTGTCCAATCTCAAAATTTTTGTCCTTGATGTGCCTGTCATGCCATGCTTTCTACCTAGCCATTTCTTGCTTCGATCGCATCGTGTTATGCTCGTCGCTCATCCAACTTGATCAAATTTTTAATTTGTTCCTCTAATGCTTGCTCATAATCGAGACCTCCAGCATGTGTAATACACAAAGAAGGTAACATGAATTCCATAGGAAGAACTGCTTCTGTTCCAAACACCAATTAAAAGGGTGTGGCCTTGTTCAACCACCTGTATGTTGTTCGATATGCCCAAAACATGGAAGAAAATTTATCATCTAAATATTTCCTTCCAACATCACAATTTTTTTCAATGTCTAGCTCAAAATCTTTGTGAAAGCTTCAACAGTCCCATTTTCTTGAGGATGATATGGTGTAGTATTATGGTGTGCAATCATGAACTCATCCAATAGAATTCTGATTATCTCATTCAAAAAGTGTGTGCCCCTATCATTGGTCAAACTCAATGGGCATCCATATCTTGTAAGAACATTTTCCCATAAGAACCTGGCTGTTGTAGCTACTATATAATCCTTGGTAGGTGTTGCTTATGCCCACCTTGTGAGATAATCTGTGCAAGTGATGATGTAGTGTGATCCAGTCCTACGCATTTGGAAAAATAAGACTCAAAAAGTCTATAACCCATTTCTTAAACGAATCTAAACTAGGAATAGGTCTTAAAGGCATTTCATCTCTTTTCCCTGATTTACTAATATGTTGATAAAGTGATCACATGCCTTACAATAGAATTTACAATCCTTGTAGAGGGTCTCCCATCATAATTTAGCGAGTAGAATCTTGCATGCAGTGACGTCACCTACATAGTGCCCACTTGCAATACCACCATGAGCATTTTCCATGATATTTGTGTGCTCATGCTCCAATACACATTGGCGTAATACTCCATCTTGGCCTAACTTGTATAGGTCACCACTGATCAACATAAAGGTGCTATGTTAATTACAAGTTATTTCTTCTCCGAGTATTTTAGTCCTTCGGCACCACACATGTGCGTAGAAAAAAAAATCCTCCAAGTCTAAAGGCACATGATGTAACATGTATAACTGTGCATTTGGCATTGTATCCTCAATTGTTTATGCGTATTCTCCTAACTGTATCCTTGATAAATGGTTGTGGCAGAATTATTTTTCCCTTGTTTTACCACTGTTGTAAAATCAAATTCTTGGAATAAGAGCACCCATCGACATATGTGCCCCCTGTAAGACATGATTTTTCACCAACTATTTAAATTCCATGTGATCGGTTTAGAATACAAATGGTGTTGCTAGCAGAATCTTGTATCGAATTTATGTAGCGCATAGATCGACAAGGCTTTGTGCTCGTAGTTGTATAATTATGCTCTACAGGGTAACATTTCTCTTTGGAAAAACAAATGGGATGATCTATAATACCTTCTCCGAGTTGATCTAACACCATGCAATGGATGTGTCAGAGGAGTCCACATGTACATGAAATGGTTGGTCCCATGAGGGAAAGCACATAATAGGCATTGTAGTAAGTTTCTCCTTTAATGTCTCAAATTCTCGCTAATGTGGTTTCCCAATAAAATTTTCCTTTTCCTTTTAGTAACTCCTCCAATGGTGTGGTGACCTTAGCATATCCTTTGATAAATTTTCTATAATACCTAGTGTGACCCAAAATTCTACACACCTCACCCTACCTGGGCTGAAAATAACTACAACCTTAGCTGGATCAACCAAAAAACCTTCCATGCAAATGATGTTCCCTAAAAAGTGCTAAATGGTGCAAAGTAAATACACACTTCTTGATATTCAAAGAGATGCTTAATTGCCTACATATTTTAAACATTAATAAAAAATTGTCACAATGATCCTTAAGAAGCCTATACACATTCAATCATCTAAGTAAATTTGCAAGAAAAGATGAATTAAATCTGGAATGCTTGAACAACTATTCGTGAAAATACAACAGATGCATTTTTCGGACAAAGGACATCACAAGATATGCAAAAATTCCCCATTCATTGGTGAATTTTTTTTATTGATCCTCCTATGCAATTCGAACTCGATGATACTCAGAGAATCTATCTCGTAAAAGAATAGATCTCGTGTCCGAAAACACCCTCTAATATTTCCTACGTGAATGGCGTAGGAAAAGGATCATCACACATGCAACATTCATCTCCCTATACTCCACATAGATCTTAATCGACTATATTTCTTTATACCGATCACCATTGGGCTAACCCATTTGGATTTGTCTAAGGGCTTGATGATTCCAGGACTTCAAAATTTTGCAAATTTCTTCTTTTGAATTGCTCACGCAAGTTAGGGTTCATCTGTAGGGTCTCTTCTTGACTAGGTGCGCACATTGCTTAAGATTTATCTTCATTTATCCCAAGGTTATTTTTAGTGGTGAATATTTGTAATATGGTGAATAGTCTATTTTTGAAAAATTTGGAAAGGCAAATTTTTTGGCATGGGTCGATGACTGGTTCGCCTAAAAATTATAATTTAAATTTTTTAGGGCTCGGCTTCACCAACCCTTGAAAATATTCCCAATATAATCATAGATTATTTTCTAGGTAGAACACTACTAACTCACTCATACAACTCCGGGGTCATATCTATTATCAAGTACCATAAATGCATGACAAGAGGGCGGAATTTGTAGATGCGTGATCGAGAGTTTGTTGATGTGTGATAAGGAGAGTTTGTTGACACACAAATGGAGGGTAGAAGATGTAGATGCGTGAAAAATCTTTTTTTTTGACTGCGACATGGAGAGTTTGTTGATGCACAATAGGAGGGCAGAGGTGTAGATGCGTGAAGAGAGTTTGTTAATTTTTGACATGGAGAGTTTGTTGACATGCAATAGGAGAGAGGAGGCTGCATATGCATGATAGAAGATTTGTTGTCATGCAACAACAAGTTTGCTATTGCACGATAACAAATATCCTAGCGTGCATCTACAGCCTTTCTGTCACAAACCACTTGAAAATTAAAGCTTCATTCAGGTGAAAAATTTTCATACAAACCCCAAAAAATTCACCTTTCCAGCGAAACCAATTTTGGGGATATTCGTCATGGATTTTCAACCTCGATTTCCAATGGGTATCTTAAAATGAACCCTGATTTCTCCTAATGATGTATGCTTTCAATTCTGGTATCCCCTAGGAAATAAATCTGAAAAATCAAGGAGTAACTCAACTATTTTTTCTATTTCAGATTGGACCAATAATCTCCAATTATTGCCTCTTTAGGTTCATCATCCATACCAATATTCACTTTCTTGGTCCTCATAGGTTCATGATAGGTGCATGTGTTGTTATCCACACTGTCCAAGACCTCGCGTGCACCTATTGAATGATCTATATCTATTCCTTGACTTCTTCATCATCCACTATGTAGACCATCTTCCCGTTTTCTTTCTCAAAGCAAACACACTTAAGTAGTGTGGCCCCTGTCTCTGTTCATTCAAAGACAACACGCTCCCGATTTGTTTCCATCACATAAATACCGAATGAGTTCTTTTTCCTTTACACTATCTCCCATAGTTAACCACTTTATAACCCTTAATGCCTCTTTTATTGGAGGTTTAGTAGAGAAGTAGTCAAAAGTCTGGACCATACCTATAATCAAATCCTACCAATTTCCAGTTTCTCTATGTAGCTTTGCATATACATACCAAGCACGTGCACAACCTTGTAAAGTGGACTAAAGTTTTTGCACCCATAGAGAAGGAAGTAAAGCTTCTGCCCCTCTTTCTAGAGCCTCTCACAATGCTTTGAATGCGGTGTTGAATAGGTTATTTACCATGACACGTGCAGATTTGAGTTAGTGCATTTCTCTGGAAACCGAGTTGTAAGATCAATCCCGACTTCAATCCATCCTACAAGATTATCCCCTATGAACCACCCACCACCACACTCTGTCTCTCGTGTAAGGTATATGCTAGCATACTTCTTCTTTCCAACTAGTCTATCCACTGTTCCTCCATGGCACGCAGGAATACCGTAGGGTCTCCTTCCCTAGTGTACCAAGGTTCAGAGTTGTTACCTATTCTCCTGATGCAACGAGGTTTACTTTTCTACGTAAATGTGATCCTTACTTTGTGCCCTACCAACTCATAAGTACCATGATCCCAATTATCACAAGAAATACTTGTAGTATCACTAATAGACTATGAATCTTCCCACTAAAGGATTTCATCTTTAGATGGTTCAAGGACCTCTGGGTCTTAAATGGTGCGTACATAAATCCTATTCAGATCTTCCTCACTCAAAGGCTCAACATAAGGCACAAATTTTCCATCTGTTAAAGGAATAATAACTCTTTCCTCCTTGTTCTCAAAGCTGATATATCCCTTGTTGATCCAAAGATCAACATTATTTGCGTAACACCAAGGGCTTCTAAGCAAAGCTGGGAAACTGTCTACTTCTACAAGTGCTTAAACCTTGAAATCCCAAGTGAACTTGGCCCCTTGTATAGTAATGGAAACATATTTTAAAACTCTAATAGGAGTGGCCTTAGTTCAATTAGCCATAAATAATACATTAGAAGAGGGCTGCAATGTGGGTCTCCCCATCTATACCCATGCATCTAAACTAAGAACATTTACTTCCACGTATGTGTCAATCAATATATTTCTTATGATCCATCCATCGACAACAACATTCGAGTGATTTTATTATCATAGTCTAAGCTATGAGGGGAAGAATTGAATGCAGGATCTGCCATTCATTCTCAAGACTCTACTGTATGTGATCTGTTTCCCTTTAGCCAATTCCATAAAAATGGAATGATATTCTCCTGGTGCAAAATTTTACACACTTCCCTTAAGTCATCAATATCAGACTAGACCATCTCTACCTCCTTCTTTAGTTCCATCTTCCGTGATTGCTCCTTTAAACACTGTATTTCACCCTGAAGATTTCTAAGGACCTCCATGGTCTCTTGATAAACCTCTTTCTGATGGGAAACATCTAGGTACCAGGCATGTAAAACCTCCTCTTTAGTGATGTTGTAACACTTCTTTAGACATGACACTTCAACGCAGGTCATGATCTTTATAGGTAATACATCAGGTTTTGAGCCCAATTTGGGCATCCATTGATTTTCCACTGCGCGTTATATCCTAACCATCCATGCACCTTAGTTTTCTTGTTTATGCTTCTTACTAAGATGATCATATAAGTCCGGGAATTCCTTATAGCTATGATTATTTCCATAGAAATAACATGTAATATTTTGGGGACATTCGCGCCTGTAGTGGTTAGGTGATCTGCATGTAAAGCATTTTTCATGAGGGAATCTTCCTCATCCACCACCACAGATGGACTTCCCAATCTATCATGATATCATCGACCTCTACCATGTCCTCCATCATAGTGCCCCTCATTCTGATCATAGTGTGATTGATTGTGATCCCGATTCTAGTGATCATTCTTGCCTTTAGAGTTATCTAATACCCTTGTTTGTCGCACACCAATATATATTACATCATGGATATGACCAATCAACCTAAATTCCTTGGTATTGTGATTCGTGGATAGAAAAATATTACAATAACATGATACATTATTCCTTATCACACGTTGTAATAATGGGTAGTGGCTAGTATCATGGTTTAAATGACATATCTCATAGTCTAGCAACAATGAATGTACTGATCTGCAGGGAAACTATCCTTGGTGTGACCTTCCACTTCACAATCTATACACCAAATCCTCGTGCATGTCTCATGTGCTGAATTTTTGATAGTTTCTCCAACTAATTTTCCATACCAGTAATCTGTGCCTCTTAGAATGGACTAACTCTAAAGTCTATACTCCCGACTTCCTCGGTGTGCAAAGCTACTTCAAGTGCTTTGCACGTGCATTAGTGTATGTCTTAAGTGACAAAGCTTGTCTAATGGTGTGATTAGACCTCTAACAAACCATGTGCATGCTTTGGATTGCATGAATATCATAAGAAATATTAGATAAAAGTGTTTTCAAATGGGAACCATACTCCCAAAAACTTTCAATAGTACCTTGTATAATATCCTTGAGCATGCTTATACTCTTCGCTCAAATTCAAGGATATGGAACTCTTTAAGGAATGCATCTTTGAATGATGCATAATATACACAAGTTTGATCGTGGTCAAACTTCCTGTACTAACTATGTACATGTCCTCGCAATGTAGTTACAAATTTACTTATCTTTCACTCAAAGTGATCCCTTTTGCGTGCCACAATATGTCACACATGTGCACGTGTTTAAGCAACATCTTTTATGCTTTTATACTTTGGAAGATGAAGATACATCTCCATGTAAATATTATGGGGTTGGTGCGGACCTTGCCCACCGACCCTAACCCTTTGTGTTGCCTCTATCTCCAGAACCACCAGATCCCCCAGAACTAGAACCACTTATACCTCCTGATCCTCCACCTGTAGCCAAAAGAGGAGAAGAATATGTACTTCCATGTGTCCCAAAAGTAGTATTGTACTAAACTCCCACGAGTTTGTGTGGTGGTACTAACCCTTAAGTGAGCACCAAATTATACACGCTCACATTCTGCATAGATGATGCACCTAAAAAGGTACCTCCAAACAACAACAGAGAAGTTTTCCTACCATCGATGTCCTTACTATGTGACTTACTCCTGTTTTCCTACTTCCCAACTTAGCTTGCTGACTATTTGTCATACTAAATATTGGAAAACCAAGCGTAAGGGCTAGGTTTACAGGTAGATTTAGATGCGCACCTGCGGCCTAGGTTGTCTCTCTTTGGCATGCTCCCATGTGAGGCCAAAGAGGGTTCCCTTTCATGCTTTCCCAAATGGGGAGTTCGATTCCCTAGCTTCATGTCCGTCGTGTGAGCTCCAAATCCTTTGTGAGCCATTTCTCTCCTCAACGCCATTCACTCTACAATGTCACGTTGATTCTCTATCTCCATCTCATACACCCTCATTGTAATTAAGATGTCTTTCTTCTCTCCACCTCTTTGTGGCTAGGTCTCGCCATATTTATTCAAACCTGCTCATGCCCCTGTGCATGGTGGGGTTTAGTTATCCATCAATTTACTTTCCAAGTTCAAGGTCACCATCAAGATTTTGATCGCAAAGGTGGAATTCCTTGTAAGTAAGTTCCCCTAGGATACCATAAAAATGGAATTCCGCTACCTGCGGGAAAGAGTAAGTAAAAATTTAGTACTCCGAATATAGCTATTCGAACACCATGGAACCAAGTATCCACAATGCATGTCCAAATTAGATCAACATCATTAAGGGCTGAAATCATTCCTGCGTCTAGACAAGTGTACGATACCTCTAATTCCTTTTAGATGCATAAGCAACCATGACCACTCGCATAATTCTACCCGAAAAATAACAAAGAAGCTATCATATAAACTTTCATACAAATTTTGTTCCACCCATGTGCGTGCGTTAAACTCGAGATATAGTTCTAAACCTCCATGCGCACTCTTCTTCTAGATCTTTTATCCACTCCTTAACACTTACTAGGGTTAACCTGGTATGTCTTCATTGTGAACCATCCCGAAAACAATCAAAAAGAGGTCCCGACAATGAAACAAATAATTCAGCCTAAAATTTACCAAGAATAACACATGCGCATTGACACATCACTCAAAGCCGACCGAGCACTCACCCAAAGTGTGCAAAGGTACAGCCCCGATGAGGCCATAATTTTTCATAAATTACCATTATTTTGTCCTTCCAAGTTACCTTTGAAAGTGGATTTAAATGTAATCTAGGAACTTATATTTTTCTTAAGATAGAATATAGGATATATATCTTGTTCATTCTTTAAAAATATTTTGTTATATATTTTGTTGACTAATCCTATTGATTATTTGGGAAAAGATGCAAAGTCTTGTGTATGCAGGCCATAAAGGAAAGATAATGCTAGTATTGGGAAAAGTGGAACTGATCATGAAAATTAAATTTAAACTCAAATATGATTTCATATTTATATTCCTCTCAAAAAATTATGCAAGTTCAAAAAGAATCATCTCAATCCGAGATTGCATGCAAAATTTATAGTTGTTTTAAGTTAGCTCCGGAACTCGCAGATTTAGTTCTCGAATTCACAGATTTAGTTCTAGAAAAAAAAAATTAGTTCCATAACTTGCATTAATTTAATAACATTTAGTTCCAGAACTTGTAATTTGTATATTTATATTTTCAAGCAATTAAAACAGTGGACAAAGCTGCAAGTTATAGAATGACAGTTAGTTCCGGAATTTGTAATTTGTGGACAAAGCATATTTAGTTCAGAACTTACAGATTTAGTTCCAGAACTTGCATAAAAGGAATAAAAAATTTATTTCTGGAACTTGCATAAAAGGAATGACAACTTTAGTTCTAGAACTTGCATAAAAGGAATGACAACGTTAGCTCCTGAACTTGCATCAACAGAATGATCATTTTTGAGGAATTGTGAAAAATCAGAGAATCCAATGGAAAATCTGAGAGAGCTTTTTTTTTCATAGAAATGTGTTTAATAAAAAAATCATTCAAACTTGCTACAATTTTTATCAATGAAGAGAAATCTAACTTTTATTGAGTCAAAGTAGTCGAGGAAAAAGTGTATTAGACGAGCACTAAAAGTTCCATAAACAGAAACAAATAAATTTAAAAAAACTCTAAGAGAGGTTTTTGTTCATAGTAATTTCTTTAACAAAAGCCTCATTCAAATTTGCTACAGGTTTTACCAATGAAGAGATATCTAAATTTTGGTGAACTGTAGTCTGAGGAAAAAGTGTATGAGATGGGCACTAAAAGTTCCATAAATAGAAACGAGAAAAGTCAAATAGAAAATATGAGAGAGGTTTTTTTCATAGGAATGTGTTTAAGAAAAATATCATTCAAATTTGCTACAAGTTTTACCAATAAAAAAATATCTAACTTTTAGTGAACTGCAGTCCGAGGAAAAAATGTATCAGACAAGCGTCAAAAGTTCCATAATCAAAAATAGCAAAGTCAAATAGAAAATCCGGGAAAGGTATTTGGTCAAAATCATATTTTGAGGAAAAACATCCTTCCAATAATGTAGGAGAATAAAATCATTGTGATTCTTGTTACCAAAAAGAAAGAAGAAGATTTGGGACCAAATCTTCCTAAAATAAGTAAGATAAGATTTGACTCCAATAATATATCTCTCTCCATATTTTGTGGAGATGGAGATATTAGTTGTTAGGATTGGAATAAAGATAAGATCAAATTGTATTTCCTAAAATAAGGAGTTGGTTGGATGCATAAATTATATATGCAACCTTTCACATTGAGATATGTAATTCTTTTCTCCAAAGAAATAAAGATCTGTTCTTTCTTTCCAATCTTTTGAAGTAAAGTTATTTTGCAAGTTCTGAATTAAAAGTATGAATTAAGTTCTATTCCAAGGAATGAGCTAGCAACTCATTCCAAGGAATATGGATCAATGTGTTAATGTTTATTTCTTTATTTATGCAGTTTTCCTTTTGTTGTAAATTTTTTTTATTTTTTATTTTTTATGTTATGTAATTTCTTTTGTGAAACTTGTAGGTGTCTTTTCCTCTTTCCTTTATTTTCAATTCAACAATTTCCTTTATGCAAGTGTGTTTACATTTTCTACAAGTGTGATTTATTTTATGCAAGCGTGCCTTTATATTCTTACAAGTGTGATTTTCTTTATGCAAATGTGTTTACATTTCTGCAAGCGTGTCTTTAAATTTCTGCATGTGTGATTTATTTTATGCAATTTTAGATTGTGTTTAAAGGAGATGCTTTCCAAGATGTTCTTCTCTTAATGCATGCACCCATTAGACACCAACCCCGGATTGACATTATTAATGAAGAGGATTGATTACCCTTATTATTTTGGTGCCGTTGCAAGGACAAAGTGTTGTTAGGAGATTTATAGTTCTTTAAAAGAATATTCCAGTTGATAGTAGAATACCTTTTAGTAAATTTTGTGATAGGAAGGATTTGGTAAATAGTTTATTTAGACTTTTATTTCTGCAAGTAGATTAAAATTTTATTTCTGAAATTAGGAATATTAGATTGTAAATATTTAACTCCTCACAAACTAACTCGTGTATAAGAAAATGATTGTGATGTTTGATCAAGAAGGCATAATGGTATGAAGAAAGAATTCAGATCTAGAAATGGTAGAATATGATATTAAATCTAGAAGTAGATCTAGTTGATGAAATATCATATGCCATTCTTGATAAGCACCACCTATTAGTGCAAAATCACAAAGACCCGAATGACCTCTCAGATTTTGTGTTTCAAACTTGTCATTTGATGTGATTCGCATAACATTGAGTTTTCCCCAAAAGTGTGGAACTTTGCAAATGGGAAAACTCTCTAGATTAAGGATGGTTCCTATTCCTTTATCTAAGTGCATATATGAAATTTGCAAAGGATTTATTCCTAAACCTAATCTAATATTGCCAAGGAGATAAGGATGAAAAGAATGCAAGAAATTAAAACTAAGCTAACCAGGTGATACACTGAAGGAATGATGAACATTTTTTTTTTGTTAGGAACAAACCATACAATAATCAAGCACAGAGATAACCGTTTTTGCAATGAAAGACTAGATGAGAAGCAATGAAGACAAGAAAGGGTCAAAATCAGCCATAAACCCGTATTATTTCTCTATAGATTTGATACAATGCATTTACAAAATGGCCAAAAGGAAGAAAACATGCTACAATCTAGTGGAAGGTCTTAAACTCCATGAATTCATTTGTTAGAGGAAAAGGAGACGTAAAATGGAAGAATGTCAAACCCTTTACAATGAGTCCCAACCCTACTTTTATAGATTCAACATGGAGGGAAGAAAGAGAGAGAAGTGAGAAAAATTGGTTTGAAGCTCAACCACTATCATCCATGCCTCCTGTAAAAACTTGCCCCAAATCTTCCTTGACTACATCAATTTCTTGTTTGGCACCTCAAAGGAGGAGGAAACAATAGATCAGATCGAATCTGATCATGTTGTTGGGGCAAAATAGATCCTAAATAAATGGCCCAAGGAGGTTTCTTCATTTTTATCCCACCTAACCTCTCTAAACTAAAAGTTTCAGATCTGCATGGCATAGATGAGGCCGAGATCTTTCCAATGGTGCTAGATTTGTTGGATTTTGAGCCCGAGTTGAAAGATATGCCCATTTGAAATTTGAATCAAAGTTCGTAAAAATAGTGGAAAAACAAGTTTGAAAATGCCCCCTTTTGAAACTGGACATGGGGTGGGCTAGCGTATGTCCGAGGGAAGCCTTGTTATCCCAAATGTGCCCCCTGCTCATTTTGTGGCTAACTCCTTTACATCTTTCCTTCTCTTGTGCCTCAGTCAGAATATTTTGTTTTCTAGGCACTCAAAACCTTCTAGAAATGGCACCATTGGATAGAGATCTTTCTCAGCTTTCCAGAAAGGTAAAGTTTTCCTCCTAACTCCATGTATTTTTCAAGTTATGGCTCGGCAGAGTTTTGGTGGGAAATTTTCCCCTAGAAGGCCCGCAGCCAATCAGGAGCTGCCACGTGTCCAGGGGCGAAAAAACACCAAGCGACCGAAGGAAAAAATGGTCAGGAAGGGCCCATGCCCAATCAGAATGTGCCATGTGGCACCTGGAGTGGCGGAGCATGGGGAAAATTTGAAAAATTTTCCAAAGACCAAACGGGTAAAAATTCAAACTTTTTGCCCGCCGATCCGATTTTGGCCTGTTTTTGCCCTAAATTTTCAAATCGCCATATCTTTCGATCCAGAGCTCGGATTTTCACGTTCTTTATATCAATGGAAAGATGGTGAAATTATATACATGATTCGGGGTCAATTTTGCATTTTAGTTCATTTTGGAGAGAGAAAATCAAGAAACATCTCTGGCACGTGGTAATGGCCAGAAATGACATTTCAACAACCAGTTTTAATGCAAAATGGGTTGCATTCTTCTTCAGCATGGCCAAAAATGTTAGGGCATGGGTCTGTAAGGACGCCCATGCTATTTTAATGCATCTTCATTTAATGGGGAATGGCTCCCACATTTTTACACATTTTCTCTCTCCTAGGCTCGACCCATGCATTGTAAAAGCCAGATTTGGCTCATTTTTGTGTGTGGAACATTTTTTTGGGACAGCAAGCTTCTTCTTTCACCTTCAACAAGTGATTTTTGCAAGTATCAGACCTTCTTCATGATTGTAACAAACGCGCTCTTTGATGTTGCAAATGCAAGGATTTTGATAGTGAAAATGACAGTGCAGACTCTGTGATCAATTTTCAGTCCTTTGTTTGTATTGTCTTGTTTCATTTCAGACCTCTAATTGCATCTTATCATCCTGTGTATGATGTTTCATGTTGCATTTCATGAAATTGTGTCAATTTGCATGAACAAGAAGTGTTCACCACTCCTTTGGTGTATCACCTATTAGTTTAGTTTCAATTTTTGTACTTTCTATCTTTGTCTCCTTGGAATTTAGAGTAGGATTAGGATTCAAACCTCTGCAATTGTGTAAATAACAGATCTGATCAGAGGAGTTTGAGGAACCAACCTCTAATCTGGAGATTCCTCTCTCATTTTACAATTCCCACACTTGGAGAGAGGTTTCAATGTTGTGTAATCACACTGGATGCCTAAAACATCAACTTAGAAACCTGATTTGCATCCGGGGTGCTACTTGATTTGCAACAAGCCCATGTATTTTACTTTTGGAGTGGCACGGGGATGACACGTGGTTTCCTCCTTGACTTGCTCAATTTCCTTATGTTTTTGGTTAATTCCTTTAGTTTGTGGGGTCATATATCTGACCGGGGACACACGAAAGCATGACACTTGCTTGAAAACCTCCCCTTAATTCTACTCTTGAATTAGCACCATTTGGACACTTGGCACCCTCTGTTGGCCTATCGTAATGCATTGAATATTCAACCCGACCCTGTCCCTTTATGAAACAGGATGCATGGAGGCTTCACACTCAATTAAAATCCCACTCAGGATTTGTCTTTGAAGGAGTGTTGGGTTGACATGTGGAAACCTCCACAGGTTCTTGGAATTTTCAACGGTCCCTCTTACCTTTTTGGACCTTGGACTACATGGTGAGATGGCACTCGTTTGAGTCTCCACTTTTGGATTTAACCTCAGGGACACACCATGCCGACACGTGGTAGCCTCCACTAGAATTTCTATACTTACCATTTTTTGAGGCCCCCTCTCTGTCCAACATTTGACTTTTAGCTTTGACTCTTCCTCTATTTTGGGTCTGGGACACGTGAGGGTCTCACGCTTATTCAAGCCTCTCTTTTTGGATTCAACTTTGGAGATGCACCTCTTGGACACTTGGTAGTGTCCAGTGTCTCCTCCATTCTTAGTCAATTTTTGGACTCATTCTAAATTTTTCTGGAGCCTGAAGACTTCAAACCTTCACTGCTCCTTCCCTTTTGTTCTTCTGGCTTCTTTGACACTGTCTCCTCCTTCCCCGAGCCCGCCTATAATATGTTTAATGGATTCGAACATGATTTCACTGGTTCTTTCTATGCGGGGTCATGGCTGATCCAATAATTTTTTGGGGGAAAATATGGATAGCAATTTTGGTGACTCGCATGATGGTATCTTCCTGCTAGATGAGAGGACCAGTTACCTTGTTATGTCCATTGGGCACAAAGTCAAGAATGATGGCCTAGTACTGATCCTACCTCTGATCCACGAGCCCGACCATCTGTAGTCTCAATTTTCATAAGAAATCTTGAGATAATGGTTTCTGAGAGTAGAAAATTGATTTGACTTGGGGCTTTTGCCTATCCCTGAATGGACTGTTTCAAAGACAAATTTTAGTTGCTCTGCATTTGTTTTCTTTTGAAGATGAAAACTATTACAAGTAACTATGAGTTTCCCTACTATGAATACTAAAAGAGATAGTACGTCCTCTTGGAGGCATGTTGGAATTGTGTAATGACACAACTTGGAGCAACAAAGAACACTGTACAACATTTAGGAAACAAAAAAATACACTACAACAAAACAACGTGCATACACACTTAGGGAAATAAAAATCCTATGCTAATATTTACAGGGGTGGAAACTTCCCATTCAGTAGCAATGTTTGAGATGGATCCCATTTACTAGGATCTACAATTTTTCGCCATCCAATTTAGCTAGTTGGAAGGCATTGCTACTCTTACACTCTATGATCATGTAAGGGCCACTCCAGATGGCATCAAATTTGGAGTGTTTTCCTGGCTTTTCCCGATCTGCATCCCATTTCAAAACTAGGTCTCCTTCTTGAAAAGTCCTTGTTTTTGCTTTCTTATCAAAGCATCTCTTGATTGAGACCTGATCCTTCTCTATTGTTTGAAGTGCATGTTCTCTGGTTCCTTCCAATTCCACCAGCTCTACATACCTGGCCTCCATCGGTTCAAAATCAGACATCTCCAGTTTCTTCATGAGTTCTAATGCTAGAAACTCAAGTGATATAGGAAAAACTACCTCTTTCCCATAGACAAGTTTGAATGGAGAGCTTCCTGTAGACCTCTTGGGTGTTGTCCTATCAGCCCATAAGGCTGATTTGAGTTTTGTGTGCCAAGTTCTATGATTTTCATAAAGAGTTCTTTCGATAATACTTATCGGGTTCTTGTTTATGGAACCAGATTGGACATTACCTTGAGGGTAATAGTTTGATGAAGTGCTCAAGTAAATCCTATTCCTAACGGCCCATTCTGTTATTTTGGAACCTATGAATGCCAATGCATTATCCGATATAATGGTGGCTGGCACTCCAAATCTGGTCACTATCCCTTCATAGAAATCTAGTATGCTAGACTCATTAGCTTCTTTGAGTGCCACTACCTCGGTCCACTTGGTGAAATAGTCTGTTGTCAGAATCCATTTGTGGCCTTGGCTCAAATTTGGATTGATGACCCGATGAAGTCCAATCCCCATTGCATGAATGGCTAGTCAATTGAAATTAGGTGTAATGGAAGTGCTGTTAGCCTTTCTTTTCCTCTAAAGAACACACAGTTCTTGCACTTTTTGATCCATGCATAATAGTCACTAAACACCCTGGGCCAATAATAACCCGCCTTCATGATCTTGAGTGCTATCACCCGTGGAGAAAAATGGCCTCAGTTGCTCCAACATGGAACTATTGTAACACTCTCTCAATATGATATGTCTCAATGCATCTTAACAGAATGACATTGATGTCCCTTTTGAACAAGATGCCATCAATAAGCACGTATGGGATGGCATGTAGTCTGAAGTGTCTCCTTTTTGTTTTACTCATTTCTGGAGGGCATAGGCATGTTTGTAGGAAGTGCATAATGTTTTGAGTCTAACAAGGAGTGGGAACATCATCATTTTCTTCCTCTTGACTATTCTGTAGGACAAAAACAACTTCCTTTTCACTGCTTGCTTCATCTTGTTGACTCAAGGCCAGTTGTTCACAAAATCCCTTCCCACGGACCAGCTTAGTAACCTTGATCTCAATTTCATACTCCATGACATGAGTGATCCATCCTGCATGTTTTTCATTCAGATCCTTGCTGAGAAGGAAGTCTTTAACTCCTGCATGGGAGACTAACAGTTGGATTTTATTGTTTGAAACCAGATGTTTAAACTTCTTTAAACCTCTAATCACTACAAAGATGTGCTTTTGATGAAGGATTATCTCACTTCATAATCTTCTAGACCTTGGTTGAAGAAGGCAATTGGCTTCTCTGTACCCTCTTTGTTCTGTTATACTAAGATTGCAAAAATTATGTCACTGCCACCAAAGGCATATAGTATGAAGTCCTTAGAGAAGTCTAGATTCATGAGAGTTGGGGCTTGTGATATAGCTTCTTTGATGGCCAAAGCTTTCTCTTCCTTCATCTATCCACCTAAATGCCAAGCTCTTCTTCAACATCAATGTTATTGGCTTGACAAGGGCAAAAATTCTGGTACAAACCTGTGGAAAAAATGATCTTTCCTAAGAAAATTTGAAGAGATTTCTTATGGCTTGGTAATGGCAATGCTTTTATTGCTTCAACCCTCTCTGGGTCAATTGCCAAACCATCCTTTGACACAATATGGCCTAGAAGCCTACCCTCATGGGCCAAAAATATGCATTTTTAGGGTTCAATGATACCTCAAATCTCCTACATCTCTGAAATACTTATCTTAGGTGAAAAAGGTGAACCACTGCATTTTTAGAGAACACAATGATGTCATCTAGATATATCAGTACTATTTTGTTGATCAACCCTTTGAATGCCATATCCATTGCCCTTTGGAAAGTGGCTCTAACATTAGACAATCCAAATGGCATTTTTCTATAGGCATAGGTGCCCCATTTGGTGTGAAATCTATTTTTAACTGATCATATTCTTTCACCATTATCTGGTTATACCCTGAGTATCCATCTAAGAGGGAAAATATCTCTGATCTAGACAACACTTACAAAATCTTCTTCATTGAAGGGAGTGGGTAGTGGTCCTTAAGTGATTCTCTATTCAGATCATGAAATTCAACACACAACCTTATCTCTCCATTCTTCTTCATGACTGGGACCAAGTTTGCAACCTAACTTGAGTGTTTGATTGGAAATATAATACTTGTCTCTATTAGCTTGTTTAGCTCTTTCTTCATCAGAGGTTCAATGTGTGGATTGACTGGTCTCTAATTTTTCCTGATGGTCTTAACATCTGGATCTAGTTCAATTGTGTGTTATGCTAGCTTTAGATTGAACCCTCTTAGGTCTTCATAGCTCCAAGAAAATACATCTGGAAACTCTTGGCAAAGTTGCATGAATTCATACCTTTCTTTCTTAGTGGCCACTTTGCCAATTTGAAGTGTTTTTCCTTTTCCAACTAGAATTGACTCTGAATCTTCTCCTTTGATCTATATGTTAGCCTTCTCTTTTCAAAACTGATCATTAGGATTGAAGATAGATTCTAATGTCACCAAACCTTTGGGAAGCTTGTTTGTATGCAGCTACACTACTTGATCTCCATATTGTTGCTCTAATTTGTCTTGATTCCTAGCTGAGAATTCAACTTCCTCTTGTAAGAAATTGATGATTTGCTGATCATTCTCAAACACCTGCCAACATGTCTTATTATCTGGCACTATTGGCCTCACAATCACATGGATATGTGGCTATCCTTTGTCCCTCTTGATGCTGTCAACCACATCAAATGTTGCTCCAACTGCTACAAGCCTATCAACAACTTCATTCTCCTTCTCGGTATGGACATAATGTTGAAGGCTTCAAAATCCTCAATGAGATCCCATACCCTATTCTTGTAGCTCTTGAGCAGGTCGTTCTTGACAACATTTTGTCCTCTGACTTGATTAGAAACTAGTTCACTGTCACCAAACACTTGCAAGTTCTTGATTCCTCATCTTCTTGCCCAATGCAATCCATGAACCAAAGCCTCATATTCGTTATATTGTTTGAACAGGAAAATTGGAAATGGAAAGATGAGTAGTATTTCATACCTTGGGGTGACACAATCATAGCTCCTCCTCTCGGCTCCTTGCCTACTTCTCGAGCCATCAAAGAAAAATTTCCATACTTCATTGTCATCTTTGTGTTCTAGCTTAATGATGTCAGGAAGAGGATGATTCTCCTCATGTAGGTAGTAGACTCCTAGCTCAGATTCTTCCATCTCCTTATAGGGGTAAAAAGCATGTCTTTTTTTTTTCCCATTCATCGAGAGTCAAGTCTAGGATACACCCCACCTTGGTATCTGCTTCACAAGTGTTTAGGAGGTCCTCCTAATCAAAATCTAAAAAATTTGCATTGATTGGGCTAGGCACATAAGACTCAATGTGGTAATCCACTATGGTCTCAGATCTAATTGTGGCCTTAGCGCCATACCTTGTTCTAAAAATCATATGCTACTAGTTAGTAGATAAATAGCTCTCAATTTTGGCAATGAAGTCCTAGACAAACACAATGCAAAATGTGGTGGCAAGTCTATCTGATACATTATGTAATATAGTCACATTGGGGCAGGCGTGTAGTGTGAGGGTCAAATCCTTGATGACTCAATGGTTGTCACGCTGTCCCATCCAATTATACTACCTCTAGAGATGACTTCATACTAGAGGCCCAATTGATCAGCTATTTGTTTGGGCATTACAGAACTACTTTCCCCCGAATCAATCATGTAATTATGCACCAATTTGTCCCCAATTATTAATGAAACATAGAATGGAGGAGGCTTCAGATTCTTACCTTGTTGTCCTCCATGGTTTCCCTCAGGTTGAGTTGCATTGGAAAACACTTTCTCTTGTTAGCTAGAGGGGTGATTTGATCTTGACCAATTGGCCATAGCAGTCTGTAATAGATCCCTCTATCCTGGGATGGCCAATGACTCCCATAGTGAAATGTTCACACTTGTCTTCTTCATTTTCTCAATGATATTAAATGAGCTATCCTTCTGTTGCCCCTTCCTGGCACATTTTTCTCTTGCACATGGGTTGTTACAACCGGTGCTTGAGTAGATTTGGAAGGTGGTTTGGATTGACTCTACATATTGGGAGTTATATTTGAATGCTAATACCTTGTGGAGTAATGGAGGATTGAGGATTACTTGAGTTTGGTGATTGTCCTTCTCAATATTTCTCTTCTTGGACCGTGTATTGGCAGCTATACTTTGAGAAGGAGCCTGATTCATTCCACAAAAGTCTTCAGCTTGACAATTGACAAGCATAGTTTCACTTGGAGGTCCCTCTTGTTGAGCTCCTTGCTGTTAACTTTCCATTTTGCTAGATTCTTGTGACACACCGATGGTTAGTGCTGTACCATTAAGGCCTATTTAGTGCACCATTGAAGCAAATTGATTGATTATGTGGCTGATTGCATGGGAAACACCAATCATATTCTTGTGGCATGTTATTTTGTGTTGGGACTAATGCCCTTGATGTTAAAGTTGTGTTTGAATCATATGACCTGAAAGGTCTAGCAGCTTGAGGTTGTCCTTAGTTTTGACTCTGATTTATAGCCTGAGCTATGGTGGTCTATTTTACTAATACAAGGGTCTAGCCTGATAGTAAGCATGAGGCTGATAAGGCCTAGAACTTTGAGCATGTTGCCTCTTGATAGTTACTAACTCATTCCCAAGTTATGAAGTTGTTTCATAACTTCCTGAAGCTCTTTTGAGGTGTTAGATGATGAGGTGGAGGCTTCAGCTGAACTTTGATTCCTAGGAGTAGGTATAGGAGCTAATGTGGGTGTCTGGCTAGTGCTTGGGATTCCTAATTCGGGTATAGAGAAATGGGTGGCCTAGGAGAAATTTTTTCCAACCTGAATTAAATGATTCTTAGCTCTTATGGAAAGGATATAAGTAGTAGGTAAGGTTGTGCCTCCCATTGACTGAATCATTAAAGTAATATTAGAATTTAAAGCTCTAAGAAAGTATAAGAAGGCACCTTTTTGTGGGATTTACTACCACTGGAATCCTATCCCAAGTCCATTGAAATATGAGGTTGAAATCGTCAACTTGCTCGTTTGGAGCTCTCTTGATTATTTTTAGTTGCTCCAATAAGGATAGGTTATCTCCCTTTTCTCCAAACTAGTCGTGAAGAGCTCTGCACAGATGGTCCTAAGTTTGAATAGAGCCTACTGCTAGGCTCTTGAACCATTGTGAAGCTTTACCCTTGAGTGAAGAGGCTAGCAACTTGACTGCAATGTCCATCTCAGTGATCTCATGGATTGCATCAGACATTTGCAATGTCTTGAATGTGGTCACTGGGAGAAGTTTGGTTTTCTCCAGTGAAATATGGGATGCTCTTTAATGCTACCACTAGGACTAGATTTTGTGCATTCAGAGCAAGTGGGATGTTGCCAGTGAAATTGACATAAGGATTTGGTTGTGCCATCCTGATCGGCCTGAGAACCCTTCTTGATTGAAAGAACAACCTACTAGGAGGAGGTGTTGATAAGGCTCTGCTTGGTGGAGATGGAGACCTCTAGGATCTTCTTCCTCTTCTCCTTTTTCTAGAGACAAGTGTAGGTGTACAAACTATCCCTATTCTCTAGTTCTTGACCTTGTTTGTATCCTTCTCATGAACTTGGGAAGCTTGGACTATTGAAACCAGTGGATTCTGTCCCTTTTGGATTCGCCAGATGTGTAAATTTTTAAAAGCTTCTTAAAAGCTAGAATCACATCAAGTGTGCATCAATCTTACTGTAATAAAGATGGAGACTTCTTGTCCCATTGGGTGTGCCAAAACTATTAGTGCAAAATCACAAGCACCCCAAATGACCTCTCAAATTTGGTGTTTCAAACTTGTCATTTGATGTGATTCACATAACATTGAGTTTTCCCCAAAAGTGTGGGACTTTGCAAATGGGAAAACTCTCTAGATTAAGGCTGGTTCCTATTCCTTTGTCTAGGTGCATATGTGAAATTTGCAAAGGATTTATTCTAAACCTAATCTAATATTGCCAAGGAGACAAGGATGAAAGGAATGCAAGAAATTAAAACTAAGCTAACCAGGTGATACACCAAAGGAATGATGAACATTTGTTTTTTGATAGGCACAAACCAAAAAAATGCATACAATAATCAAGCACAGATAACTAGTTTTGTAATGAAAGACTAGATGAGAGCAATGAAGACAAGAAAGGGTCAAAAATCAGCCACAAACATGTATTATTGCTTTGCAAATTTGATACAATGCATTTACAAAATGGCCAAAAGGTAGAAAATGTGTTGTAATCTAATGGAAGGTCTGAAACTCCATGAATTCATTTTCCAAAGGAAAAGGGATCCTACAAAATAGAAGAATGTCCAACCCTTTACAATGAGTCCCGACCCTACTTTTATAGATTCAACATAGAGGGAAGAAAGAGAGAGAAGTGGGAAAACTAGTTTGAAGTTCAACCACTATCATCAATGCCTCCTATAAAATCTACCCCAAATCTATCTTGACTACATCAATTTCTTGTTCGACACCTCGAAGGAGGAGGAAACAACGATGGATTAGATCGAATCTCGATCTGGTTGTTGGGGAAAAATAGATCTTGTATTAATGGGCCAAATATGTTTCTCCATTTTTCTCCCACCTAACCTCTTTAAAATTAAAGTTTCAGATCTTCATGGCATAGATGAGGCTGAGATCTTTCCAACGGTGCCAGATTTGCTAGATTTCAAGCCCCGAGTCAAAAGATATGCCCATTTGAAATTTGAATCGGGTCCATACAAAATAGTGGGAAAACCAGTTCAAAAACAGGCCCCCTTTTGAAACCGGACACGTGGAGGGCTAGCACATGTCTAAGGGCAGCCTCTGTATTTTACTTTTGGAGTGGCGTGGGGCTGACATGTGGTTTCCTCCATGACTTGCTCAATTTCCTTATGTTTTTGGTTAAGTCCTTTGCTCGATGGGGTCATATATCTGACTGGGACACACACGGTGGCATGATGCTTGCTTAAAACCTCCCTCAATCTCGCTCTTGAATTAGCGCCATTTGGACACTTAGCACCCTCCGTTGGCTTGTTGCAATGCATTGACTATTCAATCCGACCCTATCCCTTTATGAAACTGAACGCATGTGTGCTCACTTAAAAGCCCGCTTAGGATTTTTCTTTGAAGGAGAGTTGGGTTGACACGTGGAAACCTTTGCAGGTTCTTGGACTTTTCAACTATCCCTATTATCTTTTCGGACCTTAGACTACATGGTAATATGGCACTTGTTTGAGTCTCCACTTTTGGATTTACCCTTGGGGATGCACCGAGCTAACGCGTGGCAGCCTCCATTAGCATTTTTATACTTAGCCTTTTTTGAGGCATGCCCTGTTAGCTGTTTGACTTTTAGCTTTGACTCTGCCTCCGTTTTGGCCCTGAGACACGTGGGGGTCTGGTGCTTGTTCGAGCCTCTATTTTGGATTCAACTTTGAAGATGCAATGTTTGGACACTTGATAGTGTCTCGATGTCTCCTCCATAAATAGTAAATTTTTTAACTCGTTCTAAATTGTTCCAGAGCCCAAACACTTCAAACCTTCACCGATACTTCCCTTTGAGATTTTGTCTTCTTTGACACTTGTCTCCTCCTTCCCCAACCCTACTATTCCATTTTCGAGCCTACTTGTAATATTTTTAATGGATTCAAACATGATTTCACTAGTTCTTTCTATGTAGGGTCATGATCGATTCAATATTTTACCGGAGGGAAAAATATAGATAACACCACAATTTCTCCTTGTATCAACTAACAACTCGGTGATCTTTTACACATAACCTAATTAAAAATCAGCTTATCTAGTTTGTAATAATGAAGTGGTAACATTTCTAATTAACTCCATCCATATTCAGGATTTCATTAGAGTTAAAATAAAAACCCACTCATAATAAATCGCCATCCAAATTAATTTTCATCCCATAATAAAATTCAATCCCTAAACCATATCCATTAGAGAATTTTTTTCATGTATTTCAATTTCTTCATTTTTGTATATTCTTTTATAATGTTAAGAAGCAATTATGGTGAATATCAAGGTAAAAATATTTATGTACTAACATATGAGGAATAGATCTATAGGAATTTCTAGATTTGTTCTTGATACCAACATGCAAATTTTGGAGCACCAACAATATCAACCAAGGAGCATGTAGATTTTGGAGGGACCCATGGATACCTTCACTCTCTCTTTTAACAACTCTCCATCTCCTGAGATCACTAGTCTGGGATTTGAAGATTACTATGGTGATTCGATAATGCACAATTCAAGTTGGGCTTTGAAGACCTAGAAATTTTCTACACAATTTTTGGAAATCTTCTTGGAGTTACTAAGTATGCAAAGAGGTTTTTATGAGATCTCAAACATTGCTTCTTATTTTACATAGGCTATGATTTGATGAATATAGTCTAATGATGGATCAAAATTTTCTCTAATCCTTCTCATGCTACCATTTTAGAAAAAAAAAAAAAGAAGCTTTGATTGGAAAACCACTTGCTAATCAATCAAAGACAAAAATTAAAAAAATTTTGATTGGAAATCCAACTCGTTGTGCCAATTAAAGGAAAAAGAAATTGATTGGAAAACCATCTTGCAGGCCAATCAAAGGAAAAAAACTTTGATCAAAAAACCAACTTGCTTGCTAATCAAAGGCATAAGGGGGAAGATCTTCTTCAAATGAAATCAACTATTACATGGTGGATTTCTTCTCGACACTATTTGACCATGTTAATAATAGGATGACAAGGACAACTAGATGTATGATCAAGTTATTTTGTTCTACTATTTTATTTTTAAGCTTTCTTATAAGTTTTTTAACTACAACTAGTTCCACTTTTAAGATCTCCAAGGAAGGCAATATAAAATTCATATCTCTCCTACTTATATGAAAATATGTGCACCTATTTGCAATCAAAATTTTAGAGTCTAATTTATGGGAAGCCATGAATAAAAAACATGCATGAGGACATCCATAAGCTTAAGTGTGGGAGATAAGGAGAAGCACGAGGTATGCATTTTTATTTTAAATATGAGACACAACAAAAGGAGATTCACACAAGATCTCAAAGAAAAGAAAGGAGATCAAAAGCCATAGAAGGAGATCCACACAAGAACCTACTGTAAAAGAAAGGAAGTCAAAAGCAAAGTAGAAGGAGATCCAAACAAGAACTTGCTGTAAAATAAATTAAAAAATAGAAGGAGATCCACACAAGAACCTATCTGAAAAGAAAGGATATCAAAAGCAACTGAAGGATATCCACATAAGAACCCATTGTAAAAGAAAGAAAATAAAAAGTAGAAGAAAGAGATCCACACAAGAACCTCCTGTAAAAGAAATAAAAAACAACAAAAGGAGATCTAAAGAAGAACCTCCTATAAAAGAAATAAAAAAATAGAAGGAGATCCACACAAGAATCTGCTATAAAAGAAAGGAGATCAAAAGTAGCAGAAGGATCTCCACACAAGAACCTTCTATAAAAGAAAGGAGATCAAAAGAAATAGAAGGATATCTCGTTATCCCAAATTCACCTCCCAGTAAAATTTGGTCAAGCTAACCCGCACATGGAGAAAGTATGAAGGGAAAATGTTTTGTACCTACGAGCTCACATTCCAAAATGAGGCAAAGGAAAAAGTCAAAGTTTGAACCGAGTCAAAGCCAAAGTGGGGAGGTAGAGGAAAAGGTGAAAATTTTCCTTTTGACAAAATGGCACAAAGGAAAAGATTGGAGTGCACCTCCCACCCAACCAAAGGGATGCCATGTCATCGAGGATTTGCGGGAGAAAATTTCAAAATTTTCCCGAGCTATTTTTTTTGCCAAAAACGTTAAGGAAAAAATTAGAAGGCCATATCTTTTGATTCAGATCTCTATCTTTGACGTTATTGGTACCAATGGAAATATCTAAAGATTCTCTTCATCACGGAGTCTTTGATTTTGGATTTTGGTAAAGATTTGGGGGAGAAAATTTTAAAGCACATTTGGGCACGGGAAAAGAGAAAACTACTTTCCAACTACCAGATTTAATGAAGTATGGGTCATTTTCTTTAGTCTGTGAAGCAGATACATGGAAATATGAGCTTTTGCATCGAGCCCATCAACATATGAAGAATTAAAACACATGACTAGTTTTCAATCACTAAATTTAATGAAATATGGGTATTTTCTCCCTCGAGCAGACAAAATGCATTTGGGAATGGAATTTGCAGATAGAGCCTTGAATTTTTGACCAAATTTATGAATTCCATCGGTGGTTGGAGCAGAGAATCATATTTTCTCATGTTTTCCCTCTCTTTTTGCATTTTGCTATATATTGTAACAGAGGCACATTTTCAAGGGATGAATTAGTTGTTGTTCATTCTTCTTCTCTGTCTCCCCTCTTCTTTTCTTCCCTAGGGTCGAAAAGGGAGTTTGAATCTCTCCCCTAATTTGTAAATGATGTTTTTTTACCTCTTGCTCATGTATTATTCTCTATGCAAATTTCAAGCAATAAAACTTGTTTTTGTGATGTGTTTTTCCATCCTTCGCTTGTTTTCATTACATCTTCTTATCTCTCATCGCTCGAGTATTACGTGCATGTTTTGGACATTTCATTTCAGAATCTGGGAGTGTGTTTGTGGGGATAAAAATGGAGCTTTGTGTGAATCGACATTTGGTCTATGATGTTGCTGTCCATCCTCTCCATTGCTCACCTCACCTCCCTTCATTTCATGGATGTTTTGATAGATGATCAAACATTTCCCTTTTCTTGGTGATATCACCTCTGTAGCGTATGATTTCTTTATTTTCATGCTCTCTCTCTCCTTGGTCCCTTGGAATTGTTAAATTAGGAGTAGATAGTCACATTTCCTTCCTTAGAAGTAGTTTAGCATTAGGATCAGGAATAAGAAGATGACTTTCTCTGGAGGGCCATCTCAAGTCCACAAGTCCCACAACTTGAGAGATGGTCCAATGTTATGCAAATCACACCAAATGAGTCTTCCTTAGAAAAGTAAATTTTTAGAGCTCATTTGGGGGTGCTATGATTTCACGTTAATAGTTTTGGCATGCATGGTGGGACAGGTATGAATAACCTTACCACTTCACTTCATCAGGTTTGATGTGTTCTTGGTGAAGATTTTAGTGTTTGGAGGCACATTCAAAGCACATTTGGTGACTCCATCCGGTCGAAACCTATTCTCTAAGTTGCAGACCTTTTCCATCCATTTCCACTCATTTTATCCATTTTCTTCTTCCATATCTTTCATTTTCTCCCATTCCATGAGGTTGTGCAATCATGAATTCATTCCTTTCATAGAACTCACACTTACAACAATGCATTCCACCTCCAATGTATTTCCCAACTCCTCCAGATCAGCATTATAATCAGATCTAGGACCATTATGCTTACCCATATGAGCAGAGTCAAAATCAGTTTGGCCATGGAGCTTATCAAGAACAAGGGGATGCATATAATGGTGATAGTTATGTAGAGGATGTTGATCTGTTGGAGAAGATTTAAAAATGGAGGTTGACATGGTTCAATTAAGGGGCATAGTACAAATGAAGGAATTTGATATTGGTTACAGGGAACCTTGTCCGTGGGAAGGCCCTTTTCCAAGACATTACAACCCTTAAGAGAAGCTTGAATTCATGGTTGAAGTGTTGCCTCAGCTTACACAATGGGCTGAGGAGATCGGGGCTTATGAGCAAAGTGTGGGACAACCTTGTCAATGGGTAAGTCAATCACTAGCTCCCTATCTTTCATTTTATTTCCTTCAATCTTTATCATTTCAGCAGAGGCAAGAGTCAAGCCCCTCACTCGCTGCCCCAAGTGTTGATTTCATTTTTTCATTCCCTAGTCTTCCACCTCATCTCAGTTCTTCTATCCTTTTCCCTTCCAAACAGTCATCCCCTCCGAATAAAGAAGAAGTTCCAGCTCCCTTCCCACCAAAAAAAATTACAAAGCTAGTTGAATCCCAACCTTCAAGTCCACCTACTTTCCCAAACCCATGTTGGGAAGAAAATAATAAAAAAACTAGCCAAGGAGAACATAAAACAGAGAAACCCAACAGAGAAGAAATGATAGAAAATATGAAGAGTTGGGCTATTAAATTTGAGTTTTCAAAGGTTCCATTGTTAGTTAAGCCTATGGAGGAGGCTGAGGTCAAGCCGCAAGTGGTGGAAGCTATAGCTACAACACAAGCAGGGGAAGAAGGATCTACTCCTAATCCAAAAGAAGAGGAGTACATTCCGGCTATGGAGGAGGACCATACAGTTTCAGAGGCTCCAAGTGTGGAGCAAGCCATAGAAGAACCTTCAGTTCTTCCTCCCACTTCATACCCTTCAAGCTATAATGTTGAGGAAGAGTTTGAGATTTCAAACTTCATGTTTGAGGATGAAGGGAACCATGGTGAGTCAATTGTAGATCAGGAGGACACCATGAAGGAGGTTGTCTACCTGTAACAGGATAATGAGGAGGTAGATTATCTGTCTGACTTGGAGGATTGTCTTGATGGAGAGGAGCCCAAGGAGATCACATCATTTTCTCATCCATCATCTACCTTCAAGCACATGAGCCTACTGCCATGGAGGAGAACATTCAAGAACAACAACCTGCACTTCATAACAGCCCTCTGGAACCAAGGTTGGAAGATCTTGATCTTCCATGTTCTTCAAAAGAGGAGGAAGGAAAAAGGCAGGAGGATGTCACCATTTCTCCCACACCATCCACCCAAGAAGGTCCACAAGAAAACTCCATTCTTGGAGTTGAAACTCAGAACAAAGGGCACATTCAAAGGATTAGACCATGCCCAATTAGGTACTTGGCTTCATTAGAGCCAAAGGAGAAGCCAAAACTAGTCATGCCTACTTAGGGCATGAGGATGAGCATCAAAGTACCAAGGGTCACCATCAATACCTCCAAGAGTCTAATGCAGGTCATCTTGAGGAGGTATTTTCCATTAATGTTGATACCTTGATGATTTGGGTGGAGGACTGACTTATTGTCAGTTTTTCACTCATCCAACTAACCATGTTCAGTGCCAAATCAGTTGCATGGCTGCCGTTATTGAGGAAGGGAAGCTATTTATCCCTGCCAGTTACATGTTTTGTTTGAGCTCCCTTTACTCTTGGTTAGAGTAGAGTAGGTAGGTTTGTTTTCAGTAGAAGAAGTGCTTTTGCACACTCTGCATATCCCACTTGGGGTATGTATGATTTTAGTTTGTACATAGTTTTGGTGTTGTTGTTTTCTCTTGCACAGTGCATTGTAATGGTTTTTGGCAAAGTAAAAATTCAAGTTTTAGTGTGTTTCAAGAGGATCGGGGTTAGTTTTCAAAGTTCCTATCAGTAGAAGGCTATCACTCATGACTCCATGCCCAATGGATACTTCAAGGCCATTGGTCTCTTCATCTAGCAGGTAGATGTCCCCGTGAGTCACCAAATTGTTATCCCAAATTCACCCCCCGACAAATTTGGTCAAGACAACCCCGCACATAGAGAAAATATGAAGGGAAAACATTTCGGACCTACGAGCTTGCATTCTAGAATGAGGCAAAGGAAAAAGTCAAAGTTTGAACCCGAGTCAAAGCCAAAGCGGGAGGTGGAGGAAAAGGTGAAAATTTTCCTTTTGACAAAATGGCACAAAGGAAAAGATTGGAGCGCACCTCCCAGCCAACCAAAGGGATGCCATGTCATCAGAGGATTTGTGGGAGAAAATTTCAAAATTTTCCCGAGCTATTTTTTTGCCGAAAACGTTAAGGAAAAACTTAGAAGGCCATATCTTTTGATCCAAAGCTCTATTTTTGATGTTCTTGGTACCAATGGAAAGATCTAAAGATTCTCTTCATCATGGAGTCTTTGATTTTGGATTTTGGTAAATATTTGGGGGAGAAAATTACAAAGCACATTTGGGCATGGGAAAAGACAAAACTAGTTTCCAACTACTAGATTTAATGAAGTATGGGTCATTTTCTTTGGTCTGTGAAGTAGATACATGGAAATATGAGCTTTTGCATCGATCCCATCAACAGATGAAGAATTAAAACATAGAACCAGTTTTCAACCACCAAATTTAATGAAATATGGGTCTTTTCTCCTTGAGCTAGACAAAATGCATTTGGGAATGGAATTTACAGATGGAGCCTTGAATTTTCAACCAAATTTATGAATGCCGTTGGTGGTTGGAGCAGAGAATCAGATTTTCTTGTGTTTTTCCCTCTCTTTTTGCATTTTTCTATATATTGTAACATAGGCACATTTTTAAGGGATGAATTAGTTGTTCATTATTCTTCTCTGCCTCCCCTATTATTTTCTTCCCTAGGGTCAAAAATGGAGTTTGAATCTCCTCCCCTACTCTGTAAATGGAATTTTTGCCTTTTGCTCATGTATGACACTGCTGTTCAAATTTATGAAGCAATAAAACTCTTGTGATGCGTTTGTCCATCCTTCACTTTTTTTCATTACATATTCTTACCTCTCATTGTTCGGAGTTTTCCATGCATGTTTTGGACGTTTCATTTACTGATTTGGGAACTATGTTCGTGGGGATCAAAAATAGAGTTCGTGTGAATCGACATTTGGTCCGTGATGCCGCTATCCATCCTCTTCATTCTTCACCTCACCTCCATTTATTTCATGTCTGTTTTGATAGATGATCAACACTTCCCTTTTCTTGGTGCTATCACCTCTATAGTGTAGGATTTTTTTATTTTCATGCTCTCTTTCTCTCCTTGGTCCCTTGGAATTGTTAGATTAGGAGTAGATATTCACATTTCATTTCTTAGAATTAGTTTAGTGATAGGATTAGGAAGAAGAAGCCAACTTTCTCTAGAGGGCCATCTCAAGTCCACAATTCCCACAGCTTGAGAGATGGTCCCATGTTATGTAATCACACTAGATGAGTTTGCCTTAGAAAAGTAGATCAATAGCTCATTTGGGAGTGCTGTGATTTTGCATTAACAATATCCACACAAGAACCTGTTGTAAAAGAAAAAAATAGTAGAAGGATATCTACACAAGAACCTTATGTAAAAGAAAGGAGATAAAAAAAACAATAGAAGGAGATCCACAATAACCTGTCCTCCTCAATGCAGAGAAGAATCTAAGAAGAGGAGATAATAATGTAATGCATGAGGACATGCATAATATTAAGTGAGGGGTAATGATAATGCCATAAATTGGCCATAAATTACCATTATTTTGTCCTTCCAAGTTATGTTTGAAAGTCGATTTAAATTTAATCTAGGAACTTTTAGTTTGCTTAAGATAGAATATTGGATATATCTTGTTCATTCTTTAGAAATATTTTGTTATATCTATTTTGTTGACTAATCTTATTGACTATTTTGGAAAAGATGCAAAGTCTTGTGTATGCGCAGACCATAAAATCAAGATAATGCTAGTATTTGGAAAAGTGGAATTGATCATGAAGAATAAATTTAAACTCATATATGATTTTATATTCAGATTCCTCTTGAAAAATTATACAAGTTCAAAACAAGAATCATCTTAATCGAAATCACATGAAAAAGTTAAAGTTGTTTTAAGTTAGCTCTGGGAACTGGTAGATTTAGTTTTGGGATTTAGTTCCGAACTCACAAATTTAATTCGGAACTCGTATATTTAGTTCTGAAACTTATAGATTTAGTTCGGAACTTGCATCAATCGAATAACATTTAGTTCGGAACTTGCAATTCATATATTTATATTTTCAAGTAATTAAAACAGTGGACAAAGCTGTAAGGTATAGAATGATAATTAGTTCTGAACTTGTAATTTGTGGAAAAAGTAGATTTATTTCTAAAAATTTTAGATTTAGTTTCAGAACTTGCATAAAAGGAATGAAAACTTTAGTTCTAGAACTTGCATAAAAGGAATGACAACTTTAGTTCTAGAACTTGCATAAAAGGAATGACAATGTTAGCTCTCGGAACTTGCATCAACGGAATGACAGTTTTTGAGGAATTGTGAAAAATCAGAGAATCCAATGGAAAATATGAGAGAGGTTTTTTTTTCATAGAAATTTGTTTAACAAAAATCTCGTTCAAATTTGTTATAGGTTTTACTAATGAAAAGAAATCTAACTTTTATTGAGATGTAGTCCAAGGAAAAAATGTATCGACGAGCACTAAAAGTTCCATAAAAAGAAACCAAAAATTTAAATGAAAAATTTCAAAGATGTTTTTGTTCATAATAATGTCTTTAATAAAAACCTTATTCAAATTTGCTACATGTTTTACCAATGAAGAGATATATAGCTTTTAGTGAAGCGTAGTCCAAGGAAAAAGTTTATCGATGAGCACTAAACGTTACATAAATAGAAATAGGAAATTAAAATAGAAAATATGTGAGAGGTTGTTTTTCATAGAAATGTGTTTAACAAAACCTCATTCAAATTTTATACAAGTTTTACCAATGAAAAATATATAACTTTTAGTGAGCTATAGTCCGAGAAAAAATATATTAGACAAGTGTAAAAAGTTTCACAATAAAAACAACAATGTCAAATGGAAAATACGGGAAAAGTATTTGGTCAAAATCATATTTTGAAAAAATCCTCCTTCCAATAATGTAGGAGAATAAAATCATTGTGATTCTTGTTACCAAAAAGCAAGGAGAAGATTTGGGAGCAAATCTTCCTAAAATAAGTAAGATAAGATTTGACTCCAATAATATATCTCTCTCCATATTTTGTGGAGATGGAGATCTTAGTTGTTAGGATTGGAATAAAGATAAAATCAGATTGTATTTCCTAAAATAAGGAGTTGGTTGGATGCATGAATTATAAATGCAACCTTCCACACTGAGATATGTAATTCTTTTCTCCTAAGAAATAAAGATATGTTCTTTCTTTCCAATCTTTTGAAGTAAAGTTATTATGCAAGTTTTGAATTAAAAGTATGAATTAAGTCCTCTTCCAAGGAATGAGATGGACATTCATTCCAAGGAAGATGGATCAATGTGTTAATGTTTATTTCTTTTTTTATGCAGTTTTCCTTTTGTTGTAAATTTTTGTTTTTTATGTTATGTAATTTCTTTTGTGAACCTGCAGGTGTCTTTTCCTCTTTTCTTTATTTTCAATTCAGAAATTTCCTTTATGCAAGTGTGTTTAAATTTTCTGCAAGTGTGATTTCATTTATGCAAGCATGCCTTTATATTCCTGCAAGTGTGATTTCCTTTATGCAAGTGTGTTTACATTTCGTAAGTGTTCCTTTAAATTTCTACATGTGTGATTTATTTTATGCAAGTTTGGATTGTGTTTAAAGGAGATACTTTCCAAGATATTCTTCTCTTAATGCATATAACCATCAGACACTAGACTTGTATTGTCATTATTAATGAAGAGGATTGATGACCCTCATCAGGCCTCTCCTTAGAGTTGCTTGTGTAGGATGTGAACATGATGAAGAGTTAATGCATTCAAATTCATAAACAATATAAAATTTCCACAGAGCATGTTCCAGATCTAGATCTAAAAGAATAATGAATTAAGCAATAGATATAATGAAGTCAACCATGTAAGAACTAGTTTCAGTCATATTAACACCATTGTTCACCCAATGCACACCATTGTATTAAGACACAATAAACACTCGATTAGACTCGAGTGCTCACCAAGTGCGCAAAGGTACCATGCCCCTCCTTAGAGTTGCTTGTGTAGGATGTGAACATGATGAAGAGTTAATGCATTCAAATTCATAAACAATATAAAATTTCCATAGATCATGTTCCAGATATAGATCTAAAAGAATAATGAATTAAGCAATAGATATAACAAATTCAACCATGTAAGAACTAGTTTCAGTCATATTAACACCATTGTTCACCTAGACACTCCATTGTGTTAAGACACAATAAACATAGAATATTATTACAATAAGTAGTATCATAAGTTCATGCACGCATCGGACCTAGCGGCATAACTCCACAATAACTCTTATAAAGTACCATTTAATATACATAGATTACTAAAAATTTATAAGGTTGGAGACTTTCCCTTCACCGCTTACATAATTCCTAAAATAGGTTGCATGTTGAAAAATAGTCATACTCCTTTACAATAATAAACACACATGCAAGTGTGCTAACAATAGATATCTTATAGTTAAATGGAAGTGGTAATCCTATTATTAACTCAAACTCATGCAAAGTTCTTAGTATATGCTCTTCCAAAAATAGCATTTGCATGTTACAAAATTTTCCATCTGGTTGTGTGCCCTACACGCTATCTCAAAAAATAGCCCATAACCATGAAAATGGCTAAGTCCAGATTCATTCTATCTTTTGCGCATGCTTCCTTCCCTATCCTTCTGCACCTTCAAATCTTCCTTACTACTATGCGTTAATCTTTTGTGCACCTTCTTCTTAGTGTCATACTTAGTCTTCTCAACAATGCAAGCCATCTGTCCATTGTTGCAACATGCAATAAGGAAGAACTGTCTTGCTCGTAAGATTTATCAGTCCACAACTCACAATATCAAGATTACAGGTTGATTAATCAGATCCATGGTGCCACCGATATTGGTGTACGATAGACTAGAGTTTCAAGAACTCTAAGGATAAAGGTGAGCAACATGATCATGATCACACTCAAGGGCGCTATGATCAAAATGAAGGGAACTTTGAGGGAGGCCGTGGTAGAGGTCAAGGATACCATGGTGGATTTAGAGGCCGAGGCCATGACCATAGATGAAGTGAGTTACCTTGTGGAATAGGCTATACGTTCTATCCCCTAATCATTATAGGCATGAATGTCCTTAGAACATTACTTGTTTTTTTGTGGAAAGAATCATAACTATGAAGAGTTCCTAGACTTATATGAACATCTGAGAAAGAAGAAAAAAAGTAGAACACGGGTGTAGGGATGGTTATAATACATCATCGACGTGGAAAAATAATGGATTATGAAGTTAGCACTGATCCTAAGGTAGTACTGTGAATATTACTACACCCACTAAGACTGCGCGTCTTAGAGAAACACCGCAATAAAATCCTACAATCACTAAGGAGGAGGTTTTACATGAAAAATATTCAGACCCTACACATCAAAAGGAGTTTTATCAGGAAACCATGGTGGTATTCAGAAATATGTAGGGTGAAATACAATGTTTAAAGGAACAATTGCGGAAGTGTGAATAGAAGAAGTCAGCTAAGACTTTCCAGTCAGATGTTGATGATCCAAAGGAAGTATGCAAGATGTTGCGTCAGGAGAACATTATTCCTTTACTAGGGAGTTGGTTAAAAGGAAATAGTCCACGTGCTGGTATTGAGAATGAATGAAAAATTTTGTATGCTAATCTCCCTCCCCATAACTTGGATTAAGAAAAGGAGATCACTCTGAATGTTGTTGTGGATGGATGGATTTTGAGAAATATTATAATTGACACGGCGCATGGAAGTGAATGTGCTTACTTTAGATGCATGGGTTCAGATGGGAAAACCTCCATTGCATCCATCTTCCAATGTGTTGTATATGGAAAATCGGACTAAGGCCACGCCAATTGGAGTATTGAAGGATGCATCCATTACTATACGGGGGCAAGTTCACTAGGGAATTTGAGGTCTTAGCACTTGCAGAAGCGGACAACTTCCCAGCTCTACTTGGGTGCCCTTGGTGCTATGCAAATAATGTTGATCTATAGTTCAATAAGGGATATATCAGTTTTGAGAAAAAGGAAGAATGAGTTACTATCCCTTTAAAAAATGGGAAATCTGTACCTTATGTTGATACGTTAAGTGAAGAAGACCTGAATAGAATTTATGTGCACACCATTCAAGATCCGGAAGTGCTTGAGCCATCTAAGGAAGGAATTCTCCAGTGGGATGATGCACAATCCATCAATGATACTACAAGTATTTCCAATGACAATTGGGCACATGACACTTATGAGATGGTTGGGTGCAAGGTAATAAGTGCAACCGCATGTATAAGCAGGCCACACTATGTTAGGAGGTTAGGAAACAACCCTATACCCCAGTACACTAGCAAAGGAAAACATGAGGTATTATTGCAAGCCATGGAAGTATAGTGGAAGGATTAGGTAGATAGAAGGAATATGTTAGTGTATACCCTGCATGGGATAAGAATGCACTGGTGAATGGTTCATAGGGATAATCTCATAGAATAGAGAGAAGTGAGAATTGCTCTATCAGCCCAACTTCTCAGGAGTAATGCACCTACTCAAATATGTGAATATCATGGTAATAATATTTTTCACAACCATGTTTAGCATTGTGAGATACTCTTGATAGAGGGGCAAGAAGATTTACTAGATTTTTTGTGGGTGCAAAAAAAAAAATTTCACCTTGCAAGGGTACATGAATGCTTGGTATGTTTATGCAAAGCTACATAGGGAGACTGGAAATTGGCAAGACTTGACTCTAGAAATGATCCAAAATTTTGATTAATCCTCCACTAAAAGTCTGGTCAAAGAAGAATTATAGGTTATGAAGTGATTGACTATGGGAGATAGTGCAAAGGCTGAAGAAATCATTCAAGAGTTATTTGGTGAGTCATACCTAGAAGCACATTTTGATGAAGTAGATGAGATAGATGCAAACCGATTGAGTGTGATTGCTTAGAAGGGGTTCATTTTAAGAGACCTCTTGGAAATCGAAGGTGGAGAATACCTGGCGAATATCCTCGGAACCGGTTTCACGGGAAGGTGAATTTTTTGGGGGTTGTATGAAAAATTTCGCTTTGATTGTCAAGTCTTTGCAATGAAAGCTGTCGCAGAGGCGCGCGACGGAGATTTCGCCGCGTCGCCAAAAATGCATTGACGGCTGGCGTCAGCGGACCTCGATGGCGCTGCGTGTCAACAACCGTAATGACGCGCGTCACTGAGGTCTATTGACGCGCCACCGAGGATAGCATCCTCGGTGGACGCGCATCAATAGACCTCCGTGACGCGCGTCATTACGGATTGTTGACGCCATGCGTCAATGCATTTTTTTGACGTGCGATAGCAAAATCTCCATCGCGCGCCTCTGCCCACCTCCAACCTCTCGCTTTCTCATTGAAAAATCTCGGTGTCGCTCATCAACAAACTCTTTGTCACTGAGGGTCTTTGTCGCGCGTCACTAAGGGGGATGTCGCGCGTCACTGAGGGGGATGTCGCGCGTCACCGAGGGGGATGTCACGCGCACATCGAGGGGATGTCGCGCGTCACTGAGGGAGATGTCGCGCATCACTGAGGGAGATGTCACGCGTCACTGAGGGAGATGTCACGCGTCACTGAGGGCGATGTCGCGCGTCACTGAGGGTGATGTCACGCGTCACTGAGGGCGATGTCGCGCGTCACTCAGGGTGATGTCACGCGTCACTGAGGGGATGTCGCGCAGCGCCGGCCGAGGGCGATGTCGCGCCACCGAGGGCGATGTCGCGCGCCACCGAGGGTCTGCATCGCGCGTCATTGAGGATCTTTGTCACGCGCGTCTGTAGCCTCTGCCCTTTTCTTGCTCATCGAAAAAATCTCCATGTCGCTTGTCAACAAACTCTTTGTCATGCATCTACTATGCATCAATATCTACTGATATCTCCTGTCTCGTAAACCCTCCTTGTCGTAAGGCCAATAACTTACCCCCTTGTCGCGCATCTATAATACAGATATATCATATTGTTGAAAAATGTGAAGTAGAAGTGTTCTACCCGCGAATAATCTAGGATTATATAGGGGATATTTTCAAGGGTAAAGGCTGAAGCCGACCCCTAAAAAAAATTAAAGTGTAATTTTTAGGCGAACAGGTCACTGACCCGTGCGAAAAATTCGCCTTTTCAAAATTTTCAAAAATGGAATATTCGCCATATTACGAATATTCGCCACTAAAATTTTCCCGGCTTAGAGAAGGAGAAAGGAAATATGGTCTATATGGTGGATGATGAAGTGGAAAACTTGTACATATATCATTTAGAGGGTATGCTTGAGGTACTATATAGTGTGGATGAGAAGGTGCGTGCCTACCATGAACCTGTGAAGATAAAGAAAGTGAACATGACATGGATGATGAACCTAAGGAGGCCATAATTGGAGATTCTTGGTCGAATATGAAGTGGCTAACATAATTGAGTTGCTATGTGATTTCTAGGACTTGTTTCCTAGGGGACATCATGCGTTGAAAGGAGTGCATGAATCTTTGGGCGAGATGAAAATTAAGTTAAATGAAGGTGCACACCTGGTTAGGAAGAGACCTTACAGGATGAACCCTAACCTGCGTGTAAAAGTTAAAGAAGAAATTGACAAGATGTTAGAATCTGACATTATTGAGCCCATAGAGGAATTAGAGTGGGTTATCCCTATGGTAATCAACATAAAGAAAGATGGAAGAATCGAGATTTTTATGGACTATAGGGAGTTGAATGCTACATGTGTGATTGATTCTTCCCCTACACCATTCATTGAGGAAATATTGGAAGGCATTGCAGGGTGCAAAATTTATTCTTTATAGATGGATTCTCTGGGTATCATCAAGTAAGAATTGCTAAGGAGGATCAAGAGAAGAAAAATTTCACCACTGAATGGGGAAGTTTTGCATACACAGTGATGCCCTTTGGATTGAAGAACATGCCTGTAATATTTTCGTGCATTTTGGTTCAAGAATTCTAGGATTTTATTCACAAATTCTTGCAGGTTTACTTGGATGATTGGACCATGTATGGGATTATCAAGGATCATTATGACAATTTGTGGTTAATGTTTGAGAGGTGCAGATAGTTAAACATCTCTTTAAATATCAAGAAGTGCATATTTGCTACACCTTTTGGAACTTTTCTAGGGCATATCATTTGCAAGGAAGGTTTGTTAGTAGATCTAGCTAAGATTACAATCATTTTAGGCTTGGAGGAACCCACCAATCAAAGTGAGGTGCGTGGATTCTTGGGCCACATAGGGTATTACTAGAAAATTTATCAAAGGATATGCTAAGATTTCTACACCCTTGGAGGAGTTATTAAAAGGTAAAGGGAAGTTATATTAGGGAGAACGTAACAACGCACATTCGAAGTGCTAAAAGAAAGGCTTACCACGATGCCTATTTTACGTTTTCCTTCATGGAATATAGAATTTCACGTATATGTAGATGCCTCTTGCATGGCCATTGGTGCAGTTATATCTCAACCTAGAAAAGGTATTGTAGATCATCCTATCTATTTTCTAGTAGAAATTTGACTCCTCTGAGAACATAATTATACAACTACGTAGTGTGGAGATTTATCAATGATCTACGACCGCATGAGTTCGAACAATACTTTCTAGCAACACCTTTTTGTTCTATACGAGAACACATGGAATTGAGATACTTGGTAAATAAGCATGATGGGTTCTATTATTCCAAGAGTTTGAATTTATAGTTGTGGTAAAGCTAGGTAAAATCAATTTTGGCCCAGACCACTTATCAAGGATTCAATAAGGAGAGGACATGCAAAGTATTGAAGATACAATTATAGATGCACAATTATACAAGTTAAAGCATGCATCCTTGGGGTTAGAGGATATTGCTATCTTTTTATGCACATGTATGATGCTTGAAGGAATGAAGGCCTTGGAAAAGAAACAACTTGTAATTCATGCCGTAGCTTTCATGTTGATCAGTGATGACTTATACAAACTAGGTCGAGATGAGATATTGTGTCAATATGTATAAGAGTATGAGCGTACAAAAATCATAGAGGAGGATCATGACAGATTATTGTATGTGTAAACTATGCACGAGATGACACCACTGCGTGCAAGATTCTACTAGCTAGTTTATGGTGGGAAACCTTTTACAAGGATTGTAAGGATTATTCTAAGGCATGTGATCACTGTCAGCACCTTAGAAAACCTAGGTAGCGAGATGAAATGCCTTTGAGGCCTATTACTAGTGAAGAGCCTTTTAAAAATGGGAAATCAACTTTATGGGTCCTATTTCCCTAGTTGTGTGTAGAACTGGATCACGCTACATCATCACTTGTACAAATTATCTTACAAGGTGGGTGGAATCAAAACCTACAAAGGATTATACAATGGCTACAATAGAAAGGTTCTTGTGGGAAAATATTCTTACCAGGTATGGATGTCCTTTAAGTTTAACAAGTGATAGGGAAATCATTTCTGAATGTGAAAAATAGGATATTATTAGATGAATTCATGGTTACGCACAATAAGACAACACCTAATACACCTCGGGAAAATGGGATTGCTTGAGGTTTTTAACAAGATATTGAGCAGAACTTGACAAAAATTGTGATGTTGGAAGGAAATATTAGGATGATAAAGTTTTTGTTGTACTTTGGGCATATGGAACAACCTACATAAGGTTGAATAAGGTCACACCCTTTTAGTTGGTGTTTGGTGCAAAATTAGTTCTTCCCGAGGAATTCATGTTACCTTCTTTTGTATTACGCATGCAAGAGGTCTAGCTGATGAGAAAGCATTGGAAGAAATAATTTACAAGTTGATACAACTAGATGAGAGGTGTGTCATAGAATTTTGGAGTCGGGAAAGGGAAAGCTAGGTAGAAGGCATGACATGACAGGCACATCAAGGACAAGAAGCTTGAGGTTGGGCAGATGGTACTTATTTATGATTCAAAGTTTTTGCACCACCTAGGAAAGATTAAGGTGCATTAGTTGGGACCATATGTTATCACTCATATACTTGACTTAGGGACTTTCTAGCTAGAGGTGCTTGATGGAACATGGTTTTCGGTTACTTCAATGGGAGTAGGCTAAATCCCTACTATAAATAAGCCTTCTTGGTATTTGTAATAAGGCAGTATCTCCATTTAGATTAGATTTCCCTTATTGTATTTCCTTTTATCTATTTCCTTCCTTGTCGCTATGCTTTGTTAATTTAATTCAGTGTTAGGTGTAATAAGCACATTTGCTAGACCGAAAGATGATTACAATATCAAGTGTTTTTATGCACAAAGGACTACACATACCCTTAGTGTGGGGTGGATAAAGAAGGTTAGTCTAGTACAAAAATAAATAAACTTACGGGTGTCCATAAAGGAAAAAGTTTTCCAAAGTGATGAAAAATTCAAGAGGATTGCTCAAAGTTAAAGACCACGCATAAGGAAGTGAGCACTCAGTATAACTCAAGGAGGCTACACCATTTGAGACTACATATGTTTGGGTCACATTGGATAAATACTTTGGCGTAAGGAAGCAAATGTAGAGAATATTTGTGATAGATAAGTAGTGGCATGCCGAAAGATATGAAAGAGGCACAAAAGTTTGAGGGACGAGAGATTGGGATGCGGGGCAAAGAGGCACAAAATGCACTCAAAGGGAATTAATACCATGTATAGTGACGGTGGAGAAATTAATGAAGGTAATTTTTGAAAATTGGTTTAAATTCAATGTTTTCAACGTCATTTTTACCTTGTATATTTAAAGAAAAATTGAGAAGTACCAAGAAGATTTGGAGACAATGAGCACTTTGAAGAGTGAGTAAACCAGTCACTTTGTGAATCATGATGTTGAAAATCTAGGCACATAAGAAGGATTCAAGTAGTGGTTCACATGGGTGATGGGAGGGTGAATTTGGTTTCATTTTTACGAAAAATAGGGTTTTCATTTCACACTTATAGAATCGAAAGGAACAATGACACTATGGAGGGCTCCCACAAGTAAATAAGGAGGTTGATGACCCAATAGAGGAGTAGTTGGTCAAGATGTTATATTCAGAAGAAGTTATTGAGGGGTGGCCGCACGTACCCAAAATTGTAAGTCTTGTCTTGCGCGAACAATGTGACAGGTGCCCCAATGATGATACAAGTCTCCTCGTAAGGTGTTCGAGGATCTAGAAAATATCTCCAAGTGTGTGTTAACATCCCGCATGCCCCGCTTAGCCCCCACGTGATTTTTTTTTCCCTTTTCCTCTCTTTTCTTGGCCTTTTTCTCTTGATGATGAAACCGCGCCGCCCGATCGGCAGGAGGCGGTCTCGTGACCGCCACCCGAACGGTGGTGGCGATCTAACCGCCACCCCGCTGGGGTGGCGGTCCTTACACATTTTCCGAAATATCTTTTAACACGACTCACGTAATTTCAACGTTTTACCAGATTTCTTTCACCGCCATAAGCTTGCATTTATGATTCTGGTTCCCTGGAATAGTGTTTTGCCATTGTTTATAGTTTAAGAGTTCTATTTGGTTTTTACCTTGGGTAAATGCAAATGCTATAAATAGATGGCTTGTGCTCAAGCAAATGGCCCCTCAAATTTGCCTCTGATTTCTCTTTGCAATAGATTTAGTTTTCATTTTTCTTAGAGTGCTTAGTTTCTTTCATTGCATGCTTAGTTAGCATTGTTTTACTGTTAGTAAGCCACATATCCATCTTGTGCAAGTGCTGCTGTTATTTCATCCAATCCATTGGAATAGGATAGTCTGTTTATCAATAGGAAGCCATTAAAGTTGCAGGTTTTGCTCCTCAAATAGGATAGTTTCAGGTTCTGGACGTTTCATGTTGCATGACTCACAATAAATCCCGCTAGGAATTTCATAAGCCAAGATCTGTACTCTTGCACTATCCCTCTCCTACTCGTATAGTATTCAGTATGTATTCGAGCTGCCTTTATTCTAATATCTACTTGTTGATGCTAGCATTACACACTTTTTGGATCCATGTAAACACGAAGGAACGAGGAGATCACACTAAGGGGACAAGATCACACACACCATCGGATTCACCACTGCTCTACGTAATCCGTGTTCTAGCTTTCAAAGTTCTAGTTAGTAACATATCAAATAAAGTAGCCAATCACTTTATTTGATTAATTCTACTCGATATTGCCGGGGAAGCTATGGGCATTGATAGTTTCGAGTGACTATGATTCATTCCTCACTTCGAGGTAGGATCGAAAGTCTTGCAAATAGATTAGATCATTTATTTCATTGTTTAGAATAGCTCTACAAATTGCACTGAGAAAAATACCTATACTCGGTTATCTTTTTGTTTTAAATTATCTTATTTGTCAATTTCTAGATGTATTAAATTAGTTGTTAAATTCATTCAAATAGTTCGTCAGAAAATACAAAAATAGAGAAATCATATATGCTATAGATACACTTCACATAGTTAAATTTCATTTTATTGTAGTTCGGTTTACATTATTGCTTTTGTATGACAATCACGGGACCTAGGGAGCCCAGAGAATACGTATTCGAGCCAATCATGCCTCAACCCAATCTCGTCACAGCAATTGTTGACATAGACCAGAATCTTAGAATCCAAGTCTTCCAAACAACAACAGACTTACAACAGATCAGTTCCCAGTTAAGTGGATTAAACATAGAAGACGACCAAGTGCACACGTTTTGGTCAAATCAACCAAACTACAGATTACCCTAGGTAACATCCATATGACTGTAGAAGGGCTCGAAAGAGAGCAAACGTTCGGTTGTGATCCTTTGGTCCCATAGCCAGATGCAGGAGACATTCTCACGGACATAGATACCAGCCTAAGAATTCAGGTTGCAAGAATGCCTGTGAGGTACTCTGAGAAGATCGCACAGTTATTGATCCTAAATATAGAAGATGAGAAAGCATACGATTACTGGATACTAGGGATTAGGGGTTGATTCTATGCATGACCATAGTAGGACCACAACAACCAAGAGTCTACGGATGTGATCCACAAATCCCACAACCAAACAAATCCATAATTCAATCAGACATAGACACTGGCCTACGCACACTAGTATTTAGATCTACCCCACTTCCACCTATCATCATCGAATAGTTATCCTTACTAGATATAACAGCTAACAAGGCTAGAGAGTTTTGGACTAGGCCAGAGAATCATCCATAGAGTCAACTATATTTACCATCCACCGTATGACCTTATCCGGAGACATACACGAAACTATCCCAGGTCATTTTCCACGTATTCCACAACCCATAGATCGAATCACGCCAGAGCTTGATATTGATTGGAGCCTTCGAGTATTCATCCTTGCCGATCGATCTATCACACCAGTTCAGGTTAGAAGGGCCTTCTTTGCCTTAGATTCACAAATTCCACTAGTGTGTATTGAAGACATTAGATTGCCTAACTAGTTTGTCTGCATCCCATACATATTCCATCCCCACCGGCTATCTCGGCATGACCTCGGGAGGTCGGGTGTGAGGAAGAGTTACTTGTAGATTCCCACGCTTGCTTGTCACTTTTCCATCGTACAAAATTGGTGAACCCAACGTGAAAAAACAACTTTTTCACCTTCTCCATCTCGTTAGTCATTTTCTACCTCATTAGCTTTCACAATCATTTTCACTCTCTCCTATTATTCTGCGGGTATTCATATACCCCCCGAATATGTCGGTATCCGATGCATATGGCATACCCCTCTTGGGTCTTGAGGCATACTACGCCCAAAAAATAGACAATCATCGGCCTCGCTCTTAGTGGGGTGACAACTATTCAACTAATCGATTGTCAACAAAAATCCAAGGATCGAGATATAGCTCGTCCTTCCAAACAGAGGAGTTGGAACAACTCGCTCAAACACAACAAACAGAGCCTTTGGGCTCGAACAATAGGATGTTCACTTAGGAGAATCTGGTTCATCTCCTCGAGATCCGCTTAGACCAAAAATTAGTAGATAATCGGACTCATACCGAGGTTTAGATGATGAACATTCGGTACGTTATGCCAGGAACGACCAACGTTCTTGAAGTATGTACCCACCTATAGGAGGTTTACAAACACAACCCGAGGTCTCTTTTCAAGAAAATACTTCCATGCCACTACATATAGGAAATGCCCTCGGGGAAACTTGGTAGGGCAGTGATCAGTTCATAGCAGGATATCACATGCCTATACAACACCATGATATACAACAAACGCCACTACGGAAAAACACCGTGACTTCACCAAATGAAGTCATTTCAACGTTAGTAGAAAAAGTGAGAGGGTTAGAACTTGCTCAAGCAAATCACCATTCTCAATTCATACAAACAGGAAATTCTAATCCTCCTAGCCAAGTAGACCTCCTCACAGGAGCAGGCACGTTAGGCATGACTCCTCAGTATTCACAACAAATGCCAACTAGACCCACCATCTCTAACGCTGTTTCTCCCGGTCTAATACAAAACAATCCATTCCTAGACAACACCCCGTCATACTTAAACATGTACTCCAAATCACCACAAGGGGATATGTTCTCCTCTCCCGGCATGTTTTCTCAAACACAGGGGCTTCCTTATGCCCCTGCCAACGCATATGCTACGCCATATCAACAACCCATTCCACCGCCACTCCCTCAATAGGCACCATCAATGGTCGAAACATATGCGATAGGGACTTACTCAGAATATTTGAAAGAGCCCTTGGATTTCACCATACGAAGCGTCATGCTTCCAAGACCTCTTCCCAATTTGCCCAAATACAAAGGTGAGGGAGATCCAAACACACATATCAAAGCTTACGCTACGGCCATTCGAGAACTACTCCCATGGGATGGGGTTGTTGCTAAGATATTCCCAAAAACCTTGGAAGGCATCGCTCTCGATTGGTATTATAGAATACCTGAGGCTTCCATACATTCATTCAAACAACTCGTGTCAGAGTTCATCAAGGCCTTTGACATGAACAAATTATTAAGAACAGGAATCAGAGAATTCTTACACATCAAGCAAGAACACAATGAATCTGTCACCCATTTCATCCAGAGGTGGCGTACAGTTCTTTATTCTTTGGAAAGTGCTCCCAATATGGATCAGATGGAACTATGTGATTTATTCCTTCATTCTCTCAGCAGAGAAGTGAAGGAAGAAGTCCAGAAGTTTCCACTAAGGACTTACGATGAAGTACTTGAGAGTGCTCTTTGAATAGATCAAGCGGCAATTGATAGTGGTCGCAAAACATATGGAGCAAATGGGAGGTTAATCACCTCTAACCAGAACACTACAACTTATTCTACTACCACGAACGTCAATCAAGGACCTAAAATCCTTAATAAAAATCAGGGTGTAACAACAGATGGAGTAACCAACCAGCCTAAGAAGGTAAATGTTGTCAATACTCCATCACATATGAACAATCAACAAAACAACAACTTTACCCCAACAATCAATACAATGGATTTTAACCATCCAAAACAACAACAACAACAACAGAAAAATCCCATATAGGGTCCAAGCCAAAGTTCAACTAGGTACCAAAACCAGAATTCAAACCAAAGACATCAAACACAAAATTTTGGGCCATAGTATGCACCAAACCAACAAACAAGGAATTACAATCCTAATTGCATCTTGTGGTTTCCACAAAATTTGGGGCCATGACACTAGAACGTGCCGTGACTATAATAAATTCATACAATGCTTGCGGATGAACAAAGACAACTTTTCATGGATATGTTCTTGGTAGATCCTACGTCACCAAAGATCAAATACCTTTTCAGGGGAAGTTTCCCCTCAAAATGCACCCCTGAAGATCTTTAATGATCCACTCCCAAATCACGATAACAACAGGCTAAATCTAACTGGGATGAACAAGGGTGTAATGACAGGAAACAATGATCATGAAGCCTCGACCTCGCTAAATCCATTAGTTGCGCCACAACTAGGAAGTCAGCCACGACCTAAGGTAGTCGGTTTAGTGGAGTTAGACGCTGAACTACCCATCGAAGCTATAACAAGGATGCGAGAGTATTTCTCTCAGCCAAGTCCAAGCCACCTGCCAGAGGTGGATGACATCCAAAAAATCATAGCAAAACTTGTGGGTGCCTATGATTTAATTAATGACCTAACAAAAACCTTCTCACACATTTCATTTTTAGACTTACTAAAGAACTCTCCTACTCACAGGGCTGCTCTTTTAGAAGCATTAGGTTTAGGTCATTTAATTAACATCACTCCACCTCCTGAAACACAGGTAAATCATATAGAATTTGATGTTCATCCTCCATGGCAGGCAGATAGGGACGTCAAATTCATATTCAAGATAAAAAAAATGCCGAAAAATGCTGAGATCGTACGCCGAGGTGATCCAGCCTTACATTTGCAAGTATGGGTTTATAACAACTATGTAAAGCGTGTAATGATAGACGATGGGGCAGCGGTTAACATAGTCCCCTTCTCTTTCCTTCAAAAGCTAGGGTATGGAGAAACCAATTGTTCCACAACTCGAAACACACTAAGGGGCTATGATAGCCTTAAAGCCGCCTCGGTTGGAACTATAATATTACTAGTCACCTTAGGACCCAAAACCATCTTGGTCGAGTTTTATATTATAGATTGGGAAAATAACTATAATATGATCCTCTACGACAAGGATACACCGTATGAAGGCAATCCCTTCTACGCTATTTCAAGAAGTAAGGTTTTTACACTTAGGAAAGATATTTGTAGCCAAAGGTGATCCAAAACCATTCGATGTACACCTAGCTGACTTAAAGAAAAGACCAGGTGTGCACTCGGAGTTTGAACTCCCAACAAACCAACTTAATAAACCTACTGACACAAAACCAAAAGAAAAGTTAATACCTACGACAGATCTTGAAGCTATAAGCCCAGCCAAGGCAACCCCAACCCCCAAAGATGAGGCTAACACCATAGAAATGGTATCATTAGGAACTACTGCAAAAATCGTTGAATTGCTAGAACAAGATCTACCAATGTTCTTACCATTTGACTCTGCAGGCATGGGATGTTCCCTAGGCATTGGCTCTCTTCCAGCAGAGGATCTCTGTATGGTGGAAGTAGAATGCGCAAACACAACAGATATCCCAACATCTATACTCCCAGCTAAATATTGGACTCTATTTTGATGGGGCTAGATGTCGTTATGGAGCTGGGGCAGGTATAATATTTACTTCTCCCGAGGGGAAAGTCATACCATTTTCCTTTAAAATAAATTTCGAATGCACAAACATCAGCGATGAGTACGAAGCCCTCCTCCTTGGCCTCATCTTAGCTAAGAGAATCGGTGTTGATAACATCAGAGTCTTAGGAGACTCACAATTGGTAGCAAACCAAGTATCTGAGGTATATGAAACCAAAGTCGAGCACTTACAACTTTACAAAATAGCTGTATTAGATTTAAGCAAGGAGTTTGAATTCATATCAATTGAAGCAATCCCGTGAGAACACAATCTTCTCGCCGATTCTATAGCAACCTCGGCATCACGCTTTACTCCAAACAGTAAGTTAGAGGATACCCATTTCATGGTATCCCTTCGTGATGAACCATTGATAAAAACAATGACAAATTCTCTTTTAAACGGAAATGAATCTACTATCCTAGACCACATTGATAGTGATATGGCCACTCTGAATTACTTAAATGCCTATGCGGCACTACATCTCTCCTATCATATGATAGATTTGTCCTTAATCCCACATTCATCTTCCTACTTCGGAAATCCCATGATGGATCTTCCCTCGGAAATGGAACCTAGCGTATACACAGTAGAAAATAGGGACGATTTGGATTTACCTCCAGCCCCACCTGAGTTTGAAGAAGGTAATGCCTCCTTAATCGAAGAGACAATTGATGTTAACATCGGAACGGAGGATGAACCAAAGATCTTGAAACTAGGATCCTCGCTAACCCTAGAAGAAGTAGAAATACACACTCAAATCCTCAAAGAACATCAAAAAGATTTCGCATTTAGTTATAAAGAAATGACAGGAGTTGCACCCCACATTGTGGTACACAACCTCATCACTAAATCAGATGCAAAACCAATTAAACAAAAATCGAGACCAATGAAACCCAAAGTAGCTCTCATGGTGAAAGAGGAAGTAATAAAACTCCTCCAAGTAGGATTCATCAAACCAGTCGATTACTCTCAATGGGTATCTAATATCGTTCCCATTCTCAAGAAGAATGGGAAGATACGCATCTGCATAGATTTCTGAGACATTAACAAAGCGTGTCCTAAAGATGACTTCTCGTTGCCATCCATTGATGTCATTGTTGATGCAACAACTAGATTTGAACTTTTGTCTCTCATGGATGGATTCTCGGGATACAATCAAATCAGAATATCTGAACAAGATCAAGCTAAAACCACGTTTATAACTCCTTGGGGAACTTATTGCTATGTTGTTATGCCATTTGGTCTCAAGAATGCTGGTGCTACATACCAGCGAGCTATGACATATATATTTCATGATCTAATTCATAAGATCATGGAATCCTACGTAGATGACTTGTTGGTTAAGGCTAAGTAGTGTTGTGACCATCTAGAAGTACTTCGCATCATTCTTTCACATCTGATAGAATACGAAGTCACGCTAAATCCAGAAAAATGTGTCTTTGGTGTAACAAGAGGGAAGCTCCTAGGATACATCATATCATCACGAGGAATAGATGTTGACCCAACCAAAATTTGGGCTGTCCTCGAAATGGTCCCACCTTCGAATGAATCTGGAATTAGGTCATTTCTCGGAAAACTGGGTGCAATCCGGAGATTCATCCCAGACTTAAGTTTCGCCATTCATCCAATCAACAATCTGCTTAAGAAAGATCATAGTATTGATTGGACTGAAGATTGCAATGAAGATTTTGACACAGTTAAGCATTTCTGTTATCACCACCTACGCTAATGCCACCTAAGCTAGACCGCCTGTTAATTTTATATTCACGAGCTACCGATGTCTCGCTAGCCTGTATGTTGGCCCAAGAGGACGATGACAAGAGAGAGCGCATGATTTATTTCATTAGCCAAACGTTTCTCGACTATGAAACACGTTATACACAAGCAGAACGAGAATGCCTCACCATAGTCTTTGCAACCAAACACTTAAGACATTATATGCTAAATCAAGAAACAAGGGTCATGGTAAAAACAGACCATTTACGAACTTTTTCACACAAGGGTCCTTGTCTAAGAAGGTTGGATGTTTTATAACCTTAATGGGAGAATTCGAATTAACATTTGTAAATCAAAAGTCCGTTAAGGGACAAATCATCGTGGATTGGTTAGCTGATAACCCATTAGATGGAGGCGATCTAGTAGATCTGGACTTTCCAGATGAGTGCGTATACTACATTGAAACCCGACCTTCTATCTCTGAGTGTCCCTGGTACACTGATATCATTAATTATATCATGGACCATACGTATCTAGAAAGGGCTACACCACAACAAAGAAGGCGGTTACATATTATCGTAGCTAAATACGTCATTATAGAGCAAGTTCTCTATCGGAAAGCGTTTGATGGAATGCTTCTAAGATGTGTCGACACAGAAGAATCCAAGAAGATTCTCCATGAATCTCACAGTGGAATGTGTGGAGGCCACTTCGGTGGCCATGCCACCACTCACAAAATACATCGAATGGGCTATTTCTGGCCCACTCTAGAACACGACGCAGTAGAGTTTGTACGCAGGTGTCATAAGTGCCAAGAGTTCTCCCATGAGATCCACATGCCAACACAAGCTCTACAACCAATTGCTACTCCATGGCCCTTTTCTACGTGGGGTCTCGACTTGATAGGGAAATTCTCTCCCTCATCTACAGATGGCCATAATTTTATAATCACGGCCACCGAATATTTCACCAAGTGGGTAGAGGCTATGCCTCTTACTACTGTACTAGGGTTCTGTAATCGCCAAATTCATTTTGAACCAAATCATTTACAGGTACGGTGTCCCGCAAGTCATTATCTCAGATAATGGGACTTCTTTTAAGAATGACGAAGTTCACAAATTGTGCAATAAATTTAAAATAAGCCATCATACGGCTTCCTTGTATTATCCACAAGCCAACGGATAGGCTGAAGCAACAAATAAAACACTAAAAGCCATTCTCCTTAAAACGGTGAAAGAAAACAAATGAGATTGGCACTTGAAGTTGTATCCGGCCTTATGGGCCCACCAAACCTCAATAAGAACACCAACGGGAGCAACTCCTTTCTCACTAGTATTCAGGGCAGAGGCAGTTCTCCCACTTGAGGTTGAAATACCCAGTCTCCGTATTTCATTACAAGGGATTCTGGATGAAGACGCTTACAGGGAAGCACATCTCTCCCAATTAGAAAGCCTAGATGAAGCTAGGTTAGATGCTAAACAACGACACATAGCCTATGCTAACTGGATGTTCTGGCAGTACAACAAGAAAGTCTATGAACGCGACATATATGAAGGTGATCTAGTTCTAAGGCTAGACAACCGGATCGACAAGAAGACCGGCGAAGGAAGGAAATTCCAGCCTAAATGGTTGGGCCCATACTGAGTCATGAAGGGCTATGGAAATGGTGCATACCTCTTATGTATCGCTGGAAGGTGAGGAATTTGGTGAAACGGTCAATTCCCTACACCTCAAGTGGTTCTACGCGTAAGCAACTAGCACTATTTATAATCATATTTACATTGCATCTTCATATAGATTAAGATCATTTTGTCTCGCTTGTTTCGTACACAAATTGTGATCAAGGAATTTTGTTCTCAAAGTAATTCATTACAAACTCATGATGTTGTTGGCATAAAATTTCTAATCATACCTCTCCATTTTCATGATATCATCAAATTATCTCGGAATCATTTTATCAAATAAAGCTAGACATGACAAAGTCTTAATGGTAACCATGCCAAGATCTGCAAGTTTATTCTCACTTTTGGTTTCTTCTTAGGGTAGGTGTCTTGCCTATGGTCTATTCTAGAAGCTTCATGGTGTCACATCTATCCCATATGTATATCTCTTTGGAAATAAACACATACTGACATTTTACTCAAGTAAACAAGTCAAACATTGACCAAACAGAAAATTTTAATTTTACACATTTCCTTGCCCCACCAACCTTTGGTGATGAGCTTGCATCTCTTACTAGTGACATAGGGTTGGGAAAGGATGGAAATTCCCTTACTCACCTATGCTTGGCCCACGGTGATAAACCCACACTTCTTACTAGTAGCATGGGGAAAAGTGTAGGGGGTCCTCTTGACAAACAAATGCAAAAGGTCATACACAAACAATTCAAACCTTGAAGCTTTGAGTCAAAAACAAATGAATCAGATGTTCAAGATTCTAAGAGAGTTAAAATCCTAAAAACCCAGATTTTGTCTACTATGTGGCCATCTACGGATCTAAGTCTGGATAAACTGCAAAGCAAGTTGCATCTAAAACTATGAAGTCACTCGAGTGGAGTGGGCTTGTGATATCCTAATTTGGTTCTGCCAAAGCTTTGTCTATCTTTCATCAATATCATTTCAAACACATCTCATAACTTGCGCCCTTCCCAACTCTCGGTGATAAGCCCTCGCATCTTACTAGTTGCGTGGAGTTGGGGGTAGGGGCAGGTTTATCTATTCATCATATTGGTTTATATTCATCACTTTGCCAAAACAAACATGAAGTATCCAAAATTGCTTCTGTAAGCTAAAATTCAAAATCACATTATATCTACATCATCATATATCAACATCATGAATTACAAAAAGAAATTCAAACACTTGCATCATTTGTTTGCATCATTGTGCATACATTCTAAAAAGCATATAAACATACATCATAATATACATAAGGAAAATGGAAAGGGAAAGTAAGCCATGAATGCCAAGGATTTAATCTAGAAAAAATATACATATATATATATATATATAAATGATCAATGTTTATGTATAATGCCATCATGCACTAAGCATGGTCAAAACGCTTAAAGAGCCTAGGGTATACAAAAGAATGTATCATACAAAATTCTACAAGAGCCAAGTGGCTTCTCAATCCCTACGAGACCCCTCTGAAGGTGCACGCCCACGCCTAGGACTCTAGCTATGCCGGCACTCTAAGTGCACGGAGGGCTCAAGATCCCAAGGGGCAGCCACAGTCTCACCATGAGAATGGCTCCTCATTAGGCACTCGGCCATCCTATACCTCGCTAACTCTGTGCGGAGAGTCGATACCATCCTGGCCACATGCCAGACTGGGGCGAAGACATTAGTATGTCTACCGGCTGCTGAAGGCTCCCCAACGTCCATGGACAGCTCTGCGTGGGTCCTCTCCATGGGGATCATCAGGGTATCAGTGCATACCCTGCGAATCAAATCTCGCCACTGATCGGCGGTCTCTGCAAACAAAGGAGAAAAAAATTAGAAACCAAACAAGAGATTAGAAATACAAGATAAAATAAAACGAGAGATAGTAACTAAGGAGATTCTAACTAAAAACAAACATTAAAAGGAGAGAGGGTAACTCACTCGGATCACCAGGCCTCCAGGATGGATCTATGGGATCAGCACCTACCACGGATGCCGCTGCCGACTAAGGGGCTACTCCTGTGACTGGAACAACATAGCGCCCCACAACAGACTCATCCTCCCCATGGCCCTGGGAGAGTGGCTCCTCTGAAACCAGAGTCACCCTCTCTGCACTCTGCTCGGCCCTCTCTGCCTGCATGATATCCTGAGTGTCATGCCACTCAGGATCACTATCCTCCTCGGTGTCCTCCTCTGTCTCTCCCCCTGTAAACTCCTCAGACTCGGAGTCTACCTCAATGGGGTCATCGCTGCTATGGGCAGGACCCACGGCAATCTGAAGCAAGGGTGCCTGAGGCGCACCGGCTCTCCCTCTGGCACGTACTTATCCTCTTGGCCGCAATAGGAATGCCAGGAGTAACTACTGTCTAACCCCGGCCTCTAGGCCCCCTTTGGCCTCTTAGACTGATTTGTATACTGGCGCTATTGGGGGAAGCATACCCATGTATGGTAGGCCAAACTGCTAAGGAACTCGGACAAAGGGGTGTATCTCCACTTGCCCCACTCTATCAATAAGCTGCCCTGTCGTGGAGCAGGAGATCAAAGTAAGAGCCTCCTCACCCCTTATACCTACCATAGTCTGATACGGTGTGGCCTCCATGTTGGAAATAGTCAGGAAGCAATCGGGCGATGAGGTGCTCTAAGCATCGACATGTCTATCCATCTAGCTGCCCTCACAGCTCTAGGATCTGCCACCTCCACACCTCTGCCGTAGGGGATGAAGTGCTCATAGACCCAACTCATGACTAGGGTCGGGTGGCTCAAGGACTGCCCCTGTAAATGGACTACCCTGTATAAATCATGGTAGGTGGTCCCAAGTATGTCTGCTCCCCAGGCATATATCCGGCCGTGTCCCTCTATCTGTGTAATAATGGGGGACCAACAATATAACAATGTATCTCCTCCCTTGTCCCCGATCAGTCTCGAGGCAAGGATCCCCATGATGGCCTGGCGAAGTAAGGGGATGGGAAAACTAGGAATGGATCGAACTCTAACCCCCTTCTTCGACCCCGTGGAGATGACTGCATCTCCCATGTATGTAGCCCACTGTGCAATCTGGGCCCGTGAACCTGTTGTCTCTAGGGTGAGTCATCTCCCAATGATCGGGACCCCCAGAATGTGATAGACATCCTCCAATGTAATAGTCCACTCACCGCGGACCCCTGGCAATCAGAAGGTGTTCCGATCAGCATCCCAATATGAGAACAGGTCACAAAGAATGTGACTAGATGGTGTAACATGGGGCACGCATGAAATGCGTAGTATCCCAGCCCGCTGAAGAGTGTCCTCCTCATCTTGTGAGAGGGCATCTAGTACCCCTGGGAGCCAATCACACTCCTCTCTCTACTCCACCGGATATACTCCTCTCTCACCTGCATACACCCAAAAACACACAAAACAGAGCAAGTTAGCATCCAAGTAATACTGGAAAAATCATGAAAACACGTAGAAATGCTAGAAAAGTAAAAACAATTTCAAAGGGATGTTCTTTTTACATTCTGTGCAAAACCGCCACCCCGAGCAAGGCGGCGTGTCGTGGTCCGAAAACCCACGTGGGTTTTTAAACTTAAAAAGCCTAAAAAATGCAAAAAAGGACCATTTTACCTAAAAACAAGGCCTACCCAGTAGGCGCCCCCCCTAGATGGACCTTTTAACACTAACATTTTCAAAAATTACCCCCCCATGACAAAGTTTTTAGCATTTCAAAATTAAGGGGGTAAAAGGACAAATTGAAGAAAACTAGCCCGTGATCTGGGTCGATGTACGCTCGCATGAGGCATGATCACTATCCGTCACGAGATGTTTTGACTCTACTCACGCAAGAAACCATCACCGTGGGTTCCAGAGCTCAAAACCAATCAAATCAACTCGCGCAAATGAATAGGAAAACAGCCCACTTTCATATATATAGCACCCTGATTCGTTTTAAATGCCCTTTTCATAGGTTTGGAGTGCCGACGAAGGTAAGTTCTTATCCCCACACAAATGGTACATTCTCATTTCCTGTTATTTTAGCATTTATTTTCCAAACTATTGTGTCTATCTGCACTTGAGTTCTCTTTTTGTTTTGCAGGTAGTAGGAATTTTAGACGGCGTCATTTCAACACACGGATGTATCAGGTATAACTTCTAACTTCCCATTTCGGGACCGCCATACTCGGACCCACCGTTTTACGCCTCTTCATGGCTAAAACGCTTCTCCGAGGGGGCAATATGTACGTACCCAAAATTGTAAGGTACTGTACTACTGGAACAATGTGACAGTGCCCCAATGATGATACAGGTCTCCTCGCAAGGTGTTCGGGATCCGAAAAATATCTCCAAGTGTGCGTTAACATCCCGCATGCCCCGCTTAGCCCCCATGTGCTTTGTTTTTCCTTTTCCTCTCTTTTCTTGGCCTTTTTCTCTTCAGTGACGAAACCGCCACCCTGACTGGGTGGTGGTCTCGTGACCGCTACCCTAAACAGGCAATGCGGTCCAGAACCGCTGCCCCGCTGCTCGGGCGGCGGTCCTTTACGCATTTTCTAGAAAGCTCTTTTAACACGACTCACGTAATTTCAACATTTTACCAGCTTTCTTTCACCGCCATAAGCTTGCATTTATGATTCTGGTTCCCTGGAATAGTGTTTTGCCATTGTTTATAGTTTAAGAGTTCTATTTGGTTTTTACCTTGGGTAAATGCAAATGCTATAAATAGATGGCTTGTGCTCAAGCAAATGGCCCCTCAAATTTGCCTCTGATTTCTCTTTGCAATAGATTTAGTTTTCATTTTTCTTAGAGTGCTTAGTTTCTTTCATTGCATGCTTAGTTAGCATTGTTTTACTGTTAGTAAGCCACATATCCATCTTGTGCAAGTGTTTTTGTTATTTCATCCAATCCATTGGAATAGGATAGTCTATTTATCAATAGGAAGCCATTAAAGTTGTAGGTTTTTCTCCTCAAACAGGATAGTTTCAGGTTCTAGACGTTTCATGTTTCATGACTCGCAATAAATCCCGCTAGGAATTACATAAGCCAAGCTCTGTACTCTTGTGCTATCCCTCTCCTACTCGCATTATCAGATTCACCGTATTCGAGCTGCCTTTATCCCAATATCTACTTCCGTTGATGCTAGCATTACACACACTTTTCTCGGATCCACGTGAACACGAAGGAACAAGGAGATCACACTAAGGGGACAAGATCACACACACCATCGATTCGCCACTGCTCGCAGTAATCCGTGTTCTAGATTTCAAAGTTCTAGTTAGTACCATATCAAATAAAGTAGCCAATCACTTTATTTCAGCTTAATTCTACTCTCAATATTTCTAGGGAAGTTGTGGGGATTGATAGTCTCTGAGATACTATGATTCACTCCTCACTTCTGAGGTAGGATCGAGAGTCTTGCAAATAGATTAGATCAGTTATTTCATTGTTTAGAATAGCTCTACAAATTACACAGATAAATAGCTATACTCGGTTATCTTGTTTGTTTTAAATTATCTTAGCTGTCAATTTCTAGATGTATTAAGTTAGTTGTTAAATTCATTCAAATAGTTCGTCAGAAAATACAAAAATAGAGAAATCATATATGCTATAGATACACTTCACATAGTTAAATTTCATTTTACCGTAGTTCATTTTACATTATTGCTTTTGTATGATAATCATGGGACCTAGGGAGCCCAGAGAATACATATTCGAGCCAATCGTGCCTCAACCCAATCTCATCACAGCAATTGTTGACATAGAATAGAATCTTAGAATCCAAGTCTTCCAAACTACAACAGAATTACAACAGATCAGTTCCCAGTTAAGTGGATTAAACATAGAAGAAGACCAAGCGCACACGTTTTGGTCAAATCAACCAAACTATAGATTACCCTAGGTAACATCCATATGACTATAGAAGGGCTCGAAAGAGAGCAAACGTTCGGTTGTGATCCTTTGGTTCCATAGCCAGACGCAAGAGACATTCTCACGGACATAGATACCAGCCTAAGAATTCAGGTTGCAAGAACGCTTGTGAGGTACTCTGAGAAGATCACACAGTTATTGATCCTAAATATAGAAGCTGAGAAAGCATACGATTACTGGATACTAGGGATTAGGGGTTGATTCTACGCATGACCATAGCAGGACCACAACAACCAAGAGTCTATGGTTACGATCCACAAATCCCGCAACCAAACAAATCCGTAATTCAATCAGACATAGACACTAGCCTACGCACACTAGTATTCAGATCTACCCCACTTCCACCTATCATCATCGAAAAATTATCCTTACTAGATACAACAGCTAACAAGGCTTGAGAGTTCTGGACTAGGCTAGAGAATCATCCATAGAGTCAACTATATTTACCATCCACCGTATCACCTTATCCGGAGACATACACGAAACTATCCCAGGTCGTTTTCCACGTATTCCACAACCCATAGATCGAATCACACCAGATATCGATATTGATTGGATCCTTCGAGTAGTCATCCTTGCCGATCGATCTATCACACCAGTTCAGGTTAGAAGGGCCTTCTTTGCCTTAGATTTGCAAATTCCACTAGTGCGTATTGAAGACATTAGATTGCCTAACTAGTTTGTCTACATCCCATACATATTCCATCCCCACCGGCTGTCTCGGCATGACCTCGAGAGGTCGGGTGCGAGGAAGAGTTACTTGTAGATTCCCACGCTCTCTTGTCACTTTTCCATCATACAGTGGCCTTGGAAAACAAAGATCACATAGTGTATGGTTTTAGAGATCAACCATCGCACTGAGAAATGCGTGAAGGACTTCACAACATAAGTTTACAAGAAGAAAAATTAGCAGTTGGTGGATGATACTAGGATTTTGGAAACCTATGAGAAGAGGTTACTCGAAAGTGTGGAGGTCATACAAATTATGGAGTTGCCATATTTTTTGAAGCCCGAGTAATTATATCGGTGGATCATGTTATGCGCCCATGAAGAATTTTTCTACTTTGCAGTGCAGAATAATGAGGATCAACGCCAAGTTGATTGGGAAGGTGAGAGGGTTGTGTGACTTGGGCTCAGAGATCACTAGAGATTAATTAGAAAATGAGGGAATTGATGCCACATCTGCCATACATCGTATAATTAGGGGGGTGAGCCTTCAAAGTAACCAACATTGCATACATGGCCACTAGGGCTGCAACATACTTGACAGAAGTGAGTTGGGTGCCACCGAATGGTTGAATGAGTGAATATGTGTAGGTTACATATAAAACACAAAATTTTCAACAAGACATACGAGAACATTGCCAGTACATCATAGAAACCTTGGTGAATGAGATTTGCATCCAAGAAGATAAAGTTGAGAAGATTACCTTTGGTGAAATTCTATTATTGATTGTATTTAGTGAAATTGGACTACCCAATGGACCTAGGGAGAACATCTGGGAGTTTTTGTTGGAAAATAAATCCCCAGAGAATAAATTATCCAAATACACTCTATGTGGAATTGTTTCTAATGGGTATAAAGAGCACCTAGTAAGGTGGTTCAAAAGACTATGCGGGCGTTTTAAGGAGAATGGCATATTCCACACGAGCTACCTAAATTTCTGAATGGAGAGGCCAAGTTTGTATTCTACTAACACTTTAGCTTATGGAATTTCAATATTAAGTCGGGCGGTAAGATCCCATGGTGTAAGTTGCCCTTTTATTTTTATTTCCAGATTTTTTAAGGATTCGTTGAATAGGTTCCACTATGCGTGCAAGCTTCAGTTTGACGTGGAAAAAGTAGACACATATATCCATATTCTACGCAAGACTTAGTATGTCTAGAAAAATAATCCTATGCGGAAATAATGAAATTAGGACATGTCGACATCATACCAAAGAGTTTGGCCGTAGGGCGATTGAACCAACATGCAAATATATATATATATATATATATATATATATATATATATATATATATATATGAGACTAAGGTTTAAGGATGGGAAAGTGGTGAAGAGAAAAATATGGCACTTCCAGGACCTCCAAAGAAGGGAAAGACAATAGGGACTTCAAGGCATGTTGCATTTGTGCCCCCTGCTCAAGAGGATCCAATTCCTACAGGACTAGAAAACGTCATAGAGAAGGATGAACCATAATACAATGTCACACTTCGCATACCCGGAGATTTTTATAGAGAAGGTGCACATAAAGACACATGCTAACCTTTAAAACTACCTCTACATGAAGGTGCTTTAAAAAATTGTCAAATTCCTTGAACCTGCAGAATAATTTTCTTTCCTAAAAGTGTTTTCAAAATTTCAAAGTTTTGTAAACTCCGAATTCTGTATTTTCGGACTTCGGAGGTCTTCTTATTTTAAATTTTTTTGTTGATTGCAAAATGAAATTTTTGTTTAGAGTTCTGAACTCCAAAACCTGAAGTTCTAAAATTTCAAAACTTTATACTTTCGGGTTTCGGAGTTCTCCTTGGCATTTTGGTTATTTTTCATTGCCGGTCTCTGAAACCAAACTCTGAAGTTCTAAACTTTCAAAAATTTGGAATTTCAGGTTTCAGATTATCATGTTACCTTTGTGGATATTTTTTGTTCCTAAAGTTCTAAAGTTTGAAACCCCAAAGTTCCAAAATTTCAGAAATTTGGCCTTTCAAAGTTTCAACATTTTAGAGTCAAAGCTTTTTCAAGTTTTGGAATTGTGAGATCTTGAGTTTTGGGGTTTATGATTTTAGAGCTTCCCAAAATGTTTAATGTCTAACTAACCCCAGATGTGGTGGCTTAAGCATTATTTCCAAGGTTCCCTATATAAAATTGAAAATTTACCTGTCATTTTAAATTGGTTTTTTTTTCTCGACACTCGATTTTACTCCATCATTTTTTACTTTCAAGGTAAATTTTTAGGTTTTTTCTTCTTTTTGGTTTATTATTAATCAGGTAATTTTTTTGTTTCTTTTTTATCTGCTCTTCTTATATTTCTTGCTATGAAATCTCCTATCATCCATTGTTTTTCGTTAACCATGTCATCTAATTATTTTCTCAAAACTGAAAGCTTCAATTCATGAAGACATCTAGTATCATCAAATCCAAGGATTATGCAATAAGTTCCTTTTAGATCTCCGTAACACTTCAATTTCTCTCTCTCTCGAAACTATGCCTTTCAATGCTTTTGAAGTTTTTGAGCTTTGGATTTTCGAGTTGAAACTTTTTCATAGTTTTAGAACTCAAGTGGGAGTTTCAAAGTTGATAGTTTCTAAAGTCGTGGTTTTCGGAAGTTCATTTTTCTGTAATTTTGGACGCCGAGTTGTCAATGATTTAAGGGTTTCGTAATCGTGGTATTTTTGGAGTTTCAAGTTCAAATTTTTGGAATTGCGAAGTTTTTGAACTTTCAGAGGTTTGTACTTCAAATTTGAAGCTTTTTTGGAGTTACTATTTTCATACTTACTGGACTTTGGTATTTCATAACCTTTAACGTTACTTATAGAGTTTTCAAAGATAAATCAGATTGTGAATTCCAAATTCATTTCAAATTCCTCATCAAAGGGAAAGAGAAAAATGAATTACACATTCTTAGGAGTTTCTCCTCACTCATTCCTATCTTCGGATTTGGGAAATATTGGAGATCCTGATCTTGGACAAGTGGATATGCTAGATTTCTGGGAAAGATTAAAGGCCCCTAATAAGAAACTTTTAACGAAGGGAATATTCGATAGTGGAATTTATCTCACTGTGGGTTTTCCTTCATCTATGTATTACTGTGAGTTTTTTTCTTGGCCGCAAGAACTCATTTTGATAAGGATTTTGAATCAGTAAAGGACGATGATGGTAAGGTCATGATCAGCCGACATTAATTTCTTCAAATATTTATTTAAAATTCTAGATGTTGAAGGATATGAAATGATTTCACCAGAAGTCACAATTGAACATTAGGATAATGACACTAAATTGTGTGCAAAAGTCATGATGAAGAGTTAATTGGCTAAGAATGTCATCAAGCTTCCTAAAACATTGTTCCACTCAGAGTTCATCAAGGAAGTAAATGATCTTATTATATTGTTGAGTAAAGTTTTGGGTCTCACTTCAATGAGGGAATTTTAGGAATGGATGTTCCCTTATATTATTACTATCACGAATAATAAGGAGGTCATACGATGGGGGAACATATAATTAGCTCAATTTGTGTTTCAGTTGAGTAATGTCTTGACTTCTAAAAAATTCTTCATGACTTCCTTCCTCGTTTATAATACAACTGCCATGGGAGAATTCAATGGTTTGAATACAAAAGGTGTTATAAGTGTGTCACAAATTTATCAATTTTATCATCAAATTATAATGGGAGAAGGAAACAAACATTTACATAGGGTAAATGATGTCTTTTTTGTTGTTCTCCTTTATTTTTTGATTAAAAACTTATATAATCGAAGAATTCTTGATGAAGCTTTTAAAGAGGTAAGAGAATGGGGAGCCATCTATCTTCAATTCTTGACATTCACATACATCAGGATTCTAGGTTTTCTAGGTGCTCCTAGCAAATTTCCACGATGTCCTATTGATAAATGGATCTTGCTAGAATTGGCTCGACAATTATTGGATTACCATAAAATTCATAATAAATGACATAAGGCGAGATTCCAGTTTCCTATTTCTATAAAAAGGTATAATTGTGCCAGATTTACAAGGAAAATAATGTGGATGGAGAAATTTCTGAAGTTACCTTTTTGAAATTTCCATCCCATAACTAACTTTGATTACTAGGGAAAAGTTAGTGAAACAAGATTGGTCAGTTCTCACATTCCTCAGTTGGAGGATTTTTGGATTCACTGTCGCGATGAGATAATTATTAGACAACGAGAATATGAGAGGTTGAACTTGGATGAAGTTAAACAATTCAGTATTACAGATATTCGGAAGAAATGGTGGATGATGATAAAGTATTGCATCCAATTTACAAGAACAATAATATTGCTAATCAACCTTTGTCATGGATTAATTGGTACCAAGAAGAACATTGCAATACTAAGGAAAGGATGGGTCCCATTCTACAAAGGACATATTATTGGTTGGATACCTTGGGAATTTCACCCAAAGGGTTAGATCAATCTATAAGAATAGAATCACAACTAACACCAAGTATCCCTAAACCCACGAAAGGAAAGAGGTCTACCCAAAAGGCCAATATAACTCTAAGGAATACCTCATTTGTTTTTGGGAGTTCCTCTCTTTAGAAAGTTCACATTGCCATGGCTTTGTCCTCTACAAAAAAAATTATCACAATTTGCTAAAGTTAGTGATTCTCCAGCTTGTGTCACAAGATTTTCCACCACCTCCTTCACTACCATTGTCACTATCTTCAGCTCCACTTTCCCCATCATTATCCACTACTCCTCCATTCATCTCTGTTTTTCCATCTCCATCCATGGCCCAAGTGATTTCATTCCTTCCCGTACTCTCGTAGGGGAAATGACGGGGTCTCTAGTTTCTACTCTATTTTCTCAATAACTTTCATTTCCTTTCATTTGAGCTTCCAGCCTTGTTGCATCCATCGCCAAGGCTATTATCACCTCCAACCCATCTATCATAACCAGCTCCATTTCATTGTCAACTCGATATTACCGCTTCTATTTTTTATCCAAAGGCTATAATTTTTGAACCAACCATGCCACTTTCATCTACATCTACTATAGCTAAATGGCTATATCACCAAACCCCCAAGCATAAGAAAAATATTCCTCTTGTAGATGTGATAGATATGAGTGTTTTGGAACCTACTTCAAAAAGACATGCTAAAAGTATAAGGATCGTCTCTAATTTATCAATAAACCAGTCAAGATAAAGGTTCATAAAGGTAGATACTCTTGTCGAAGGTAAACATAAAGAAACCATTATGACAACATATTATTAGATTTCTAGGTTTTCACTGGGAAAGGAAAGACATGAAGGTGCCAAATAGGATGTTCAAATGGCACTTTAAATTTTTTTGGAAAATTATGATAAAGATATAGCTTCCAAATATGAATTGAATTCAAAGGTTGAACATCTTACTTCTCTTTTAAGGAAAGTAACACAGCCTACTTACTCAATTACTAATCCTTTAACTACAATCGCCTCGACAATTTTGGTCATTTTAGATAATATTTCATATCATGAAATTGTGAAGATAGGTCAGAAGGGAAGATCGGTAGATGGAAGGATAGAATGCATGCTTCATGAAGCTAATCCTTTGATCAAAACAACTGTTGAGTTGTATAATGATTTACAAATTGAAAGAACTTCTATTTGTAAGATAGATGAAATCCTCTTTGAGGATAATAATAATTTGAATTTGAATTTGACTACATGGGGAGAGATCAAAGATGTGGACCCAAATTTACTCCTTTAAGAAGGGGTAATTGATGATACTTATAAACTATTTGAGTTTCAAAAATCTATGGAATTTAGATCCCAGGTATTGTAGGATTTGATCAAAAATTGGATGATAAACGTGTGGAAATAATGGATGGTCTAAATGATATTTTAAGAATTTGATAATATTGACTGCAAGTTTTTCAATGAGAATATTGATGCTCTTCCAGTTGACCAAATTAAATCAAATTTCAAAGATTTGGTGAAGAAGGGTGATGAAGTGAATAAAAAATTCAATATCAAATCAATTTATAGGTGAGTCTCGTGCTAGATTTTCATAAGTCACCTAAAGAAATTAGTGAATAAGTTGAAAATGTTTCTAAGAAAAGTTGCAAGGGATAATGATATAACAGATGTGGTAAATAATTATGCATGTGGGCTAGAGGAGGAGGTATAGGGAATCATCAATTTTTTTTATTATAAACACCAGATGGCTATGTGGGAAGAAGATCAGGGGAAAAATGAAAAGAGAAAGATGTTGCAGAGTCCAAGCTAAGCTAGGCGACCATGATTAGGATGGTTCCAAGCCCCGAATCACCAAAGTTGTAGGGTTGAATTAGTCAAACCTTTGAAAAAACTTTACTATTTTTATGGAAGCATGTTGCCTTAAACTTATTATACTCTATTTTTAGTAACTTTTTAGTTAAGGTTCAACTGTAATGGCTCAACCTATGGAACTTATAAATAGTTAAATGCATTAAGTTTATGTATACCTTTAGATAATTTGAAACATTACTCTTCAAGCTTGGAAGAGTGCTTCATATAATTTGAGCCTTTTAGCTATATTTAGAATAATATTTTTTTGTGAAAAGTCTAGTTGATTGTGTTAGTCATTGATAAATTTATAGCTTGTGAATGTTTAATTCCTTGATGTAATTGCTTAATATACCTTTATCCCAATTAGCTTATTTCAATCTATGTGAAAAGTGATATAGTTACTTTTAATATAAATTGTGGAAAAGCTATTTCCTTTCTGTTACAAAGTTACATTATTATTTATAGGCATAGATGGAGGAAGATTGCAAGACATGTGATTATCATATATTGTTGTGAGGATTTGATTATGCATTTAAATGGGTCTATGTATTCAATATACTTGGTGCATCACCTTATATTTTATTTTTTTAATCTCGACTTTAAGCGCATAATTTGAGTAGATTAGAGTTCTTTTCAAATGTTTTAGCCTTTCATATTGATCTTAAATTAAGTGCTCTAAGTCTCTAAGGAGGATGGCCTTCTTTGCAGTGTTCATCCTAAAGTGAAAAGGTCCCACACCTTGGGAATTTTCCAACATTGAACAGGATCACTTAGAGATTCAATGGGTATATGATCGAGTGACAATAATTTTTGGGATGCTCAGTGGGACAAGAGTTAGTACTTCTCTTCATGCTTGCATGAATCGAAATACTGACGAATCCATATCTCTAGATTTCATATCTCAAAGGTGTTAATATATATGAAGAATTTAGACAAGAAGAGGTAGATTTTTCTATGAAAGGTCAAGAAAATTTTGAGGAAGCATATTGTGATCAAATCATACAAATGAAAAGCAACAAGCTACCAAAAGGCTTAGTTACCCTAGAATCCATCTTCAATTTAAAAAATCAAGACAAAAGATAAATTTATAAAATGGTGGTCAAAGAATAATATTTTGAGGAAGTCAAGGTAGAAAATGAAATGTTTCTCAAGATTAGAAAAGTATGCACTCCTAAGGTGTAGACACTGAATTGGGTCATGCTCCCTTGGTCCCTCATCAAATAATCACCTTGAACACACTCACCTAACCATGGCCCCTTACACCCCACTCTAATATTAATTTAATTAATTAAATTAAATTAATTCATGATCTCATAATATTTATTATTTAAATATCCTAATTGGGATAATGCCCACACCACCACCTCACCTAGCCACCTCACCCTAAGACCTATTCTTAGTATGTTGCCATAACTAACTAAGACCTACCTAAACCCTAAAAATAAAAGCCTACATTCCCTCTAACCACATTAATGCCCATTAGAAAGGAAGCTTCCATTCTAATCCGGGGAGAAAAATGAACAAGATCTAAGAAATCAAGGGGATTTGCCCATTTTAGTAAACCTAGGAAATCCCACCCTAACCGATCGGTCACCCTAAACCACCGCCAGTCAACCCGGAACCGTGTTGGTTACCATTTATTCCCCAAAACAACCTTATTTCAAGGTTGGCACATTTTTTGAGAGTAAGAGACAAAACCAGAGCTGCATGCAAGCAGAACTAGCATTCATACATGCATCAGAGCATTCATAGCCAACATCAGAAGTGATCACAGAGCCATTTGCATTCACAAAAGCATCCAGGGAAGCACCATCACCACATCAAACTCCATCCAGCCATCAAGCTCATACAACAGTAAGTGTTTTATTAACCAGCATTCATCTACTTTCATTTTAGTAGGCCCTATTACCTCTGTTACCAATTTCTACTTGCATTCCCATTCTCCCATCATTCACCTTCATGCAAACTTGATCATTCCTTCACCCACACCATTAAATTGCCCATACTTGACTTTTAAATATCTCTGAGTGCATCCAAGATCTCCATAGACCTTGCCATTACCCTCTCCATTTCCATTTGGCCTCAGATCTATCCTCACACCGATATTTTAATAAGTTTCCTCTACCTCGACCATACCGACGTTGGTTACTCACAACCGTCGCCGGTTCACTAAAACTGACATCGATCATACCAATCCGACATCAGTCTCTATGTTTTACCCTCAGACCAAGAATAGAGCCTAAAATCCCCACCAAATACCCCAAAAATCCCAAAACTCAGACCCAGACCAGTTCCAACACTCTGAAAGTGACCTTGACCTTCAGATTCAATCATAGCCTAGCCTGTTATGAACGAATTTTCTTATTGTAGTTGAATGAGATACCTAAATCATTTTAACTACAATAGGATTTCATTTATTGTTGACATTGAATTGTTTTAAACAGTGGATTGACAACCTTCTAGGGAGTATCACACTTCTTGGATCTAGCATACACTAGGTAGTCCACTGCATATACTATTTAACTTTCGTTTGGTGGTCTTGTTTTATATTTCAGGTAGTTCCTCCTAGCCAAAAGGGAGCTCTCACGGTCATTTTTGGATCAAGAAGTCATTCGGGGTTCCTTGCATTTCTTTATTTCTAGGTGAAAATTTGTATGTTTGTTTCTTTTTTGAAAGGTTCTCACATTAAAATTCTTCCCTGGAATCTTCTATTCTTCTATTTTCTAAAAGCAATCGTGTTTTGGTGCTTTAAAACAAACATTTCTTTCCTTTCATTAGTATCACATTAGTGAAAGAGCATCCCTTCTCTTTTTCATTTCTTTATGTCATCAAATTCAATATTTTGATTTGGGCTTAAAATTAACTACATTTCATTTTGCTTTACTACATTAGCTCACATTAAATGAGGGCAACCTATACGTTGGAAGTCATGCCCAGCTGATGGTTGACAAAAGAATCATAGAAAAGAACTTCCTTTCTCTTCTTCTCTCTCTGAGTCTTATCCAAACATCACAAAATTGAAAAATATACACATTCTTAAACAACATCTTACCGGAAGAAGCTATAGGTGATCACATAATCACGACATAGTGGGCACCCAACTCGTTACTTCTATCGAGTCATTATCTCAGAGGACAGCCCACCCCCACAATAACATACCTAAAAGCTATCCATGTAGATCTCCATCTTCGTAGGAAGCCTTCCTCACCAAAAAATCTATTCTAAAGTTCATGAGTGAATTTTCTAAATAGCATAAGATTAACAAACATAATAGAAAAAGCACTCTTAGGATCATATTTTTCTTCATGTTTCTACTTGGCTTGTATTTTGAGGTGAGAAGACACATTCTTCATGTTTTTATTTCTCCTTACACACTCCTCATCATAGTTGGTGTATTCTAGCTTCATCTAAGTGTGCATGGACCCTATTTTTATCTCTCTCAAAATTTTGGGTTTTATTCGACATTTGATTTCAACTTACAACAACCTTTTCTTCATCTCTGTTACAATTTAATAGTAACAGTGTTGGTCCAATGCCTGACCATCATCGCTACCCTCTCGCCATCATCAATTTTACCTAATCAATGTCGATTTACTATTCTTTTGGTTAACCTGCCCAAAAGGACACCTACTTCACCTTCTTTTCTATTTAGAGTATCTATAACTATCATCATTTTCTCTATCCTAATAAAATCCATCAGCATCTTATCTACTTGGCAGATTATTAGCCTTTTTCCTTGTTTTGAAAAACTGTCCATTTTTCACACTCGACCACCGTGGTTACTTGTGACCGATGTCGGTTTACCCTAACCAACATTGGTTAGCATGTTCAAATTTCTAGCTAACATTTTGTACCTAATCCACTTACCATCACCTATTTTTCCTTTTTCTACTATATTTCTGTGTCATTTATAGAAAGAAGTTCTACCACATCGATACTTGTTCACACGGTGCTGATTCAAGCCAAGAAAATGCCCTCATATTCCATGCTAGTTTTTAACCACTCCCACACCATGGATCATACCCAACCTATCACTATCACCATAGGGGACGAGTAGTTCGCATGACTCATCGACCGTAACCCCGTTGCCTTACGCTTCTATCTTTCCAAATCATCCACTCGAGATGCCTCGGGTTAGTTGATATAGGGCATACCCATATGTATCCCCCAAATATCATTCCTACTTCCACGTCAGCCCCTTCTTCGGATCTCGTGTTACCCACATCTCGCCTTACCCCCAGCCATTTCGTAGCTAGGCCCGTACTCTGCTATGACTACCGCATCTGCCACCTCTATTGCACCAACAACATCCACTATACCTTTGTCCACCACCCAGAATATAACCTCATCTGCACCTATTTTCTCACATATACCCATATGAACACAACCACCCCCAATGTCAATGACCCCTACCCCATTTCAAAACATTGTCCTTTATATTCCACATTCCTTATCCCCCATTGCTACTAGGGTTATCTCGACCCTTCCACCTCCATATATGTACTATCAAAGCAACCTCCCATTTCATTCATCATTCCTTTAGGCTACGTACTTCTATCTCACTTCCTCATTCCCAACCTACCTATGCGGCATCACCATATACTAGAACTCCACCTCCATCATATGTCCAACACCAACCCTCTTACGCTATAGGAGGTACCCACCCATCACCACCTACCAATGATCTAATCAAGTTAATGATGGACAAGATGTAGACACTGGAGGCATCGGTTTCCGGCTCACGCAACTCTCTCACCTATGAAAATTTTGCAAAGTGAGCCCATACACCCATCTATTCATATTCATCCATATCCCGTACATTGTGAAATGCCTAAATTTAACCACTTCAATAGTAAAGAGGACCCACAACAACACTTACGGTCTTTCAAACATGGTTGTTATCTGATCGCCCATGATGATTCTTTGCTTTTGAGGACCTTTCCCATGTCTTTGACCGGGCCCGTATTAGATTGGTATAGTGGGTTACCTAGACATTCTATCTTCTCATTTAATTAGGTAGCCCAAGACTTCTTGGATCACTTCTCCATCAACGTTGTAGGTTACCATGATCGACTTCTACTCTACGCGCGTCAATATGACGACGAGTCTATCATGGATTTTGTCAATCGTTGGCATAGCCTGATCAATCAAATCACATTCCAATTACCACAAATTGAGCTCATAGATCTCTTCACTCAGGCTTGTGCTAGACATATCTCGCAAACCTCCGTGTCCAAAATTTTGAACCTTTGATGAGGCATTCACCATGGCATGAAAGCTAGAGATTTGGGCCATCAAGAAAACAAAAATTCAAATACACAATAAGAACTTTGCATTTAAGTCAAATGACACCTCTTCTTCTTCGAAAGCACAGTAATAATTATTCAAAATCCAAGGGAACCGCTAACGTAGTGGTACTTAAGGTTGACATCAAATCAAAGCTAACCCTCATCTAATCCTTCTCTTGTCCTGACCTTTCAATTCGGATGAGAAAATGGAAATACACCCAATTGGGGAGCCTTATTATTCTATCTTATAAAATCTCATTAAAGCTAGGGCCATCACCCTTCCTCCCGTAAAACCACACACTAGTTTTGATCCTCGCCACCCCACACCGCGTGGTACAAAGAGCACGACTTCGTAACTATCATCGGGTAAAAGGTCATAGTTACGGAAATTTCATCACTTTCAAGAACATTGTCTAAGAAATGATCGAAAATTGTGAGTTAATCTTGGATAATCCAAATGCACCTTCTAATCAAAACCTACACATCTTCAAGAAACCATTTCCAATTCACGCCCTTCTTCCGATCAAACTAGAGAGACCTCAAATAATGATATCAATACCCGCAAGGTCCATGCTATTTTAAGTGACGCACCATTCACTTTCCAATTACCTCATATTCCTTCCATAGAGGAACTCTTGGCCCGAAGTCCTCCACCTACACATGAACCCATTTCATCTATTCCTCCACCCACGAGGAACAACCTTCGTCTCCTCCTCACCTATGAAGGAGTCTTCTCGTTAACATCAAGACCATTTCACCTTTGGTTTCTCCACCTAGAGAGCCGTCGGCAAGCAGCAGCACTCTCTCCGCACGTGAGACACCTATTCATCTCCCCCACTTATAGAGGATCACCATTCATCCCCTCCACCTATCAAAAATCTAGTATAAATGCCACTACCTTTAGGTGACCATTTTCCATCAGCCACCCAAGATCCTACAGACTTACTTTCATCTCTCTTACCCACAAAGGCTGAATGTAGAGAATTCCCGTTTCTAAGACACATTTTATGGGAATCGCCATTGGATCCACATCAACCTCACCCACTGTAGTGCCGTTCTCATGCTTATCCGACCACCTATATTATGTGGATAGAGCCTTAATTTAGGGGTGTCTTCTACTTCTTGTCTCAACACAAATATACATGTCACTTATTGACACTTCAACAATCTATCCAAAAATATTTTGGCCAATCAAACCAAACACAACCAAAACTATCAAAAATTGTCCCATGATATCACTTATGGCTCAACTCAAACCACCACCCATAACACAACATGCTTCTATATCCAAACCTAGACCTACATCATCTTCCTTCGCCTAAACCTATTACTACCTTAGGGGTCATCCCAAAGGCCAAACTTACTCTTCCACCTATCAAATTATATTTAGCTACATCCTCCAAAAATAACACCAAACTTAATCTAACCCCCAAATAGAAGAACCAATCCCTTAGATCTCGTACCCCAACCTCGCCGAATACACCTTCATCACCTTCACCCCTTCCATCCATCTTATGACCTCACCCCTCGATCCCGGTTAAGAATCCTCCACCCACGGTAAACTAAAAACACAAAAGCCCATTACTCCCTCAAGACCTAATATACCCAAGCACCCAACACAAATTCCACCCACACTTGCAACATTTTTACCACCTGCACCTCCCATACCATCGATAACTTCTTCACTACCCATGACACTTCATTCTCTTTCCTCACACCTCCCGCATGATCTCGCACCATCTACCTCCAAAACACCTTGGTTATCCCCATGGGTAACTTGAACTCTTCCACCATCCGATTTTCCCTCTAGATATCGTGCACCCGTATCACCTTTACCCAAGAAGGTGTAACCTAAAGGAAAAAATCTGCTACCCTCCAATAAGGTAGTTAAGCCAACCACATATTGTATTGCTACCATCTACCATGCCCCTACCCAAGTAGCCACGACCAATGCCTAAGACCATGCCAATGCCTAAAACCATAGCTCGACCTAGTCCCCCTCTTGTAAAAACCATTCCTATACAATCAACCACACCTACACCCAAACCCACATTCACTTCCCATTGTGATCCACTAGCGGGATCCTATGCTAAAATCTTAACCAATCTCCTTGAAACTTTTGTCATCACATTACTACCTCTTAGAACTTCAGGACCCACTCAAACCCAAACTAAAGGGTTTTGATGACACCAAAATTTGTGCCTACCATCATGTGCTAGGACACGATGTAGAGAATTGCAAGGATTTGAAAACCATTCTTATCTAGTTGTGTCCTCCTGAAGAAAACTTTGACAATGATGACCTTCTCGATGAGGACCCCATTTCACAAGCACCAATTTCCACAATTTTTCCTCATTGCCTACTCAGCGACCAAGACCTTAAACCCCAAAACTCTTAGAGCCACCTTTGAGATTTTAAATTAACATGGTGTGCATCAGAGAAATTTCCAAACCTCCACCCAAATGTCGGTGTTCCCAAATCATCTCATACGGTTCCTTCCTACCACTTGAATTTTTTCCTTCCCCGTTGCTTATACCTTTCATGGATCACCTACTTCACCTACCTCCCCACCTCAAACCAATATGATCCACGTTGCTACCCACGTTTAGAAGCATAAAGGTAAGGAAAAGGAAACTGACCCACCAACAACCCCTATACCCAACATACCATCTACACCCACACCTAAAGTCACTATCTCGCGGCCCCACATATCCTATTTCTAATGGGGTTACACATCGTGCAATGCTCAAACAATTACACCAATCCTCCCTCAAAATGTCCCTATATGATCTCATCCAAACCTCTGAATCCCATCGCTAAGCTCTCACGGAGGTTCTTCAGTCTATTGAGGTCTTACCTAATGTCCCTACATCTGTAGCCTCCATTATTACACCTCATCATGTAGCCTCTCTTACCAAATTACAATATTCTTCTACACCTCCACCCACTCACAAAGTAGCCACCCTTAGCTTTTCGGATGAAGAGATTGTACCACACCGCACCGATGACCCAGATCTAGCCCTTTTCATCTCCATCCATATCGATAATATACATGTATGATGTGCTATGATAGATGGGGGTTCTATCATTAATGTCATCTCCTCTTATGCGCTCGACCAAATGCACATACCCAACAATTACATGCATAAACATACAATCATGTTGCCTTCATTTAATGATGCTATCACCTCTACACTTGGCACCATCATCCTCCATGTTTGCATGGGCCCCCACACTATTCCAGAGTTTTTTTATGTCTTGGAAGGGGAATTTCAATATAACCTATTGCTTGGTAGACCCTAGATTCATGTTATGGGTTGCGTTCCTTTCACTTTTCATCGTTATGTGAAGTTTGAGCATGAAGGGCACACCTATACCATTCTGGCTGACCCATCACCTTTCAAAACCTGTAACATGCTTTACTGACCCAATGACGTGCTCATACCCATTAAAGTGTCTTCATCCATAGCCACTTCCTCTTCACCTACACCTCCACCCACTAGTGTTACTACTACATCAACAACACCTAACTCATCCATACCTACCACCACCATAAATTCTAGTGCCAACCCATCAGCCTCCTAATCAGCCACTCCATGTCCGATCTAATATCTAACACATCATCTATCCCACCACCAACGTATCGACTACCGATCCTCTTGGAAGGCATTTTTAAATGCCTCACTCTAGGGAGTATCACCTATATAATATCAACACATTCCTTACTCCACAAGAGTATGGAAGCCTTCATTAACACCCTCATTATGATCACCACATAGAGAGCATCTCCTTTACCATCCTCCCAACCTTCGCATGAATCTCACCTATATGGGACTTGATACTACCACTTATACACCGAATTACCATCACAAACCTGTCCATTTTCTCGTCGACCTCCGATTTACTCACCAATCTTTGTTTCTCCCACACCTTCCTACACCAATGTGTGTTAAAGGGTTTTGGTTTTGAATTTTACGAGAAATGCCATCACAAGTGTTATTCCATGTACTACCCAAAACATAACGATCGTAGTGGTATCGACTTTGCTAAGCTACCTACCAAGAGGGCTTGCCTTGAACTCATTGAGGATATCAAACCTTCTCCACCTTCTTCACCACCTTCACCAACAGATTCGATGGATCTAGAATCCATCCATCTTAATATTTTTTTTCAAAAATACCATTTCCTTGGGGCCTCTGACTTATCAACGTGAGGGCAAGGCCCCCTCTTCTCTTCCCTTCATGTATCCTGAAATGATCGATGATGATACACCTATTAATGTTGTTCAATTTAAGGATGATGAATCTATACTCACCTACCTTGGTGTAGAAGAATCATATATTCATCAGTCGTTATCATATGAGACACAAACCATGTTGAACGAATCGAATATTGAAATCAACATCCATACTCAGGATGACCCGCACATTCTAAAGATTGGCCAATCTTTAGATACTACTGAACAGGAAGCCATCACTTCTTTTCTCAAAGATCATAGCCATTATTTTTCTTATTATTACACAAAAATGTCTAGTATTGACCCCACCATATTAATCTAAAATATCGTAACCATTCTCGATGCCAAAATCATACAACAAAAGTCGAGGAAAATGTACCCTCGCATTGTGCTTCTGGTCAAACAAGAAATTCAGCACCTTCTTTCTATTTCCTTTATCTTACCCATTGATTATCCTTGATGGATTTCTAACATTTTCCTTGTCACTAAGGTGACAGTGGGACTCCACATTTGCATAGATTTCTGTGACCTCAACCTAGCTTGACTGAAAGATGACTTTGCTCTGCCCGGTATTGACCAACTGGTTGACCTTACCATTGGTCATGAGATGCTATCACTCTTGGATGGTTTCTCGCGTTATAACCAAATCTTGCTTACCCTGAGGATAAACACAAAACCACATTCATCACCCCTGGGGGACCTTTCGCTATTGAGTCATGCCTTTTGGCCTTAAAAACACTAGCTCCACATATTAGTGGGCTATGACTTACATCTTCCATGGCATCATGCACCATATTATGGAAGATTACGTAGATGATCTCCTGGCCAAATCTAAATGCCACTCCGAGCACCTCACCATCCTAAAAACCATCTTTGACCACCTCATTAAGTATTGGGTTTGCCTTCACCAAGAAACACGTCTTCTTGGTTCTCTCTGCAAACTCCTAGGATTTATTGTCTCCTTACGTGGTATAGAGGTTGACCCTACTAAAGTCAAGGTCATTCTCGAAATGCCTCTACCCACTAATATGCGGCAGCTCCATAGCCTACAAGGTAAGTTGTAGTCTATTCATTGTTTCATTTCACAACTGTCCGATTGGTGTTAACCATTTCATCACCTTCTCAAAAAGGATGTTTCCTTTAAATGGGATGAGGACTACCATAAAGCTTTTGAATCCTTAAAACAATACCTTCTCCAACCACTCGTACTCATTCCACCTAAATATGATCAACCCTTCTACCTATACATCTTAGCTACTGATCACTCCTTGGGGGCCATGCTCACTCATCACGATGAACAACACAGGGAGTAGGTAGTTTATTACATAAGTCGTACTCTTTTGAACTATGAAACCCGATACACCCATGCCGAATTTTTTTCTTAGCCTTAGTGTTTGTTTCCACCAAACTCTCGCCATTATCTACTTAACCACAAAACCTATGTTGTGACCAACACCAAACCCTTACACTTCATGTACGCTAAACCTTACCAAAATAAATGAGCTTCATGCTAGTTTATGCTTATGGACGATCTTGAACTCGAATTCACCCATCAAAAGTCCGTCAAGGGCCAGGCTATTGCTAACCAATTGGCTGATGCACCTATTTCTGGGGACCAACCCTCTAACTTTGACTTTCTAGACAAGTCTATTACTACCAATCATGCCTTACAAGTTTCCCGTGACCTTTGGCCCTTCTCTCAATGGGGTTTCAATCTTGTCAAAGAAATCAATCCCCATTCTTCTCAGTGGCATCAATGGATAATCACCGCTACCGAATATTACACAAAAATGGGTTGAAGCCATACCTATCATCTCCACAAAAGCTGAGAAAATATGTGAGTTCATCAATCATCACATCAATTATTGCTTTGGTGTCCCACATCACCATCAATGATAATGGAAAACAATTCAATAAAACCTTGCGGAAACTTTGTGATGCCTTCAAGATTTAGCTAATTTTTCGTCACCATATTACCCATAAACCAATGGCTAGGCTAAATCCACTAATAAAACCCCGAACAAAATTCTCATGAAAGTGGTTAATGATATCGGGAAGGACCGGACATATGCACATTCCGCTCACCCCGTGGGCGTCTCGCACTAGTATTCACACTTCCACTACTACCACAAATTTTCTCGTGGTCTACAAGACAAAGGTTTATCTCGCCTCTCAAAGTCTATATTCCCCACTCTATATTTCTCTCCATGACATGCTCAATGATGATGACTTTCATCGGGACCGTTTAACACAAATTGAGTTATTAGATGAACACTTTCTTAAAGCTCTTGACCATCTTCAAGTTTACTAAAAATGTAACAAGCGTGCCTATGAAAAATGTGTCCATGAACGAACCTTCCAAGTCGGTGACCTTATCTTGAAAGACAATCAACATGTAACCAAAGCGGAAAAAGTAAACAGGGCATATTATCTCCTAATTACCTTGGACCATACATCGTGACTCATACTTATGGATCGGTGCTTATCGTTTATCTTCACTAGATGGTAAACCCAAACTCGAGCCCCTTAATGCCTTGCATATTTGACCATTTTATTGTTTACTTTCAGTCCTACCTCACCTTCTGGCTCTTTTTATGCTCGTCCCTTGAGCACTTTTCATTTCTGTCCTTTCACTATGTCATACCCAACGATTAAACAAGAATCATGTGCGTGCCGTCACTCGTTATCTTCTCTTAAATATGTGTACGACGACACCGCACATGGTATGATTCTCATGAATAATTTTCGCCTAATTTTATATGAGATCCCATGGTCATTTCACCTTACTTTTGAACAAGAATCGATTCTTCAAACTTAGTATTGTCCATGACTTAAATTCCTCACATGGGATCCAAATCCTTGAGTCAAAATTCCAATAAAATGATGACTCCCTAAAAAGGACATATTTCTCTCTACATCATTGTTATAAATAGACTGCTCCTTTCAAGGAAAACTATGTAAAGATTGCTCAAAAAAAAAAGAAAAAGAAAAAAGAAAAAGGGAGAATCCAAAGCCTCCCACATTGATCAGCCTTAGCAAGACCTCAATGAGTTAATTTTCTCATCCCATATAGAATTCCCACATTGATTAGTCTATCTCCAATATAATTCAAAATGTAAAACTTTTTCGTCATGGACTTGCTCATTGTGATCTTGGATCTTTCACCAAAAGACATGCTACCAAATACCATATAAACTAACCACTTTTAACCCTCTCACCATTCACACTTTCATTTCCTACCGCCTCAAGGGACCCACTGGAACCCTAACATTTGGTGATCATGTGACTACTCGTCACCTTTAGAATAATCAATCATGTAATGTCCTTAGGGTCTTACGTTAATCACCTATCCAAGGTATGACCCACCTGTTATGATCCTTACCAATCGTGAGGATTTCTTGCCTCCTCTTGTCTTTTAACCTTCTTCATTACGTATTGATTATCCTATACAATACTAGATACTCAATGCTTATCTCTATGTAATTTTCCTCTTTCACCATAATCAACTCAAAATCACCCATACCAATGTGCCCACAATTCACCCATACCTAAAATGACCTCGAATCAACCATGCCTATAATCTTCAATTCATTCTCATACCTCCTCACATTCTTCCTTAGCTTATGGGAAACTACATTGGCCCGAGGTCCCTTTTCATTGGGACTATGTAGGCAACACTGAGGGCATGGGGCCCTTAGAGGTTAGCTCGGCCACTCTCTACCCTAACCAATTCTCCTTTTCCCTTTTCTAATCACATTCTACCCTAGTTAATTTCCCTTTTTTATATCAATAATTGGAAATTAAACCAAACAAAACAATAATTGCTTCACATCTTTACCATCCTCATTCATACATTCATTATGTCTACCATTTCTTTACCATTATCATGCATGTTACTATAAAACATCTCAATGTGACTCATATCATCATTAATTGCACAAATTAATGAGTTACAAACTCAACCAATCCTGACTCCATCCATGCCTAAACCACAACCTGACTCAATCCATGCCTATGACCTGACTCCATCCATGCCTAAACCACAACCTGACTTAATCCATGCCTATGACCTGGCTCTATCATGCCTACACTACTTAGTTTCCATCACATATATAAATCAAAATAGCAAGATAACCACAACCATGTATACATCATGCCATAATCACCATCATCTCTATAAATAAAAACATCCAAACATGTGTATCCATATACATAACTCTCAAATATCTTCGGCACGTAGGCCGGTGTATATAACAAAATATCAAAAACTCTCATGTACATCCTCACTATCTTTGGCATGTAGGCTGGTATATATGTCAAAAATATAATATCAAAAATACATGGAGCTCAATCATCTCCCCATCTGATGTCCAAACTTGTCTCATCTGTCTCCTCCCACGCTTCTCTAGCCCTAACATCCGGATGACCCCCTCTACCTCGCCCGGTCAGCCCCCCGATGGTCTTGCCTTTGGAGATGGCCTTCGTGCATTAGTGGCCTCACCTTGAAATGGCCCTTGGGATCGCTAGCCTCGTACTCTCCACACTATATGTGTGGGATCTACTCCTCTCATTCAAGGTTTACCGTGCTCTATACTAGGTATATGATAAGACATATATACTGCGTTGCCATTAAATGATCCTGATAGTATCTCACCTCGCCTATGAAATCTCTCAATCTAGCAAAGTGGGTAGTGTCTGTGGTGGTTCCATCAGCCTCTAACCTTGCCCTGCTCTAGCTTGAATAATGGAACCCTGTCCTGCCCCTATGGTGGTGCCATCGGCCCCAAAGCCTATGCCTGCGTACCAGGCTCGAAGGGATGCTATTTGTGCTCGTGCAGCCGCCAACCGGCCCTAAAACTTGTAACTTTTCCCCCGTGCTATGGCCAACTAGCCCTGTAAACTTGTCACATGTACCTATAGGGTGGCTACTACACCCCATCTCCATCCCCACCCTCTCCCTCTCCCTCCGGTGTGGGTGCTGGTCCTTGTACTCCTTGTGCATGTAAACGGCCACCTTTACTTCTAGGGTTGTAACTTGTACCTTATCCCCTCTCAAATTCCCCTATACTATGCCCAACCGGGTCACCAAGGTAACCACCTACCTCGTAGGACGTCTCTTTACACTTGTTATGGTAGCCAAATTTGGCTGCTCCAGCCTTTAGCAAGATTACTCGTAGCTATGCAGTCCACCACTACTTGTACCTTTTGGTCACCTCGATATCATCTATCTCGTTGGTCGACCGCCTCGCTCCTCCTACCTGGGCCGGCACTGTAGGTCATGGTGGACACATAAGCCTCTCCACATCATCTCTCCTATACTGAGGGAAGGGTGGAGGTATATCCTATGACAAACCAAATCTGCTGCCCGCCGATCTACATGTATCATCTCATGCTCCCGGCCCACCACCCCTGTATCCACCGGTAAATATGTAGTCCATCCAGCTCCACTACCATCTGCCTATATGAAGGATAGCCTACATATGGCCTCCAAATAATGTCCACACTGGATAACCCCTCCAGTAATCACTGTATAATAGGCTACATCATGTGCCACTCTAGCTGCTCGGTGCTCTCCCATAATTGGCACCCATCGCCTATAGCCCACTCGAACAAAACTAGGCTCAAATTAGTCATCTCGGGGCATACCAATTGGGCACACACACATAATGTGCTCATAGGCCCAACAATGTAATAAGAAGGTACAACACAGACTAAACCGCCATAATCACCCATAAGCCCACAACTCCCTATATAGCTATACCAGGAATGTAGGCCCCCATGCAAATTGAGTCCTACTCTCCACCATGTCATGAAGAACCCCCATCAGTGACCATGGGAATCTCCCACCCTCTACATTAGGTAGTGCAAAACAACACACTGCTCCATCAAAAGTACTACTGACTCATCTCCTCGGGGTAGGCTTGGTACATCACCCCATAGATCATGTTGGCACTATGGAATCCTAAAAAGGCCAACCCCTCTCTAGAAACTAGTAACAATAAACTGAAAGAGTCTACTAGAATCGAATTGGGAACGATGCATCACAATGAAGTTGTAATCGATGGAATCAAAGTAGCTTCAAAGCATAATCGCAAGGAAGAATCGATCAATCAATGGAAGATCTTACATAATAGAACAAAGCTTGGGCATATAGGAAAAGATAGCGGAGTGTCTTGGCATGCTCATAAATGTAAAATGAAGGGATACATATAGGGTGCTGAGTAACCCTAGTGCATGACACTTAAGAAAACCCTAAACCTAACCTTAAACCTAACCCATGTGAGATGAACCTCCATATGAGTGGAGGACAAGTAGGATCCCACACACCAACACCCCCTTCATCAAAGTGGGGTATCGGCTATGATGACTCGAGATAAAACAAGAAGACACTCTTAAACAACTAAGAAAGATGTGTCAATGGGGTCCATAAACTAAAGGCCCGATAAGGCGACCATCTACAAACAACATATTCCTAGAAGACAAAGAAGAAGAAGAGAAGGACTATATATCCCAAAGAATATGAGAAAATGTATAAGACCGCACCCTAAGAAGAGACCACAAGTGAAGAAAACTCACCTCAATGAAGGGCTTGGTGAATATATCAGCAACGATCATTGTCTCAATGTATCGAATGTCGATGATACTATCATGAATAAGCTATCGTATGAAGTGCATATGGATCTCAATGTGCTTCGCCCACTAATACTAAATGGATTTCAGAAAATTGAGACAATGCTCGTGTTGTCACAATATATAATGGTAGGCCACCGAAAGTGGATGCCAAACAAACTTTGTGGTAGCGTTAATCGCTTCTCTCGTATTCTTCCTATGTAGAAGATATCACAATTACATTTTGCTTCTTGCTAGACCAACTTATAGAACCCGAACCAAGAGAGAAACTATAGCCAGAGGTAGATTTCCAATGATCTAAGTCACCAGCCCAATCAAAATCTGTGAACCCAATCAAATCAATATCCACCCCTCTATGATAATGAATGCCATCAGCATAGGTACCGCGAACATAATGAAGGATCCATTTAGCTACTTTCCAATGCAGCTCATGAGGTTCTTGCATGAATCTAGACATGATCCCAACAACATAAGATAAATCCGGTCAAGTGTGAATCAAGTAAATCAAGCTCCCCACCAACTGTCGATAAAGGGTACCATTAACTAAGGGAGTAGAGCAATCAGAAACCAACTTAACACTAGAAAGAAAAGGAGTAGGAGAAGACTTGCAATCGAAAATCTAAAAATGAGTAAGCAAGTCAAGAGCATACTTAGGTTGCAAAATCATAATTCTCAAGTCGATTGTGAAACTGGATCCCAAGAAAGTAATGAAGGACCTAAATTAGTCATGGAAAACTGTTGGCCAAGGTGATCTTCACGTAATAAATGATAGAGGAAGAGCTACCCGTGATCAAAAAGTCATCAACATAGAGAACAATAAAGAGTATGGAGTCATCTTGTCATAAAATATAAAAATTTGGATTAGAGTGACACCTAGTAAACCCCCGATGTAAGTAAAAATGAGTCCATCTTGTCATACCAAGTCCGAGGGGATTGTTTAAGGCCATAAAGAGAATTATTTAACTTACAAACGAGGGAGGGATTATGGACATAACATAGAGGTTTTTCCATGTAGATTTCTTCCTCTAGGTCACCATGAAGGAAGGCACTCTTAACATCTATTTGATGGAATTTCCATTTGTTTGTTGTGGCAATAGCTAGGTCGAGTAAAATAGAAGTATCTTCACAACCGGAGAAAAGGTTTCAAAGATAATCAACCCTAGCTATTTGGGAGAACCCCTTAGCTACTAATCATGCTTTAAACTTTTCAAAATCTCCATTTACTCCATACTTTGTTTAGAACACCCACTTACAAGTGAACAATTTTTCTTCCTTTCGGAAGATGAGTGAGATTCCAAGATTATTCTTCATGAGTGAGGAATACTCTTCATCCATGGTAGAATCCCACTCAAGAATACCTGTAAGCCTCTTGGAATGACTGTGGATAAGAGGAAGAGGTGAAGAAAGAGTGCGGTCCAATGAAATTTGAGTGAGTATGTCTCATATCTAAAGTATCTCCAACTAAATCTCCAAAGATTTTACAAATTTTTCCTAGCCTAAAGAGGACTAGGAGGATCAAGATCTCGAGTTGGAAGTTTTGTCACTCAAGTGAGAAGGGACATAGTTCTCATCATCACTATTGTCATAATTGGAAGACTCAAAGTTCTAATGGTTGGGAGGATCAAGAAGAGGAGCATGCTCAACAATATCATCATTTGATGAGTCGAATTTGAATCAACAAGCTAAAAACCTCAATAGGTAGAGAATTAGAAGTCGAATAAGACTCATCGAACTCAATACTTCTATCAATATAAAGCTCATGAGAAGTAGGATTCAACAATCAATATCCCTTCATGCCATCAGGATACCCTATAAAGATACAAGGTTTGGATTTTGGTTCCAATGCCTTGCATTTCTTCTTGGGAATCCGAGCCATAGCCTTGGATCCAAAGACTCGAAAGTGCTCAATATCGTGGATTGCATCCAAACCAAGCTTTAAAGGGTGTCATGCCTATTACTACCTTGTGTGGAACACAATTCTGAATGTAATTAGCACAATTCACTGCTTCAACCCAATACTGAAAAAGATACTTCAAATGAATCATACAAGTGGCCATCTCCTTAAGAGTATGGTTCTTTCTTTCTACTACTCCATTCCGTGAAGGGCTGTAAGAAATTGTATGCTGCAAGGAGATCCCTTCTAGAAGTACAAAAATCCATGAACCTATTGTTTACATATTCACCTCCATTTTCAGTTCAAAGAACCTTAATAGACCATTCTACCTGTTTCTCAGCAAGAGCCTTAAAGTCCTAAAAATGTTCAAATACTTTAGACTTAAGCTTAAGAAAATATACCCAAGTATATCATGAATAGTCATCAATGAAGGTCAGCACATAAAGAGCTCTAGTACATGAAGGGGATGGAAATGGTCCAAAAATATCGTTGTGAACAAGATCCAAAGGACGAGTATTTCTCTAGGATTATCTCGTTGTCAAAGTTCTTTCCAAGATGATTCCTAAGGGTACAACCCTCACAAAGACCCTTATAAAACTTGAGTGGGGTAACCCATGTACCATTTCATTTTGGTTCAATTGTTCAAGGTAGTGATAATTTAGATGTCCAAAATGCTCATGCCATAGATTACTAATCTCATTTACATGAGTGAGCAAGGCAGTGGGCGTAGAATCAAAAGTAAAGTGGGAAAAGGTAAACAACCGTGAATGGTTATCTACCTTTCCCTCACCCTCGTAGTGTCATTGTTAAGCTCACGAATAATCATCGATTTAGGATCAAATTCCACTTGCATTCCTTCACCAAGGTGAGTAATTTGGTAAGCCGATAGGAGATTGGTAGAGATATCAGGAACACTCAACACTTGGTTGATTGTTCCCCCATCCATCTCTACCAATCCACTACTAGAAACTAACACTCTCGTGTCATTACCTATCATGATTTTGGACATACCACAAGGCTCGATGTTGGTGAAATCAACATGCAAAGAAGCCATGTGGTGAAAGACACCATAATCTATAATCTATGTCGATGAAGGAGAAAATTTGGCTACAAGGGCCTTTCTGTATTCTTATTATATTTTGAACCTTTTGCAGTAGAAGACTCGACCTTCGGAGCATTTGGTTTGATAGAGTCAGAACACCTATTTATTTTTCTCAAGTAATCGAGTAAGGTGATCAATTTGTTTTCTCATACATGTGTGCTCTTTATGACCAGGCTTCTTGCAATAGGAACAAAAATACTTGTTTTTCTGTGCTCTAGGCTCAGAAGTTGAAGTGTTCATGTTAATTTTAGTTTTGGTCTTGGTTTCCTTCTTAGGTTGATCCTTTATTTCTTTCTTCTTTTTAGTATTCTTTTCCTTACTAGTACTTGCTACAAGGGCATGTGACTTGGACTTGAGAGACCCCATTTGAATGAGTTTGTCTTATTCTTAAATGACATGGGATGAAAAAAAGTCAAAGGAGGGCATTTTCCAAGCATTATCCAAGGTAGCTTTTGTAAAGTAAAAAGTTGACACAAAGACAAGATATTCAGGACCTAACTTAGAGAGAATTGACAAGATCAGTTGATAATCTTTCTTCTCTACTTGATAATCCTTTAAAAACAATCTAGTGTGGAAAAATTAGAGAAGAGTGCTTGTAGGTTTTCAAAATCACTAGGATTTAACCATAGTAGTTTGTTTTCCAACTCATGCAATCTCATGTCATCTTGTTGTCCAAACATTCCATCTAACATTTTCCATGCAAGGTTAGGTGTTTTAGAAAAATCAATGTGGAAGAGCAAGTCAGGAGAAACGAACATACAAAGAAGACCTAAAGCTTCATCACTATGATTTAACCACTTAGATTTTTCTCGTGTCTTTGCCGATTTAGTATCAATTCCCATGGTGATCAGAATAACCCTTTACCCCTTAGTTTCATAATTATTTTTGATTTCCACTCGAAAAATTTGAACGGCGTAAGTAAAGGAATTGAGTAAGCATCCATCATGAGGCGAGAAGGAAGGAATGCAAAATAGAAACACAACCACCTAGGATAGTATAGTAACCCCTGCTTTCGACACTTTATAGTTTAGTGCATTGGATACAATTGGGTTAGAATGTGCATCTTGAAATAGTTGGTAATTCATCTTGCAATCAATGTAATAACACGCAAGAAAGGAGACCACAAATAAGTTTTGTAGAGTGCAGCAAGATAACACCGTATATAAGCACAATGTGTAAAAAACATGAAAAGGGATGAAATCAAATCTTGGTTGTGAGAAAAAGCATCTCACGTTGCAATGGATACCCACCTGCTGTAAACTATGGTTGATGCACTCACTAGTCACAAGAAATAATAAGGGTAAAATAAAATGAGAAAATGGATACAAGAAGGGTCAAGATAATCGCCAGAACATCAGAAAAGTGCTTGGAAGGCAAAGAGATGCTTGAAGTGTCACTGCACACTTGAGTGCATGATTAATAAATTTTTTTGACAATAACGCCTAGTTTTATTGTTTGGAAACACCAAATTTTGCTAATTTTATAGCTATTTGGAAAAAAAAATGACGATAAGCGTATAAGAAAAGAAGGAATTTTAATTTATACTAATCGTAATGAAAGATCAAATAAGGATTTTTTGGAATTAATTTAAATGCTTAATCATTTAAAAAAGAACTCCTAAATTTAATTAAAATTTGATCTAATTGTAATTAAATCTAATTAATTTAAAAGGAATTAAATCCTATTAATTTAGATCTAATCAAAAAAGAAATACTCCCCTTTGAATAATTTCCCTCTAAAAATTTGAACACCCCTATTAAAGGAGCTCGGTGGTGAACGAAGGATCTTGTTGAGCTAAAAAAAGTCCTTCAAATTTTGAACCAGTCACTCCAAACCATAAATATTAAACCTGTATTCTATAAAATACCATGCAAACACAGAAGAGAGACCAAAAAATAGAGATCTAAAACTTTCGAGTTTAATAAAAAAATTAAAAATGAAGAAAAATAAACCTCTATTCTTAGCTAATATGCTAAATTTAGCAGCTTAGCTAAATATAGCTGTAAAACCCCTTGAAGGCTCAAGGAGATCTGCACATGCATGAAGAACACAACAAAACTGAAAACTTTCCAAGAACAACTTTTTAATAACGTTAGCAAGATTCAAAAAAAAAAAAAAATAATAAAAACTTGCATAGGGAGGAAGAAATACACCAAGAGTAATCGCAACCAAAAATAACGAGTGCGCGTACTCCGATCTCATCTCTGATACCATGAAAGAGTCTCGTAAGAATCAAATCGAAAACAATGCACCATGATGAAGTTGCACTCTGATGGAATTGAAGTAGCTCTGGTGTAATCAAAAGGAAGAATTGATCAATCAATGGAAGAGCTTGCATAATAGAACAAAGCTTGCACATACAGGAAAAGATAGCAGAGTGTCTTGGCATGCTCATAAATGTCAAATGAAGGGATACATATAGGGTGTTGAGTAACCCTAGTGCATGCCACTCAAGAAAAACCTAAACCTAACCCATGTGAGATGACCCTCCAAATGACTGGAGGACAAGTAGGATCCCACACACCAACAGTAACTCCTTGGATGCCTATGAGGAGATCAAGTACACCTGTGTACCTTCTATAGGTAGTTACAGGATCCTATAAACATCCTCTAAGGTGATCGTGATCTCACCTATCGGTAAATGAAATGTATTGGTTGCCGAATCCCATCTATCGATGAGGGAAACCATCAAGCTCACCTCCTGAGACTACGTACCGGTAGTGTCTGACACTAATTAGACCCACATCTACAACATGGATCCACTCTTTGCACGTCATCTCCCCCTGTATCTCCACAAGTAGGGGAGGTACTCTATCCCTCATCCGCAGCTGGTCCTTGGCCTGCATATAACCAATCATATTAATCAAACTTGACCACACCTGCATGTAACCTTGCTATCCCCCTACTACACCGCTTACCCTAACTAAATCACCCTTTCACCTATATCTATGCCCTAAATCAACACTACCTATCTACCTATCTACCCATGCCTTGGACCCTCACCTATTTCCATTTTTCTCCTCTCACTGATCTTCCTTATTCACTCACCTACCCATACCCATAACTCTACCCCTATCTAACTCTCCCTCCCTCTACCTATATGTCTGTAACCTGTCCATTTTCACTCTTTGAGGGCTTGCCTCTTTAGCCTACTGACCAACATCGGTTAGCATTAACTGACCACAGTCCCACAACCATCGGCATCGATCATCAATCTATGACCGATACCGGTCTTCACCCACCGATGCCGGCTAACAATCAACCAACGTCGGTCACTATCATGGCGACAAACCCACGATGCCTTACCCTTTTTCTACCATACTCATCCTTTCTACCCATTTCCCCTACCAATACCTACCCAATACCCATTCCCACCCCTCATTTACCTAAATCTACCCTCCCTTGTTCCCCTTTTCTCATTACAACCCCCACATTCAAATTTTAAAATTTCCCCCAAAACAAACCCTATTTTCCCTCCTACCCAATTCCTACCCTCCACCTACTCACAAAAAAAAATCAGAATAGCCTCTTACCTCATCATGTTGTCATCTACATGGTGGCACCTTGGGCCACTGCGCGCAGTCCACTTGATCCTCTCCTACTGTGCCATCCCCGATCATCCGCTGGCTCAATCCAATCTAATCGATCACCCAATCCAATCATCATGCTCATAGACCCACCTATCAACCAATGATCACTCACTCTACGGCTCACCAACTCAGCTCCCCATGTCGTTTGGTCACTTTCCACCTCATTCTTCCTCTCTTTTCATTTTCTCCAATTTGGTAAATGACAAATGATTTTTAAAATGTGGCACTTTTTCTTTTTATAGCCTACCTAACTTGACCAAGCGATGGTTTTACCTTGATCGACATCAGTCCTATGCCCTCGCCTACCATGAATGATTTGACCTTGACCGACATCGGTCTTGTGCCCTAGCCTACCATGGTCGGTCCATAGTGACCGACATTGGTTCCTTATAACCGTTGTCGGTTAGCCTACTTAGTCTCTTTCCTACCCACTACCCCTACTTTGCTGACCTGAATCATTTTTCTCCCACCCACACCTGACTTGGACACTCCCCTCTACCCTCCTGACCTCATAATTTACTACTTAACCTCATCCTCATTTGGGGACTCATTATTTTACTAATACCTCATCCCTACCCATGCCGTGACCTAGCTACTTGGACCTGGAACATTTCTAGTGACCTGTGACCTCATGTTCTTGCTATATCTTACGACACATTACCCATGTCATTTGACCTAATGACCTTACCTTAAATTTTTCTATGACTGTTTATCCTGACCTAGCCTTTGGTGTACGTAACATACCTAAACATTCCCTGCACCTAACCTCGCGATGTGTTTTCTAACCATATTCTATACCTTGGATACCTGAATCACCTCAACCTTGTTTGGATAAACCTACCACCCTTAGACAATGTAGATTTTTCCTGCTCTTCAACCTAGTACAGTGCTGAAGTTTATACGTGTGCGTGCATTTTAATGTTACTACTTTTGACCTTGACCCATTACCTAGATTACCCGATTGGACCTTTTACCCCTCTACCCCCGTCTCTCGACCTTCCTTTACATCACATTCACCTTTTATCAAACCACTCACTGATTCTACCTTCTACCTCATCAATTCCTAGTTTGAGGGGATCACCTTCACCCACACATGGGGCAATCACATCTTATTTTTGTCAAGACGCTTACCAATACAAGCTACACAACAAAAAGGGGCAAAATGTAGACACCGGGGTGGGTCACGCTCCCCTTGGTCCCTGTCAATTAATCACCTTGAACACACTCACCTAACCACGGCCTCTTACAACCCACTCTAATATTAATTTAATTAATTAAATTAAATTAATTCATGATCTCATAATATTTATTATTTAAATATCATAATTGGGATAATGCCCACACCACCACCTTACCTAGCCACCTCACCCTAAGACCTATTCTTAGTATGTTGCCATAACTAACTAAGACCAACCTAAACCCTAAAAATCAAAGCCTACATTCCCTCTAACCACATTCCTACCCATTAGAAAGGAAGCTTCTATTATAATCTAGGGAGAAAAATGAACAAGATCTAAGAAATCAAGGGGATCTGCCCATTTTAGTAAACCTAGGAAATCCCGCCCTAACCGATGTTGGTCACCCTAAACTACCACCGGTCAACCTAGAACCATCGTCGGTTACCATTTATTCCCAAAACAACCTTATTTTGAGGTTGGAACATTTTTTGAGAGTAAGAGATGAAACCAGAGTTGCATGCAAGTAGAACTAGCATTTGTACACGCATCAGAGCATTCACAGCCAGCATTAGAAGCAATCAAAGAGCCATTTTCATTCACGGAAGCATCCGGGGAAGAACCATCACCACATAAAAATCCATCCATCTGATCAACTAGCATTTCCATCCAGCCATCAATCTCATACAACAGTAAGTGTTTTAATAACCCACATCCATCTACTTTCATTTTAGTAGGCCTTGTTACTTTGTTACTAGTTTCTACTTGCATTCCCATTCTCCCATCATTAACGTTCACGCAAACTTGATCATCCCTTCACTCCCACCATGAAATTTCCCATACCTGACTTTTAAACATCTCTAAGTGCATCCAAGATCTCCATATACCTTGCCATTTCCCTCTCCATTTCCATTTGGCCTCATATCTGTCCTCACACCAAGATTTTAATAAGTTTCCTCTACCCCAACCATATCAACGCTGATTTTTCATAACCATCGTCGGTTCACTAAAACTAACATCATTCATACCAGACTAACGTTGGTCTCTGTGTTTTACCCTGAGACCAAGAACAGAGCCTAAAATCCCCACCAAATACCCTAAAACATCCCAAAACCAAACCCAGAGCAATTCCAACACTGACAGTGACCTTAACCTTCAGATTCAATCATAGCCTAGCCTGTTATGAATGAATTTGCTTATTGTAGTCGAATGAGATACCTAAATCATTTTAACTACAAAGGATTTCATTTATTATTGACATTGAATTGTTTTAAATAAGTGGATTGATAGCCTTCTAGGGTGTATCACACTTCACAGATCTAGCATAGTCTAGGTGTCCACTTTGCATATATTGTTTAACTTTTGTTTGGTGGTCTTGTTTTATATTTCGAGGTAGTTCCTCATAGCCAAAAGGGAACTCTCACTATCGATGTGGATCAAGAAGTCATACACGTTTAACAACCTTTAACCATCTTTTACAGGTATTCCTCCTAGCCCATTTACCCTTATCTGCTTCATCAATATTCAAAGAAATTCTCTAAGAATCGGGTGAAACATGAAGAAAGAGTAGATTTAATAAAAAATTTTCAAGAGTATCATGACATTTTTGCGTGGAGCTACAAAGACCTATGTGGTTTTGATCCAAGTCTAGCATAACATACCATTTATTTGGATCCTAATGTCAAGCCAATTCATCAAAAATAGAGGCCAATTAATCCCAATATTGAGCCACTAATGAGAAAGGATCTAACCAAACTCATCAAGGCTTGTATAATTTTTCCTATCAAGCATTCATCTTGGGTAGCCAATCTGGTCCCTATAAGGAAGAAGAACGAAGAAATTCAGCTATGCGTGGATTTCAGGGATTTTAACTATGCCTCATTGAAAGATAATTATCCTCTTCCGTCAATGGAGAAGATTCTCCAAACAATATCAGGAGCGCAAAGATTTTCACTTCTTGATGGATATTCTAGATATAATCGATCTTGGTTAAAGAATCTAATCAATTCAAGACAACATTCACTACTAAGTGGGGTATGTATGCCTATAATAAAATTCCATTCATATTATCCAATGTTGGTGCTACTTTCCAAAGAGCCATGAACATGGAATTTAAGGGAATAATCAATGATATCATCTTGGTTTATCTTAATGATATAAATGTATACTCTAAGCATGCAGAAGACCACAGAAGGCATCTAAGGAAGGTTTTCTGAAGGTGTAGGGAATTTGAGGTTTCACTCAACCCTAAGAAATGTATTTTTTTAGTGCATGAGGGGAAGTTTTTAAGGCATATTGTTTCAGTGGAAGGATTGTCAATCGATCCATCTTGGATTCATTCGATTATGTCTTTATCTCTCCTAAGTCACAAAAAGGGACTCTAGAGTTTTCTTGGCACAATAAATTTTGTACGGAGATTTATACCTCAATTCATAGCTTTGGCTAAACCACTAACAACCATGTTGAAGAAAAATATTCCTTTCTCATGGAAAAAGGAAGGGAAAGAGAGTTTTTAAGCCATTAAGACAACAATTTTGAAGCATCTACATTAGTGAATCCAAAATTTTATAGGGATTTCATTCTCTATTCCTTTGTTGGTAAGGAAAGTGTTTATAGAATTCTCACTCAATAAAATAATGAATCGATGGAACAACCAATTACCTTCTTTAGCCAATCCCTAAAATATTATGAGCTAAAGTATTCATTTGTTGAGAAACAAGTCTTTACTGTTATTCAGGATTTGAAGAAGTTTAGACATATGTTATCTAATAACAAAATTCATTTGATGGTGTCTCATCCCGAGTTAAAGACTTTTTGCTAAATAAAGAAATGGATGAAAAACGCATTACTCGGATGGGTTACTAAAGTTATGGAATAGGATGTACAAATTGTTAAGAATTAGTATTCACATGGTTTATTATAATTGGTTAGTATGTTTATATTGTTATAACAAATGTATAACAATATATTAGTACGGGAAGGTTATTGTTTTGTATACTTCCTATTTTATAGGAAGTTGTTCAACAACATTCCTGGCTATATAATAGCCATTGTATTAGCAAGAATATATGGAGAATTAATAATATATTCAGTGTTCCTACTATGTAATTCTGAACCAAACTTTATATTTGGTATCAGAGCGACTCGATGCTCTGTTAAATCTGTGAAGGGGCAATTCTGCATATGAGATTTAGTATCAGAGTCATCCTAATCCATGATGATTTGTTAAAGTGTAGCCAAGGGCAGTTTGCTATTTGCTATTTCCCCTGTGTATGAGTTATTATATGCGGTGGATATTTTGGTTTGTGTATATAATTTTTAGTGTTTGTCACGTCCTCACCTATATTTAGTTTCGATGTGATATCTACCTTTGGAGGAAGAATTGATTTGATATGATATGTGCATTTTGAATCTAAACATACCTGTGTCTGATGCTGTGTAATCAAATCTCCAGCAGAAGATTTTTGGCCACGTTTAATCCTACAGCCGTCGGAAGGAAAGAAAGCATTATTATTTTTTTTATCAAGTTTGGCACATTCTGTAAAGATAAACAAAGACGTCGAAGGATTTCATCGGAATTGCCGCAAAGAGAACTTTCTTTTATATAGGAGTCTGAATGTAGGCCCGTGGAGAGGAGGCACTGCAGGTTCTATCGTTTGTTTGGGAGGATTCAGGTCACATAGATACATGTGCCCAACACGTCTGATGGTATGATAGATTGTTACATGTAATTCATGAATTATTAAATCGGCTCAGAAATTTAGCTTGTCAGACTCTATTTAAGTTTCAAATCCAAACGTTTTACATGTGGCTATAATCACTCATTTCTATCCAAGGAAACGGAAAGAACAGTCCATTCGGCTACAAATCAGATTATGATACTCACGGCTTATCACCTGTCACTATGAAATCACACCAAGGTCTTGGAGTCAACATTCAGATGATTCTCTATATGACGTGTTGAGTATAATATAAACTCTTCATTGAATTGGTCTCGGGTTAGTGTCTATTCATAGTCAGTTATTTTTAAATTTTGTGTCAAGTTTTAGTGTCATTTTAATTTTTTATTAGTCATAGATTTAATATCCTATGTCTATCTAAAGGGTCATTATGTTATTCAAAAGCTTAACAAGTCAAATAATTCCATATAGGTGATTTTAGGATTTTTAATACTCATTTTCATTTAAAAAGTAATCTCATTTTATTACTTTTTAATTTAGTCGAGTCTTTTTGTCCGATTCAAAATAGTCATTGTCAAGTCAAGAGTCAATTTTTGTTTAGTCGTCAAAAGTTCATTGTGGGTCAATGCTATTGTAAAAAGTGTCGTCTTTCAAAGTTCAAAAATAAAAAATTTTGCCCGCATTTCAATTTTGGACGCATTTTCACTTGTACGCGACGTCCAAATTATTGAAGGTATTTTTGAGCTTCATGATCACATCCAGCTGAACTAGCAACATGAAAAATGGAGGAAGGAGGTTGAACAGTGACCTCTCGTCAGTCACCAATGACGGGGCGCGCAGAAGCTGTGGTGGCATATGTATGGTGTGAGTATATGATTTTCAGTGTGGTTTCCATTTTCTCAGTGTGCTTCAGTTTGCAGTGTTCCTGTTGCTTTGAGTGGTGTGATTTATTGTTAATACTGGAAAAGAATTGTATAAGAGAGTAGAAAACTACAGAGATCCTTTGACTGCCGTACTTCGTTGGAAGATGATCGGTCAGTGAATACGTTCATTGGCAATGGTGATCATGTGCAACAAGATCAAGACAACAAGATCTAGTTAGTATGATACAACACAATACATTTTTCCCTTTCTGATTTCTTATTTGGAATTTCACATTGTGGGGGGGAATACATACCAATGTTCCATTCCCATTCTACACCCAAAACAACTTAGTCAAGGAAAGCTTCCAGTGGCAGTGGCAGTTTTCTATGTTGTTCGAGATTGAGTGGTAGCGATCAATGACAGAGACTACAATTAAGAACATTACGATTCTTATAGGAAGTAATGTGAAATATTTTCAGTATTTCTTCTATTATGTGGTTTTGTAATATGCAAGTTGTGTTTCCTACATAATTCCCTGATGTATAAGCATAGTGGTGAATAGTAGCACCAGAGTAAGTCAGTTCATGGATCTTGAAAGGGTTTGTGGGAGGATCCAGAAAACCACACAAGGTGGATAGTTGATGAGGTTCCTGTCACTTCAAGGTTTGTGGTAAGCCTGTTTAAAACCATGGAAGGAGAGAGCCTTTCTTTTGGATCAAGGTCATGAGTCACAGAGTTGGACATGCCACAGGGGTGAGCATACTGCAGTTGAGTGTGTGGATGTTTTTCTACCATGTAAACACTAAGGGGGGGAATGTTAGGAATTAGTATTCACATGGTTTATTATAATTGGTTAGTATGTTTATATTGTTATAACAAATGTATAACAATATATTAGTACGGGAAGGTTATTGTTTTGTATACTTCCTATTTTATAGGAAGTTGTTCAACAACATTCCTGGCTATATAATAGCCATTGTATTAGCAAGAATATATGGAGAATTAATAATATATTCAGTGTTCCTACTGTGTAATTCTGAACCAAACTTTATACAAATTAAGGTCACTAAGCTCATTAGGGGTAAAGGTATATGTCAATAGTTATCTACATATTTAGAAACAAAAGTTGAAAAAGATATACTGCTCCTGAATGAACCTCAAGAAAATGACTAGGTTGATTGGTTGTCAAAGATGAAAAGTTTTCTCCTTTTAGGAGTATATCCTACTGACATGGATAAAACTCAAAGATGAAGCTTCCATCTTCAATCTATTCCTTATGTTTTGGTGGATAATGTTCTCTTTCATAGAGATTTAAATGGTGTTCTAATTCAATGTATAGGATCGAGTAGAAATATAGGATTTTGCAAGAATTTCACAATGGTTTGTCTAGAGGGCATTAATCTATAAAGACTACTATGGTAAAGATCATGAGGGTTGGTTACTATTGGCCATATTTATTCAAGGATACTCATTTCTAGGTAAGGAAATGCAAGGAATGTGATTTTTTCATAGGAAAACAGAGATTGGCAACCCTTCCTCTTCACCCAATTTAGGTTGACCAACCTTTTGTCTAGTGGGGATTAGATTTCATCGGAATGCTTAATCCTCCATCTAGTGATGGACATAAATGGGTTCTCAAGCAAATGACTATTTAAATTGCTTTGGATGGAAGCCATGGAACTAAAATAAGGAAATGAAAAGTCTCTTTAATTTATATTAATTTCAAACAATGCAATGGCATTTATTGGTTTGAAATTAACTGAATGGGCTGTCAAGAATGGGGTTTATCTCAAAAATTCATCAAATTACTACCCACAAGGAAATGGATTAGCCGAGTCTAGTAACAAAAATATCATATGGATCATCAAGTGTACAATGGAAACCAATAGAAGAACTTGGCACACTTGGTATAAATTTGCCCTCGCCGGTAGACGTGATCACACCCAAAAGGGCTATTAGAAATTCATCTTTTATGCTAGTATATGGAAGGGAAGAAAAGATCCTACTATCTCTAGAACTGCCTTCTTTGGAATAGCACATCAAATGGAACTCATGGAAAATGATTCAATGATAGTCAGGTACTCGAACTAATGGAGTTAGAAGAAATAAGGAACACGGCAATGAAGTCCCTAGAAAAACATCAATCTCAAGTTAAGCCAAGTCGGTGTACATGCTAAATTTGACTCCCCTTGGAGTGGACCATATATTATCACAAGTTGCAAAGAAGAAAACTCATTTTTCTTATCAAGACTCAATGGAGAAGAATTTCCCATCCATGTGAATGGGATTCATCTCAAAGATTTCTTTTGACAACAATTTTACATTTGTACAATGTTTGTTTTTTCATTTCCTCCAAGTGCTTTGCACATTGTGTTGTTTGATTTTCTATTTATTTTTCGTTTGATGTGTGCTCTGAATATATTTTATTTTTAGGAATATTTTTCCCAATGGTTTGTATAAGGATACTAGCCTAAGGCTTAGTAAGAAATCATTCCTTGGATGTCACAAACAATTTTAACCTTTAAATTTACCTCTACAGAAGGTTCTTTCAAACAATTGTCAAATTACTTGAACTCGTAGAAAACTTTTCGTACTCAAGGTGTTTTCCTAACTCCAAAGTTCAAATTTTTGGACTTCAAAGGTCTTCTTATTTTAGAGTTTTTCAGTTGATTGCAAATCAATATTTTTATTTAGAGTTTTGAACTCACGAAAATCTAAAGTTCCAAAATTTTGGAACTTCGGACTTATGGGTTTCAGAGTTCTCCTTGGCATTTTCGTTATTTTTCATTGCTGATCTTTGAACTCTAAAAGTTTGAAGTTCTAGAATTTTAGAACTTAATAATTTCAGGTTTCAGAGTCTCACATTACCTTCATGGATATTTTCATTCCTAAATTTCTGAAACCGAAACCTGAAGTTCTGTAATTTTGAAACTTCAGCCTTCGAGTTTCGGAGGTTCGGCCTTTCAAGTCAAAGATTTTGGAGTTTCAGAGGTTGGATTTTTGGAACTACGAGGTTTTCAGAGTTTTGGAAGTCAGATTTTGGAGTTTTGAGGTTTGTGATTTTAGAGCTTCCACAAACATTTAATTTCTAACTACCCCCACATGTGTCAACTTTTGAGCATTAATTCCAAGGTTCCCTATATAAACTCAAAATTTTACCTATCATTTTCACTTGGATTTTTTTCTCTGACACCCTAATTTTACCACATCATTTTGTACTTTCAAGGAATTGCTTTCAAGGTAAATTTTTAGGTTATTTCTTCTTTTTGGTTTATGATTAATCAAGGATTTTTGTTTGTTTCTTTTTTATCTATTCTTCTTTTCTTGCTTAGTATGAAAGATCCTATCATATACTGTTCATCTTTAACCATGTCATCTGATTATTTTCTTAACACTGCAAGCTTCAATTCATGCAAGAATTTAGTATCATCAAACCCAAGGATTGTGCAATAATTTCCTTTTAGATCTCTAGAATATTTAACTTTCACTCTCTTGAAACTATGCCTTTACACAATTTCGAGTTTCGGAGGTTCGGCCTTTCGAGTTGAAGAGTTTTCAAATTTTGGAGGTCAAAATTTTGGAACTATGGGAGTTTTAAAGTTCAGAGTTTTGAGGTCGGGGTTTTGAGTTTCGTGAGGTCGGGTTTTTAAGTTCACTTTTCGTGAGTTTCAAAGGTTAGGTTTTTCGAGTTTCGAGTTCAAAGTTTTGGAACTACGAATTTTTTAGACTTTCAGAGGTTTGTACTTTGGAGTTGAAGCTTTTTCAAAGTTGTTATTTTTAGACTTTCGGACTTTGGTATTTTGAACCTTTAAGGTTTCTTATAGAGTTTTTCAAAGATAAATCAGATTCTGAATTCCAAATTCATGTCAACTTCCTCATCAAATGGCAAGGGAAAAATGAATTACACATTCTTAGGAGTTTCTCCTCACTCATGCCTATATTAAGATTTGGGGATATTAGAGATATTGATCTTGGAAAAGTGGATATGCCAGAATTTTGGGAAATATTAAAGACCCGTAATAAGAAACCTTGGATGAAGGCCATATTCGATAATGGAATTACTCTTGCTAGAGGTTTTCCTTCATCCATGCATTTCCTTGAGTTTGTCTTGGCCACAACATCTCATTTTGATAAGGATTACGATATGGTAAAGGACAATGCCAACAATGTTGTGATCGGGATGGATTCCTTTTTCTTTGAATATTTATTTAAAATTCTAGATGTTGAAGGATATGCAACAATTTCACCAGAAGTTGTAGTTGAACATTGGGATAAAGAAACTAAACTATGTAAAAAGGTCATGATGAAGAGTTACTTGGCCAAGAATGTCATCAAGCTTCCTAAAACATTGTTTCGCTCAGACTTCATCTAGGAAGTAAATGATATTATTGTATTTTTGAGTAGAGTTTTGGGTCTCACTTGATAAGGGAATTTCAAGAATGGATGTTCCTTTATATTTCTACTATCAAGAATAATAAGGAGTTCATATGATGGGGGAACATATCAGTAGTTCAAATTTTTTTCAATTGAGTAATGTATTGACTTTGAAAACTTCTTCATGATTTCCTTCCTCATTTATGCTGCGTAATCGCCACAGGAAAATTCAAAGGTTTGAATACAAAATGTGTTAGAAGTGTGTCACATATTTATAAATTTTATCCTTAAATTACAATGGAAGAAGGAAACAAACATTTTCGTAGGGTCAATGATGTCTTTTTCCTATTCTCATTTTGATAAAAATTGTATAATTGAAGAAATTCGATGATGATTTTAAAGAGGTAAGAGACTGGGGAGCCATCTATCTTCAATTTATAACATTCACATAGATCAGGATTCTAGGTTTTCTAGGTGCTCCTAGAAAATTTACATGATGTCCTACCGATAAATGGATCTTGCTAGAATTGGTTCGACAATTTTTGGATTACCATAAAATTAAAAATAAACGACATAAGATGGGAGTCCAGTTTCCTATTTCAATAGGAAGGTATACTTGTGCTAGTATTTATAAGGCAAAGAATGTGGATGGAGAAATTTTTAAGTTACCTTTTGAACTTTCCATCCCAGAACTAACTTTGATTACTGGGGTAAGTTCATTGAAACAAGATTGGCTAGTTCTCATGTTCCTTAGTTGGAGGATATTTGGATTCACTATCGGGATGAGATTATTATTAGACAATGAGAATATGAGAGGTTGAACTTAGATGAAGTTAAAAAAATGGTATTACCGATATTCAAGAAGAAATAGAGGATAATGATGAAGTATTGTATCCAATTTACAAGAACAATAATGTTGTTAATCAACCTTTGTCATGGATTAATTGGTACTAAGAAGAACATTACAATACTAAGGAAAGGGCAAGGCCCATTATAGAAAGGAAATATTATTGGTTGGATACCTTGGGAATTTCACCCAAAGGGTGATCCAGCAGCAATTCTAGTGGCGCAACTTCCAGAGACCATAACTTTTGCACCGTAGCTCCGATTGACTCCGTTCAAAAGGCAACGGAAAGCTTGGAATGTGTAGAATGTGATGAGAAGGTGCAGAACTTTGTTCGGCAACGTTTGACCCCCGAAATCCGCATTTAAGGGGCCCAAATTGTGATTTTTGTACTGCTGTCTAAAAATAGTAAATTCTAAAAATAGTATGTTTCGCAAAATTAGTGCACATGTAAGTCTTGGAAGATGAAACACCTCGTCTCCCTCGAGACTGGTGACCTTCCACATCTTTCTAGGTGTCCTTTCGTATTTATAAAGTATTATAAATACATATGTAACCGGAAGAAGAGATAGACATCTCTTGGCAGAGATAATTGATGTATTTCGAATTCTTTGAGTAATTTACATCTCTTTTCAGAGATATTTGTTTTGTTCATTTCGACCACATTTCTTCTCCTGCATCTTATTTCCTTGCGACTCCTTCGGTTTCCAACCTTGACCTGGGTCGGCCTTCTTTATCATTCTTCCCTCACGGGTTGGTTCCTGCATCCTCCTTTTGTGCTTTTGTTCAATCTTGGTCCAAAACTTGTATGCCTCACCGAGGGTTTGAAAGCGAAAGAATTCCAAGTCCTCTCGGATGCTCCACAGGATGCGATATTTTAGAATCCTATCTCAAAAATATGGTGAATGAATCTTGCGGATAAAGAATGAAATTTGTCAGTATAATTCGAACCGACTGGTCCTTACTTGTAGGAAATCATGCCTCCTCATGTAAATAGTCAGTTCATCATGGTGCCCCGACTCCAACAGTGGTAATATTCTTCCTTTTGGCATCCACGTAAATCATTCCATGTGGGTTCCTCTCGTGATTCCTAGCTCATCCCTTTCGAGCCCATTCTTATACACACCCCACCTTTGATTTAAGGAAAAGATAAGATGATTTCAATAGAGAAAATGTTATCTTTTCCTTATCAAAAATTGATTGTGTAAAAATATGAGGTCAATTGGTCCAACCATTTCTCTACCGCATCGAATTGATCTTACCTTCAAAAATAGGAATGTCATAAAATTTACTTGCATATTAATGGAGTCGGGGCACCAAAGGACTGATTTACGATGAGGAGGCATGCTTTCCTACTTCAAATTATTGCTGGCAAATTTGGGTGAATTCTTTATAGCATCAAGATCCTTTTGCTCCCAAGAGCTTCATTCACCATATTTTTGAGAGGATCATCCATCCGGTGTTGTCCACCATTGGAGGTTGGAATTCCTCGCAAGCCAACGGTGCAAGTATACAAGGAGTCAAGTGTGGACCACCCAGGAGCTAGTAACCAACCTCGTGAGGGGGATCATACACTCTCAAGACGACTTAGCTCTCGTCAGGTTGATCCAAAACCGAGGGGTTTCAGACTTAAGGAACAGATTAACAAATGTGCCAAATGAATTGCAAAACAAATATCTCTGAAAAGAGATGTAAATTACTCAAAGAATTCGAAATACATCAATTATCTCTGCCAAGAGATGTCTATCTCTTCTTCCGGTTACATATGTATTTATAATACTTTATAAATACGAAAGGACACCTAGAAAGATGTGGAAGGTCACCAGTCTCGAGGGAGACGAGGTGTTTCATCTTCCAAGACTTACATGTGCACTAATTTTGCGAAACATACTATTTTTAGAATTTACTATTTTTAGACAGCAGTACAAAAATCACAATTTGGGCCCCTTAAATGCGGATTTCGGGGGTCAAACGTTGCTGAACAAAGTTCCGCACCTTCTCATCACATTCTACACATTCCAAGCTTTCCGTTGCCTTTTGAACGGAGTCAATCGGAGCTACGGTGCAAAAGTTATGGTCTCTGGAAGTTGCGCCACTAGAATTGCTGCCTGGATCATTCCTCCCTCCTTCAGAAGCAATGGTCCCCATTGCATTAAGATGCCCCATCAGCTGTGGAAATTGCTTCTTTACCTGGTATGCAGTGAGCCATTCACCTTGGTGACTGAGATTTCCTTTCTTTATCACACGATAGAGTTGAATAGGTTGTCCTCTGGTGGTCTTAGTCAAATTGTCCACAATCTGATCTTCTTCAGCTGGGAAAGACTTGCTGGATTGAGCTCGGAGATGTCCAATTGTTCTGTTGTGACTGAAGTATCCAACAAAGGTGGATGGTATGGCTTGAGGAGGTCCACATTGAAGATGGGGTGCAGACCAAGGTAGGGTGGAAGATTTAACTCGAAAGCATTTTCCCCTACTTGCTTAGTGAGAGTGTAAGGACCATACCGGAGAGGTCGAATCTTTCTGTGTGGACCTGCAAGTCGTTCCTTCTGAAGCCGCAACCAAACCTTATCACCAACCTGGAAATGATGCGGAATCCTGTGTTTATCATGGTGATTCTTATATTTTTATTCATTTTTACGTAAAATGTCATGGACTTGTCTTTGAATGTCTTTGGATCAATCTATAATAATTATTATTAGACAATGAGAATATGAGAGGTTGAACTTAGATGAAGTTAAAAAAATGGTATTACCGATATTCAAGAAGAAATAGAGGATAATGATGAAGTATTGTATCCAATTTACAAGAACAATAATGTTGTTAATCAACCTTTGTCGTGGATTAATTGGTACTAAGAAGAACATTACAATACTAAGGAAAGGGCAAGGCCCATTATAGAAAGGAAATATTATTGGTTGGATACCTTGGGAATTTCACCCAAAGGGTTAGATCAATCTATAATAATAGAAGCCCAACCAACACTGAGTCTCCCTACACCCACGAAAGGTAAGAGGTCTACCCAAAAGGCCAATATAACTCTAAGGAAGATCTCATTTGTTGTTGGGAGTTACTCTCTTTCAAAAGTTCCCATTTCCAAGGTTGTGTCCTCTATAACAAAAGTATCATAATTTTTAAAGTTAGTGATTCCCCATTTTTGTCACAAGATTTTCAGCCCCATCCTTCACTACCATTATCACTATATTCAATTACACTTTCCCCATCATTATCCACTTTGCTCCTCCACTCATCTATGATTTTACATCCCCATCCATGTGCCAAGTGTTTTCATCCCTTTCTGTCCTCTTTGTAGGGGAAATTATTGGGTCTCCATTTTCCACTCCATTTTATCATTAACTTTCATGTCCTTCCATTTCCACTTCCACTCTTGTTGCATCCAATCCTAAGGATATTCTCACCTCTACCGCATCTATCATACCCACCTCCATTTCATTGTCAAATGATATTGTTAAAAGGAACGATAACCAGATTGTGCCAAGCCAAGAACATAGATGCTAATCAAACATCACGATCAATAAGATGAAAGAAATTCACCAGAATAACTTTACATAAACCTTTGCAAACAAATGAGTAGTAATATCATATATTATTATGGAACTCAATGAAATACAATGAGAATGGGCCTTGCTTATATAGGCAAGGAATAACAATTTAAGAACTAGTCAAGGTCGTAGATCAAGCCATAAATCATGGAAAGAACTAGTCAAGTCCATAGATTTATGAGAGAACTAGACATCAAGGATCTAGTCAATACCATAGATCTAGGAAAGAACTAGTCAATACCATAGATCAAGGAAAGAACTATACCTAACAACTAGATAATATCTCCTAATATCTAAATAAATAAAAGAAATATCCACACACATAAGTGGGTGAGGATAAATACAATAAAGGTAAATAATGTACCAAGGTGAACATGAGCTAAGGTAAATACCTACTCTAACACCCTCACTCAAGTGAAGCTAGGGGAAAAATAGAAGTGGCATGTCCACAGTATGAGTCCCGGAAACTAGGCCTAATGAGGTACTCATGTATAATATATCTATGAAGAAATCTCAAACCAAAAGAAGGAAAGAATCCTACTATAAGGAAAGAGAAGAAGAAGAAAGAAGATGTTCTCACAAACACCCTCCCAAGAACAATTTTTGAAACCCCAAGCATTCCACACAACTCAAGGTAGCGAGGTGATGAAAAGGATTTGTAAAGATGTATGCAACTGCTGCTTTGAGTAGAAGGTACTCCAAGCAAAGAACTCAATCCTGAATGTGCTACCGAATGAAGTGGATGTGTATCTCGATATGCTTGGTCTGCTTTGGTGCTCAACTGGGTTGTGAGAAATATGAATTACACTTTGGTTGTCACACCAAATTACGGTTGGTGAATCTGTGGGAATCCAAAGTCTATCAATAACTGGTGAAGCCAAAGAATATGTTGAATTGTTGTAATTGCTGCCCTGTACTCTACCTATGAAGATGAAAGTGCAATAGCTGTTGCTTTTTCAACTCCCAAGTAAGCTCGGAGAAGAACCAAGATAGAAAAGATAGCCGAAGTAGAATGCCGTCATCAATAGAACCTACCCAATTTGAATCTATATCCCCAACCAACTAAATAGAACCCCTAATGTAGTGTAGGCCAAAGTGGGACGTGCCCTGTAAATAGCGTAAAATCATTTTTTAGACTGCCAATGACTACTATGAGGAGAATGTGCAAACCGTGATACAAGCCCCTACGAAAATGAAATATCATGGCAAATATAGGTCAAGTACATGAGACTCCCAACCAACTGCCTATACAATGTAGGATCACAAAGTGGTGTGGTACATGTGGATGTAAGAGTAACCCCAGATTGAAAAGGAGATGGACTTGGCTTGCAATCAACCATATCAAAGTGCCTAAGAAGATCATGGGTGTACTTTTGCTGACTTAAATGAATCCCTGAATCTGTCGAGAAATCTGCAAACCAAGGAAATAATGCAATAGCCCAAGATCTGTCATGTCAAACTGTGTAGAAAGAGCCCTCTAAATACTCTAAATGTGGGAAGAAGATCTGCCAATAAGTAATAGATCATCAACATACAAGACAAGTATCACAATATCCTCACCAACATGCTGGAGATACATTGTATGATCGGAATAACAATAAACAAAACCAATAGATAGAAGAAAAGAATCCATCTTCTCATACCAAGCCCGAGGGGCTTGTTTGAGACTGTAGAGAGACCTTCGGAGTCGACAAACAAGAGAAGAATCCTAAACAAATCTATCGGCTACTCCATATATATTTCCTCTTATAGATCTCCATATAAAAAGGCACTCTTCACGTCCATCTAGTATACGGGCCATCCCTATGATGCAGCAATAGAAAGTACAAGGTGTACATAATCCATCTTGGCAATGGGTGTAAAAGTCTCAAAGTAATCAATACCTTCGACTTGTGAAAAACCCTTTGCAACAAGACGAGCCTTATACTTGTCAATGGACCCATTAGTTGCATATTTGGTTTGGTATACCCACTTACACCTAACCATCTTTCTTCCTTTAGGAAGAGATACCAAATCCAAAGTATGATTCTTCATCAAAGAAGAATACTCAGCTGCCATCACATCATCCCACTCCGGTATCCCATGAGCCTTTGAAAAAGATTGTGGATCCTCAGAAACTTCTTGACACAAAATTCCATAACCAGGAAATTGTGCATGATGATACCTAGTGGGTGGAAGATCCTCTATGAAAGGTGCTACCTCAGAAAATGTAGTACAAGCCCACTTAGGCATAGTGACAACATCAGTGGGAATAGGATCCTCAATGGAATCTATAACCTCCTCATCAATCTCCTTAAAGAAAGGATCCTTAAGATGAGATGAAGAAGAAGAAGGAATGGAAGAAGATGAAGAATCATGAGGAGTGAAACGCTCATCAAACTGAACATGTGTTCGAAAAAGAACATCATGTGTATTAGGATCTAAAAGACGATAAGCTCTCATGTCCTCACAATACCCTACAAAGATCAAGGGTTTACTCTTCTTATCCAAATATTTCCTTTTCTTCTTTGGCACAAAGGCCCAAGCATGGCTCCCACTCAAAAAAATGATACATCTGTCTTAGTGTTGGACCATGCTTCCTCTAGAGTCAAATGCTCAATTGTTCTCGTGTGGTGTGTGATTCTAACTATAGTTAGCACGATTAACTACTGTCAAAGTAGATAGGAGGTAAATATCTAGAATGCATCATACAATTAGCCATTTCCTTCAAAGTTCTATTCTTCCTTTCTGCTAAGCCATTTTGTTGTGGAGTATGAGGAATAGAATGCTAGTGAATAATGCCTTGAGTTGCCAAAAATTCAGAAAACTCATCGCTGAAGTACTCCCCCATTATCAGTACGAAGGTTCTTTATGCAACTAGAAGATTGTTTCTCGACCAAAGCCTTGAAGACTTTGAAGTGTGAAAAAACATCACTTTTGTACTTGATAAAATAAACCCAAGTACACCTTGAGAAATTATCAATAAACGTAAGTGCATACTTAGCTCCATTGAAAGAGGGGTAGGAAAAACCATCAAGTCACTATGCACAAGCTCAAGTGGTGAAGAAACTCTCTTAGAAAAATTCTTAGGAAATGGATCTTGGTGTTGTTTCCCTAATGCACAGCCAGAGAAAACTCCCTCAAGACTAGAAAATCTAGGAAGACCATCTACCATACCATGAGTGCTCAACTCCTTCAAATATCTGTAATTAAGATGTCCAAATCTTTCATGCCAAAGCTTACTCTCTGAATCTACATGAGAAACCAATCCTGTCCCTATAGAGGAAGTGTCATCAAAACCCTCAAAGTGATATAGTCTAGAACTATGATCAACAATACCCTGAGCAACAAGTGAATTTGGCTCCAACAAAGTTCGTACTTCTACCCCATGTGGTGTAAAAGTCACTGTTTTCCCTTGACCAGAATGACAAATTTGATACACAGAAAGTAAATTTGTAGTGATGTTAGGAACATATAGTGCATCTTGGATACTACCACCATCAAGTTGTATATCACCTTTTCCTTTAATAGAAATAAAGGAAGAATCTCCAACCTCAATTTTGGAAGTACAAATCAAACCTAGAGAAACAAAAGACTCCTTAGAAGAATTCATGTGATGAAAAGCACCAGAATCTATAACCCAACTGTCTACAAGTGGTGACTGAGATCTCCCAACAACATTAAGTGTTTTGCCATGCTGATTAGAAGGAGGTGGAGTAGAGATAGAAATTTTATGTTTCTTCACTACATCCTCTCGAGGATTGCATTCACTTATAACACCTATGTTCTTCATGATTACTACCCCCACAAAAAGAGCATGAACAGCTAGACTTATTCTTGGATTTAAAAGACTACTTGGGTTTTGAGTTGTTTTCTTTGGGTTTAGGAGAATTTTGAGATGGAGAAGGGGTGGATTTGGTTTTACTATTTGGTTTTCCCTAGCCCTTAGGATTATATGCAACTAATTCCTTTTGAGAGATGGAAGATTCAAGGTGAGAAAATTTGGATTCTTCCCTAGTAAGTCTTTCACAAAATGTTTCTAAGTCAGACATTTTGAATGTGTCACCTAAGGCATCCATGCTAGAGAAAAAGGTAGAAGAAAATATTTGAAATGGTCCTCTCAACTTGGATAGAATCAAGTAAACACACTCTTCATCTTTCTTATCTCTTCCACTCCCCTTCAATTGTGTCAAAAAATGCTTGAACTTAGTAAGATAGTCTATAATTGTTGGAAAATATTTAGGATTAAGAGAGGTGATCTCAATTTCAAGTTGCATGGCTCTCATATGATCCACCTTACCAAATAAATCCTCCAATTTCTCCCATATTTTGAAAGGAGAGTCACATTTTTCTAAATGAAACAAAAGACTATCACTTACATAAGTTCCTATCAAACCCATACACTCATCAAATTTGCACTGGTACTAAAATTTCTCATATTCTCTAGTGAATATTGGTTGTTCTGAAGAAGTTAAAGCCCATAATCCTTTCCGCTTAATTATTGTTTCCATGTGTGGTAATTATGTGTTGTTAATGGCTCAACATGATCTAATGCAGAAGTATATGCCATCCTAAAAAAATCACCAAAATAAATGCAAGAACCAAGCAATGCAACAAGACCCCCAAGCAATGCACAATGCACCAAGAGCCCCCATATTTTGGCACTTTATAATGAGTGTGTGTTACAATATGGCACTTTATAATTATAGTGCAATTTTCAAAATAAATATATCTAATGGAAAGATCATGGAAAAACAAGTGCTTTTGCAAAAATGACAGTCAAAACCGAGTTAGCGATCAAAAGTTACAAGCTTTCAATATTATGCTCTACTATTTATTTTAGTTGCCACTAAAATAGAATAAAATGATCTTGCTTTCACCACACAAATAAAATGAAAGGGGGCTGGAGTTAAGCACCTACTAGTAGGAATCACAAGCTTAAGCCCTCATATGACCATACCATATGACCAAGGGCTAAGGATTTTTATGGGTTGAAATACAATGAGAATGGGCCTTGCTTATATAGGCAAGGAATAACAATCTAAGAACTATTCAAGGTCGTAGATCAAGCCATAAATCCTGGAAAGAACTAGTCATCAAAGAACTAGTCAAGTCCATAGATTTATGAGAGAACTAGACATCAACGATCTAGTTAATACCATAGATCTAGGAAAGAACTAGTCAATACCATAGATCAAGGAAAGAACTATACCTAACAACTAGATAATATCTCCTAATATCTAAATAAATAGAAATATCCACACACATAAGTGGGTGAGGATAAATACAATAAAGGTAAATAATGTACCTAGGTGAACATGAGCTAAAGTAAATACCTACTCTAACAATTACCGGTTCCATTCTTTTATCCATTCTCCAAGTTCTAAACCAACCATGCCACTTTCATTCACATCTACTATACCTAAATGGCTATATCGCCAAAACCCCAAGCATAAGAAAAAGATTCCTCTTGTAGATGTGATAGATCTCGAGTGTTCTAGAACCTACTCGAAAATACATGAAAAATAAACAAGTATAGTCTCTAATTTATCAATAAACTAGTCAGGAGAAAGGTTCATGAAGGTAGATACTCTTGTGGAAGGTAAAACTAAAGAAACCATTACGGAAATAGATTATCAGATTTCTAGGTTTTTACTGGGGAAAGGAAAGACATGAAGGAGTCAAATAGGATGTTCAAATGGCCCTTGGAAATTTGTTTGAAAATTATGATAAAGATAAAGCTTCCAAATATGAATTGAATTCAAAGGTTGAACATCTTACTGCTCTTTTAAGGAAAGTAACAGAACCCAATCCAACTACTGATCCTTCAACTAAAAATTCTTTGGTTGTTTCTTCTGTTTTAGATAATATTTCATATCATGAAATTGAGAAGATAGGTCAGAAGGGAAGAGTGGTAGATGGATGGATAGAATGCATGCTTCAGGAAGCTAATCCTTTGATCAAAATAACTGTTGAATTGTATAATGATTTACAAACTGAAAGAACTTCTATTCATAGGATAGATGAAGTCCTCTCTGAGGATAATAATAATTTGAATCTTAATTTGAATACATGGCAAGAGATAAGAGATGTGGAACCAAATTTAATCCTTCAAGATGGGGCAATTTATCATACTTATAAACTGTTTGAGTTTCAAAAAGATATGGAATTTAGATCCCAAGTATTGTAGGATTTGATCAAGAAATTGGATGATAAACGTGTGGAAATAATGGATGGTCTAAATGATATTTTAGAATAATTTGATAATATTGATTGCAAGTTTTTCAATGAGAATATTTATGCTCTTCCAGTTGACCAAATTAAATCAAATTTCAAATATTTTGTGAAGAAGGATGATGAAGTGACTAAAACTTTCAATATCAATTCAATTTATAGGTTAGTCTCATGCCATAATTTCATAAGTCAGCTGAAGAAAGTAGTGAATAAGTTGAAAAGGTTTCTAGCCAAAGTTGTGAGGGAGATTGATACAATAGATGTGGTAAATCATTATGCATGTGGGCTAGAGGAGAAGGAGGTACAAGGAATCATCAAATGTTTCATTGATTACAAACACCAAATGGCTATGTGGGAAGAAGATCAGGGGAAAACTAAACAAGAGAAAGATGTTGCAGGTCCAAGCTATGAATCATTGAAAGTTTTAGGGTTGACTTAGTCAAACCTTTGCAACAAATTTACTACTTTTATGGGAGCCTCTTCTCATGAACTTATTATACTGTATTTTTAGTAACGTGTTAGTTAAGGTTCAACTATAATGTCTCAACCTCTGGAACTTATAAATAGTTAAATACATTAAGTTTATGTAGACCTTTTAGATCATTTGAAAATTTACTCTTCAAGCTTGGAAGAGTGCTTCATATAATTTGATCCTTTCAATTATATTCAAGACAATATTTTGCTTTATGAAAAGTCTAGTTTATTGTTTTAGTCATTGATCAATTTATAACTTGTGAATGTTTAATTCCTTGATGTGATTGGTTAATCTACCTTTATCCTAGTTATCTTATTTCAATCTATGTGAAAAGTGATATAGTTACTTTTAATATCAGTTGTGGAAAAGATATTTCCTTTTTGTTACAAATTTGCATTATTGTTTATAGGCATGGATGGAGGAAGATCACAAGACATGTGCTTATCATATATCGTTGTGAGGAGTTGATTATGCATTTTAGTGGTTGTATCTGTCATTCAATATACTTGGTGCATCACCTTATCTTTTTTTTATCTCGAATTTAAGCCCATGAGTTGAGTAGATTAGAGTTATTTTCAAATGTTTTATCCTTGCATATTGATCTTAAATCAAGAGCTCCAAGTCTCAAAGGAATCCATCCTTCTCTAGAGGTTCATCCCAATGTGACAAGGTATCACACCTTGGGGATGTTCCAACATTGCACGAGATCACTAAGAGATTCAATGGGTGCATGATCCGTGTGATACTAAGACACTGTCACAGGGACTTTGCAACTAGTAAGGAGATGACCATGCGTGACTCCTATGAAGTATGAGGAGATAAAAAGTTAAAATCACATGAAATATGTTCTTGTTAAAGATAGTGATGAGGATTCCGCATAAAGAATGCACGTAAAGAGGGGGAAACTCCAAGTATGGGTGGGCATAGAGTAAATGCCACCCATAGTGTTGAAATACAGGAAGATGAAGATATTTGTGAGTGAGTAGTCTATGAGACTATTGAACCAAGTGTAAGTATTCATGAACAATTTTTTGATGACGGAGAGAATACCATCAAGTGGAGACAAAAAAATTCATAGTACACCCCACATAGAAGGAAGGAGAGGATGAAGGAGAAGTGAATCAAGATATTAGAGGAATTGTACAACAAGGTGTAAGTGTGGTAATAAAAAAATAAGAGGGTGTGTTTGCTCATGAAGAATTTAGCGATAATGCAAGTGGGAATGATGAGGAAGAGGCACTAGGTACTCAGAACTTGGGTTATATGGATGAACCTTCAAAAATTATTCGCACCTACTTCTAGAGTACTCTGCCCAACAAATAGTTATATGGTTAGGATTGGATGGACCAGAAATGGCCAACATGCACACTTGCAAACAACTATCTTGGAGTATGCAGAATCACATGGATGAGCCTGATTTTTATGTCTATGATGAGGCATACAATTCGAAGAAGATGAGAAAGGCACCTTACACATGCCATGTGACTATTAAGCCAACACAATTTTTAGACTAACAGGTGGGTAATGCATTGGTCAAAGTGTCAATAGAAGTAGCGCGCTTGAATATTTATAAGGTGGAAAAAATATGGGTGCTATTAGATGATAAGAAGGAAAAAGACATAGAGATCAAATGCCTCACTCAGGAGTGAGATAATGTAGTAGTTGAGGCCTAAAATGTTAAAAAGATGGCGGAGCAGATCGCATATGAGAATTTGTAGAAAAGGCCCAATTTTCAAGAGAAGGTTCCTTGGGACTTCAAGTTTGAATTACACTATCTACGCATGACAGTTCACCTACTTTTGGAGGAAGGACTAGCGTGCCTCCTAAGAAAAATAATTTTGTGGAAGAAGCATCAAGGGTCAAGGCTTCAATTGCAAGAAAGATATCTAGCTATGAGGTAATTTTACAAGCCTTAAAATATGAAATGAAGAAGGCAGATACAATATTGGCCATGTGTACAATGCCTGATAACTTAATACAGGAAAGGAAAAAGGTAGAGGAGAATGAAGTTCTATAAGAATAAAATGATGAAACACTCGAGCACACAGAACAAGCTACCTTGGTAGAAACAAAGTACAATACATTGGATGCTGCAAAGAAACAACATATGGATTAGATCAAGGGCATCGGGAAGCTCATTTCCATGAAGGTGGATGTCATGGAAGGGATGGTCTCAGGTATGGCCAACATCCTTAGAATTTTGAATAGTGAGGGCGAAACATGACTATGGATGAGTTAGATTGCGTTGTTGTAGACATCCTTAATAAGACCAATGCAATGCTTAAGGATGGGTATGAGTTTGAGGGATGAATACAAAGTGAATATCCAGAATTCATTTCTGCGAGGAAGATGAAAAGGGTACACAATAAAATGACTCACCATATTCTTTATTCCTTATTCTTTCATTCATTTATCCTTTATTCTTTGGAGTGATAAGGTGATTACCCATTGATGGGGAGAAAATGTACTCTAGTGCGGGGTAATGTTGAAAAGAAAAAATGGCCTAAGTATTGGGTGCATGAATGTAGGGTGTTGGAAGAGCATGCAAAATTGTGATAGGGTTGAAGCACTTAGGATCAGGACTTTGCTATTTTCTGGATAAGGGCTATTTTTGGAGTTAGTGTATTGAGCACATGAAGTCATGAAGACTTGCGGTCCACACAATGGTATTTTGGGAACAAGTGATAGCTAAAAACCATGCATAGTTTAGGCTAATAATAGGATTTATAATCAGAGTTAACTATATGAAGTCTATTGTTAGAGAACTTGCATGTTGTGCATCATATTGTAAAGGCGCATGGTAATTATTAGCATGTGAAATATTTTGAGAAGTGTATTGGTGGTGAAGGGAAATTCCCCACCCCATATATATTAATTTGCATGGTTTTGGTGTGTGTGTATGTGTCAAATTGTAGAGTTATAATGTTGGTTTTGTCACACGATGACTCATGGAGATACTTATGTAATGTAAGACTATTTTTTGTTTTACAATATTTAATAAAATGGTTCATATTGGCTAGATAATGGTGTTGAACATGATTGAATGTGGTTCTTACATGGTAAATATTGTTATAGTTATTGTTTAGTTTATCTTATATATATTCTAAGAACTAGATATGGTTTATGCAATTTGTGTTGTTTACTATTGGTAATGAATCTAAATACCTATAGAGACCATCTTGCTAACATTCTATACAAGTAACTCTAAAGAGGGAACTGGTGCCTTTGCACACTTTAGGTGATCACTTAGCTTAGGTGAGTGATATGCTAGTGTGCCTAGGTTAGTCACAAGTAAATTCTAGGCTACATCAATCATCACTCATCCTATCATCTCATAGTGATATACGTTTAGGATAAATCATCACTTATACATTCATCTCATCGTGATATATAATTAAGCTATAGGGTTCATGCACACATCATCACTAGGTCACATCTTATCACAACACATACACACTCCTCACAACGTATTAGAAAAAATGCACATTATTTGACCATTTCCCAATGACGGACTCTCATTTATGGTTTATTCTTTCTCGCCGAGGGGAAAAAATGGACATCATTGCATACACTTCCATCCACTTGTGGGGAGCATGAATCCTATCACTCCATATTTCATTCCATTCCATTTATCCACAACATGCTACATATTATGGTTACTTATACACTTGCTTACTTTTACTTGTTCATGGTCTCTTTATTACACATGCTATTTAGCTTACTTGTATTTTATTTATCTATATAATCCACACATTTACATTCACTTATTTTTCTAGTTGTGATCGTAGATACAGGTCTCTTACATGCAACATGGATGCTCTCTTTCTACCCATTACTTAGTTATACATGATTTTGACATTTGTCTCTTCCAGGTGTTATTGTTTCTTTTTGTATTTAACACTTTCCATTGCTTAGTTATACATGCTTTTGACATACTAGTTATCTTTCTAACATGCTAAATAGTGCTCCATGTGCAACATTTATTATGCAGAGATATTTGTTTCCATACTTGTTTACTGCATTGTTTGATATTGTTTGCAGGCCTTTCCCTTTGTTTGTGTGCACAATTTGTTATTGTTTGCAGCCATGATGGCCTTGCATGTCTTACGACATAGTGAGTGATGTCCCAGGTTTACAATTCACTTTTTGTGGCTTATTTGTCTTCTTGCATGTTTACATTACTTTTCTTGGTAACTTACACATTGTTTTATTTAGGTTACACATTGTTTTCTACATGCATGTTTGTTTACACTTGTCTTTGGTTAGCCTTCTTGTTTGTGTGTGCCTTGGTTTATACCAAGCACTTTTCAAGGTTACAATGTACATGTGGTTGGTCCTCTTTTGGGGCTGCATTTATCCTATCATTGATGTTGCATGAACCCCCAAAGAGGGGGACATAATTTGGGGTTTTTACATACTAACATAGAGATTCTACACCAGTTCGGTTCATTTTTATACAACGAGTGGGTTCAAACCAGTTTATGAACTACATACACAGAGGATTTTATAGGACATCATGTCCTTAGCATTTTGGGAAGTATTTATAGGTTTTTAGGTTACAATGGGTGTTCCTCTCTATACTACTTCATCCAATGGCATCGGATCACCCAAAAAATAGGATGTAAAGAGATCTATACACACACATTCAGGGAAGCAATTAAAGGCTGGAGGACACAGAGAATTTCCTTACTATATTTCTTTGGCTAATGGTGCAAGATCACCCAAAAAAAATTGCAATACAGGATATCCTTCTACATTATCTTTCTTGACATGGATCAGGTGCACATGTTTTGTTTACATTTTACATTTTTTCATTTATGTATTTTATATTTACTCGCTTTCATATACATGTGTATTTTACATTGTGTTTTTACACATGCATACATACATATTTGAATACTTGATTGTTTTCTCCTTACAAGTATGGATGTATGAGAAACAAATAGTCAAATGGGGAAAATAACAAAAAACGTCATCAAAAAACTTCATGAAGACACACACACACTTTACTATCCATGCGAGTATCTCGTTATCCAATTCTACACACATGACAAAATTAGACAATGGGGTTCTACTTTGATCAAATCACAACATTATTCCTAAGAGCCCATTTCCAGTCATCATGGAGATAAAACAATTAAAATAATTAATAAATGGATAAGTGAGCTCACCTAGCCCAACTCAGAACAAATTGTTGCGTAGCTCATTTGTAATTTGGTGCTAAGCACAATGGGGATCTTGTTCTACACCCACTCGGAATAGAGCTCATGATTCGGTCTCACGGTCAGCTCGAACATAATTTAGGAGAGTCAAGGTCTCAACTTAGTTTGGATTTTGGTCTATGTGGTGGAGCTCTATGTGGATATCACTCGGTGAAGGGGCCAATGCAGACAGTCATAACCATCCACTCTAGATGGAGAGATTATTTTAGGAGCTCGGGGTCAAGTTGATAGGGACCTCAAAGTGTCAAGTTGATAGGGACCTCGAGTGTCAAATTGATAGCCAGATTGGAAATCATCTTGGAAGAATCGCTCATTTGTAAGAGCTCGATGAGAGCTTGGTGTCAATGCAAAATATATCTCGTTGAAACCTGATGGATGAAGGGAACTCTGTGAGGATCTTGACAGAGATCGATGCAAAGAGATATGAGGGTTGAGTCATTGGAGTCAAGAGGTGAGTTACAAAATGGCTCACTTTGGTAAGGCATGCATGTTGGAGCTAGCTCGGATCTTGACTCAGGAGAAAAATTGAGTTCGATGGGGAATTTTGAAGGTTCATTTCCAAGTGGAGATAATGGGATGGCATTCCAAGCCATAAATTCCATAGGGGATATTTTGCATTCGGAAAACCATCATAAGGCTTCCACTAGACAGAGATCCATGGATAATTCTCCGTGGGGTTCCAATGATGGTGGGACAAGGTGCATTCCCACATGCGAGAGGTTCATGTGAGTGGGGATGAGGCGTGTCAAGTCCTCCACTAAGATGCCATCCAAGCTGAGTTAAGTGGGAGGTTAGGAGAAACCTGGAAAATATGCATAAGACCCAGTCATCTAATGAATGTAGGGGACACGATTCCTCAAATATGGCTCTGAATACGGTTGGAGTAAGGGACATACTCAATGAATGAGTGTTTTGATGAATACACATGCATGCAAAATCACTCCAGATAGATTCTATCTTGCAAAATCCATCTCTGCATAACCTTGATGTTTGATTTGGTTGTGTCCAAGATTGAAAGGAGAAAATGTTACTAGATAATGCATAGAGGAATGTTGTTACGAACCGAGTCAGTGTAAGATGATTCGTTTGGAGGTGAAGCTGAGTCGATCCATTTGATAGTCGAGTGAAGGTGGTCAATATGTGGAGCTCATTCAATAAGACAAAAGGAGAATTTGTAAGTTTTTCATTGAGTTTGGCATGGATGTTGAAAGCAAGTTAGATTTTGAATCTCGATGGAGTTATTGAACATAGCTAGCAACTCAGGAAAAACAATGTGAGTTGGGATTGGCCCATCACGCATGGAAGTTGGATAGGCTACTTGGTCAAGGTTGAATGAAGATAGAAAAGATACGAGCTCAACCACGTAGGTGATTCATCACATACAAGAGTAACTCGTTTAGATTATGAGCTCATGGAGGAATGATAGGAGTTAAGGCTATCACGGTCGAGACGGATCGGGCCGAGTTTGTGTGGGAGAATTGAGATCATTTCAGTGGGCTCAAAAGGTGTTTGAAAAGCCATGATGGTGAAGTAGATTGGCTCCAATTGAGCTTACAGAGGACCAATGTGTAGCTTGACACAAATAATATAGGGCAAGCTAATTCATATAATGTAGCGACGATGGGCTTGATTTCAAGCTCAAACACATGCTAACAACAACTTAGGCGAATTGGAGTTTGAGACTTATAGATCAAGTTATTTTGATTCGGCTAAGTCATTCGATAGCTTGACATGAGATTGTTCGGTTACCTTGCAAAGTTCAAAGTGGAGAACATAATTCGAAAGACTCAAACTATGGTGGCTCAGTCAGAACTTGATGGAGCTCAAAATTGTGGTGAGTCGATCCTCATGAGGATCGGATCGGTTACATATGGAGGAGAGATTTGTTAATGATCTAGATTTGTGAATGTATGCATGACACCAAAGATAAGATTAACACATCCGTATCATCCAAGGAAACCCAACGGTCGAGTTCCGAGATGTGGAAATCATGGAAGCCTTGGATAGCTTGTCTAACTGGGTGAACATGGTGAGCCGATATGTAGGAGATAGCTCGGTTATGAGCCACAGGAGTTCAATAAAGGCTTAGGATCGGGAGGAACTTAGAATTCATGTCGATGAACATTTTTTTGCAAAGTGAGGAGATCTTGGAAAAATTAGAGGGAAGCTCGACAGTCAAGTGATGCCAAGTAACTCGGCTCGATGCGAGGTGATAAGAGGCTGAGAAACTCGGTCGATGCAAATGTGGAATGCATATGAAGAATTGGAGCATACATTGAATAAGCTATGAGTTCGAGTCAAGATGTGCCCAATCCAAGGAAGAAGAAGAGTTTGGGCTTCTCTGTTAAAATTGACGAAAGGATCTTGTCATGATAGAAAAGTGGGTTTGAATTTAGACAAAGAGATTGTTGCACATGTAAGTTTGGGTATGTTTGTATATTTCACATGAAAATGACTCGACAGTAGGTAATGGAAATATTTTTGGAGTTAGGAACTTAGAACAATCTTGGAGACAACTCTATATGTGGAGTTAAGGGCCGTGTGGCTTGGTTTTGGTGAGAGGTATTGGGAAATCTCAAGAGCTCAAATCAAGCTCGTGGAGATGAGTATAGGGATTCCGAGACCAAGAAGGTAACAAATTTGATGAGCTCGATTATGAAGATGGTGGTTGGCTTGAGGAATTGAGCTACACAAGGCATATGAAAAAGGCATTGGCTTGGTGAGCCACTTGCTAGGATGGGAAACTTGCCTTGGCTGAACCGGGAGATGGCCACATTGAATGAGAAGCTCATGTTTCCTTGGATTTGGGCTCAGGTTATGTAGCAATTAAAAGATCTTGGATGCTTAATGGCTAGAGGCGAGTGAAGAATAACCAATGGTGGGAGCATAGAGTGTTGAAGTGTTTCGATGATTCCCTGAGTAAAATTGTGGTGAGCTAGGGATGAACCAAGTTGAGGCCGAGTCACTCGGTGGTGAGCTTGCAAGTCGAGCTCATGGGTATAGCCAAAGGGAAAGGCTTTATATGGACAAAGCATACGTGAGATCGACTCATTGAATTAAACCATGCACGTAGTGAGTTGGTCGAGACATCAATGCAGAAAGTTCATCAGATCAACGTAATAAGAAAGGAGCTTAGCTCATTCGATGTGAATGTAAGAGGAGTTCACCACATATGTTAAAACCATCACCTAATGTGTGGAAGTCAAGTCTTTACCAACTCGGTGAATAAAAGGGAGCTTGTTTAATGCATTCGAGAGACATCACTCGGTGTTGATTCTAGGAAGAAAAGAAGATCTCGATGAGGAATGAGAGCTTGGTTGTGGTGGAGATAAAATATCTCAAGCCCAACTCAGTGAGTTATCTCAGGGAGCCAACCACCGACTTGGGATATTTTTTTCCTTTTCCTCATGTTTCCCCCTTCAGTACAAACCTGGTCAACGAGGTTCCCACCATAAATAGTAATTAAATTAATATTTTTATTTAAATATTTTATTAATAATATTTATTATTATTTTAAAAATATTTTATTTAAATGTTCTTTTAATTAATTGAGAATATTAGGTCAATCGACATTAATGGCACATGATGGAAGATTCTCAAAGTGGTTCAACCAACTATAATAAATACATCATGTACCTTCAATTTAGGAAGGGAATTTATGAATCCTTCTCTCCTCTCTCTCAACTTATTTTATAAATGTAAGTTGGAAGCTCATTTTAAGGGGTTCTAATAGGTTAGACAAGTTGGACAGTTAGATTTATGAGACAAGTGCATATTTTTTCAAGAGTCCTCCTTCTTCTGCAACTTGTTCTTGTATGTTGAGGTAACTTTCAAGCCTCTTTTCCAAGACTGTAATGGAAACCAATGCATCTTCTGAATGTATGATGCATCATACACATTGTTGAAGTAATAAAAGTGTGTGTTTTGTGACTAATCTCGATCCTTTCATCCTTCTATACTTCTTTGTGCCTTTTCTCATGCTTCGTGCAAGTACACTTTGTGCAAGTTCAAGATTCTATTGCAGGTTCTCGAGTTTTGTGCTTATCAAGTGATAGAGTATTCGCATGCGGTTGAGTTGTGGTGCTTTTTCACCCTTCTCAAGTTCATCCTTCTTCACCTGGAAGACCGATAGATTATTTTTTCTGATCAAGTTTAACAAAGGAACACATGCTTCCTAGTCTATGGTAGTCATGTACCCTCTCTAAGTCAGCAGTAGGTGAAGTTGACTTGTGGTGGACACACCCTATTCAAATTAACCCTTCATGAGTATGGAAACACCCTTTATTTGGTGCATCACCATCCTTAGTATAGTTTAATTTCTGCAAATATCTTTCCCTAAAACCCATGAAAATGTTATCATAGGTCTAGATAACCATTTTATTACACTAGGGGTAGTATAAAACTTAGTTTAGGAATAGGAATCGGCTTTCTCTAGAGATTCACCTCAAGCCCAAGTCCCACATCTTAAGAGGTGATCTCATGTGTCCTAATCACACCGAATGTCCTGTTCACATTCTATCCATTCAGAGGGTGTAGTGATTTGGTGACAACATGTATGCTACACACCAAAATAGCTACACATGCATTTCACCCAAGGTTCATTCTCATCATTTTTTATTTCTGCATTTTTCATCTTTAGTTTCCACGTTCCTCCATATTTTTTGTCATTCCACGCTTTGTATATTCCTTTGGCATGCCTTTTTCATCACTCTACATCGGTATCAAGTATGCATCTCTATTTACTTTATGTTACCAAAATCTTCACTCACCAACATAAAGTGGGGGAAAATTGTAGTCACAAAATCATGCACTTTAGACATTATTTATTTCAGTCTCATACTACTATTAAGAAGCTTATTTAGTGAAGAAATTACTAGTTAACCCCTATTTTTGGCCATCTTATTTCACTTTATTTCATCATTATTGACCTCTTGCACCCATATACCTAGTCATATTCTATCATCCCACATCATTTTAGCCTCAACATGGGCACCTAGATTAGTGTTGGGGCACCGTGGGAACCCTAGTCCCACTAGGGGCACCTCCATCCTTTTTAAAATTTCCCGTCACTTTTTGGCTCTTTCCAGATATTTGAGGTATTTATATTTCTTGTGGTTGACCTTTTCAGGGTTAATTATAAAATTAGATCAAGATAACCCTATAAATATAAAGTTATGATATCATAATGATGGATCTAACATCACTTACTACTATTCGTCCATCTAGAGTCACATCTATCTATTGCATTGGAGATCATTTGCATCCACATAGCTCGATCATCAATAAACAAGTATAGGACATATGCATCACACTTTATAGGGCACACATTCTATTAAATTTTTACATTTACTTATTTCTTGCTACTTCACAAAGTGGGTCTAACACAAGAGCACCTAGGGAACCTCATGAACACACTCACGTAACTACATTTGAGTTTGAAATGTAGTGCAATGCTTAGTTAATAAGCCCACTAGTGTGGCATTTGAGGTCAATCCAACCCATTCATTTTTAGGTTTTTATATTTCTTTTGGTATTTTGCATGTCTTTTCATCATCTTGGATTATTGGTGACATCTAGCATGAGACAATGAATGTAATGCAACACACAATGAATGTTCAGATCATCTCTTAGTCCTATGAAGATCAGTTTAAGAGATTTTTCATAGACTAGGGCACCCAATTTTTAGACCATTGTAGGTTCCCCAATTCTCTTCCAGGTGCTCCAGTCTAGTTAGATCCTCAAGATCTATCCTTTATGGGATTTCTACACATTCGTTCCTACTTTTATATTTTCCAATTGTCAACGCAACACCGTTATGTGAACATCTATTATTCAACTGAGTTCTTTCCTCTTCTCTCTTGCACATTAGGGTTAGTATTTCCTTTTGTTATCTCAAATTCATCCCTCAAGGAAAATTGGATAACTCACATGATTTCTTCAGTGAGCAAGTAGAAATGGCTCAAAGGAAAAAATTCAAGTTTTGGAGCTGCTTGTGGCTTCTCTCTAACTTCCTCATCTAAGAAAAAAATGCAAAAATGCAAAACATTCAAAGCATGTGCTAGTGTATTACGAGAAAAATCAGGTTTTTGGAGCCCAAGTCACATAGGTATGCGTAGGACATATGGGGCTCGAAAAGCTGAAATGGCCACTGGTGGTTCAAATTGGCAAAATCAGATGTTTTTGTCCCATGTGGTCTGCAAGACGGTTGGGACAAAAATACAATGGGACACGAGTTCATCGAAAGGCTGAAATCACCGCACTAAGAGAAAATCGACAAATTCGGAAGTTTTTATCCCACGCGGTCCACAGGACGGTTGGGACACAAATACCGTTAGAATCTAATTTTCTGAAAGATTCAATCACAAAGGGATGTGGGTGAAGCCGTGGTCAACCACCCCAATGGCCTGATTAATGGCCCTGACGGATTGGTTAACGATGGGACAAACGGGACACCAAAATCCCACTTGCTGATTTACAAAGTGGGTCGAGCGTGATGTAGGTGAAGTAGAGGTGCTCGTCCTAAGTTGCACAAGGGACATCTGGGACACCAAGACCCGAAATACTTGATTTAACAACATGCAAGGGAAAATAATTCAAATCAGACCCCGAACTTCAAATGGCCATAACGTTTGATCCTGAGCTCCGATTTTCACAAAATTTGACTTTCTGGAACAAGCACAATGTCCTCTATGCCACAAAGGAAACATGAAAATAAAGGAAACATATCTAGCTCTGATTAATTAAATTCTTAGTCCCATCAAATGACGTAAATGCCCTGAGACCCAAAATAGTGCCAAGACTTAATTGATAAATCATGAATTTAATGAAGAATTGATGGAGAGTTTCAGAAAACATACCCACTTGAACAATGGTTTTATTTGGTAGTTGGAATGCATTCAATGAAGCATGGGATGACATTTCTCACTGTTGTAAGTCATGGGATAGTATGGGGGAGTTTTGCAAGCAACATGCTATAGTTTAAATCCATTTATTACCTTTTACAAGTGGTTGAAGGACATATTTTAGGATTTTCATTTTCCCTCTCTCTCTCTTCTCAAATTTCTATAAATTGGAGTGTTGGGCTCATTGTAAAGGGGGTAGTTTTAGGGTAAAAAAACTCTGTAAATTTTTTTTGTGAAGCCAATGTGCTGTAGGCCCTTGTAGTGGAGACCTTGCATGGTGATCCAGGCCCTTATCTTGTAATAGATGGGGATTTTCATACTCATGAAATAGATACAAGTTTGTGGATATTTCTTCCCCTACTATGTTTGTTTGCATTCTTCTTGCCCTTACAAGCTTATTAAAAATATATTGTGTCTACCTTATGTTGGTGTCCATTTTGATCTTACACAACCTTTTCCCTAATTTTCTTTTCACTTTGTATTTCCGAAACATTTTCTACTGGTTTTAATGGGTAAAATGAAGTTGTTTCCTTTGTTCCCATGCCTTATTCCATTTGAAAATCATTTGACATGCCCCATTTTGCAAGAATACTCAAGTTTGTCCTTTTTTTTGCCCTAAATTCTTCAAATCTGTGGGCTATGTCATTTTTTCCATTTTCCTGATAGTGAAAGCTTAAAAATGATTGTTTTATACCTATATGCCTTTGAAATATATCCTGTGGTCAAGAAATGCTTGGAATCATGTTTCATTTGATTCTATTTCAAAAATTTCCTTCTTTGGTGAAAAACTAGATTCTGGGCACAACTAGAAAATTTTGGTGTTTTTAATGGTCAAACAGGCGTATTTTAGCCATCAAATTATTGTTGAGAAGTTAGAGGGTATGTGGCGGCATCTAATTAGCTGAGGAGAAGCAAGGAAGTGTTATAACTTATCATTTTTTGCCTTTTTGGCAAATGGGGCATTTTCGGGCCTAGGGCTCCACTTTTCAAAATTTTCCTACTTGGAATGTTTTGATTGGGTGAGGGATGCAGATGGTGGAGGTTTTGAAGTTTTTTTCCTTTGGAGGTAGAAAATGTTAAAGTGAAATTTTGAAGCGCGACCCCGTGGCCAATCACAGGTGGACACGTGGCCTTGAAAAGGCAAAATGGGGGTGGATTTTGGGGTCACTTTGAAGTTTTAACTTCAAATGGATCAAAGTTAAAGTATGGGCTGAAGCTCCACAACCAATGAGGAATGGACACGTGTCCGTAAAAAAACAAAAATGGAGAAGTGGGCCAATGGAAAACTTAATGATTTTTTAGCTTTGTTTTCTAAAGTTAAAAAATGGGATGCATCTCTGCTCCAATCAACGATGGACATGTGGTGAGCAGAGTGGGTCGGCGGAGGCAAAGGGAATTTTTTCCCTTTTGTAAAAAAGAATCAAGGTGAAAGTTTGAAGCACTAGCCCACGAATGAATCAATGACCGATACGTGGCAGGGAGGAATCAGAGGTGTGGGCCCACGGAAGAAAAATGGAAAATTTTCCCTTGGTGAAAAAGGGGTTAAAACATGAAATAAGCCTACGGAATTTTAGCGATAGAGAGCATGACACATGTCAAGGACAAGAGGCGGAGGTGCGGGCCCGTGGGGAAAAAAGTGAAAATTTTCCAAATTCCAAAAAGGGTCAAAATGCGCAGAATTGAGCTGCGATCCCAATGGGACCCACCATATGCCACGTGTCATCACCAAATTTCAAGGGCGGAGGGGCGGAGAAAAAAGTCAATTTTTTCCATTTTTCCAAAAATGTTAAAAAGTCAAAAATGAGCCCGAATTCATTCCCAATCATATTTTGACATGTGGAGGGCCCAGATTGAAGGAGAAAGAGCAGATCAAGGGTAACTATACATTTTCATTTTTGGCCACCATTTTTGCTCCAGGAAGTGTGGAAATGTGAATTTTGCATCATTTTTCATCAAATTTTTGGTGAATTTGTGTCCTTTGTGCCTGCAAAGATCAATGCAAGTGGTTTTAGGGATTAATTTGTATATTTGAGGTGTTTTTGAAATAAATTTTTACTCAGGCCCGTGTAAAACGTGAAATATCAAATTATAAAGTGCATAATCAAATTTTGGGAATGATAAGGATGAAATGATGAAATGAAAGAGGTCTGCATGCTTGGAGAATGAAAAACGTGCCTCCATAATGGATAATGATGAAGGATTTGTAATGATTCACCATTTTTGAAACACCTGACAACTTTGGTTGCAAATTTGTTAAATGTCCCTATCTATAAATCATGTTGGAATTTTGTAACAAACTTGATGCTGGGAATATTCTTTTCTTGGGAAAGAAGGATCAAATGAAATTGAAAGTCATATGATGCATGTTTTTGAGACATGCAAAAGGTTGGAGAAACTTAGAATTTCACGAGAAAATTTGGGAAGAAGCCCATTCTTTGAGGAACCACCTAAGAACCATATATAATTCCTTTTTTATTAGATTTGTATCATGTTGAGTTGGTTTTAGTTATAAAGCCATCAACAAGTTTTGAGATTGTTCTTATAACATTCCCCTGCCGATAGATTTGATCATTTCTGGATTATTTTGTGTTGTCTCTTGGCAAAATTTGCATGCACTTATGTTCGAAATGTTTTTAATTAATTTTTCTTGCTCATGTTGCAGTCTTGTGTTTGAAAACTCTTTTGATCATACATGGTTTCATTTCTTGTTGATAGTTTAGTGGCATCTACAATTTCACATTTAGAAGATATTTCATTTGATAAAGAGATAAAAAAATTTAAAATCACTTTAATTTCCTTGAATATAGAGATTGTTGTAAACCTTTGGGTGTACCTTAGGTCATGATAAAATAGAAATTTCTAGATGCTTTGTTGGTTCATCTGCTTCAAGATTTTGTGCAGGTTATCAAATATTGTGTGGAAGAGTGCAGATTTGGGCCTCCATTTGGTGCACATATCCTGGTTGAAGGAGTATCTTAACCCTTTTTGAAGCATTCTGCTATGTGGGTCTTACAAATTTCTTACAAAGTTCCTCAAAGAATTTGGAAAATTCTTCTTAGTCTTGTCTAAAATCTCCCACCAAAAATTCATTCAGAATAACTAATCCCACCCCATACTACTCCTGCATTGAATTGTGTATTAACAAAATAATACAATCCATTTACAAAAATGAACAAAGCAAATCAGGATCATACCACGTCTCTAATAGCCTCAGCCTTGTTTTGAAAGAATTTCCATCATTTAGTAGTGACAAATCTGTTGAGTTTGAATAATGGAAAATTGATCATGTTTTCCCAAGGAAATATCCATACAATATGCATAGTATAAGGATATCTCCACCTCCTTCACAAAACAGAGGCTGCAATATAGGTTCTCTTACCTTGGTTGAAAGGCACAACCTAAAATAGTGAGGATTAGATCAAAATCATTTCAAGGTGCTACCCACTTCTTCAAATCCTGAGTGCTAACAAGTCAGATAAATTACTTCCCTGGCTACAAAATGACATATAAATCATTTATCTACCTTTGAGTGTCTTGTAAAATCCATGATGTTGCTCAAGTTGTGAAGGAGATTAAATCTAGGTACTAACACCCAAATGGCACCGTTTCGGGAACATTATTCAAGATTAAAGATTTGATGCTCCGGTAATACTTCTTCTATGATTTATGTGCAAATACATTGTTGAAGCATCATTTTATAATCAGATTTGTAAGGATTGAGTGAAGATATAAGTTTTGCCTACAAATTTTATCAGTTTTAGTAGTAGTTGCACTTCATTTGCATTTGTGATTGATAAATTCAAAGAAAGGAAGGTCCGATCTATAATGTTGGGCACTATTTTTAGTCTTTGATAGATATTTGATGAGTATTTTAGTGCATTTACACAACTAGGGTGAAAGTCCTTAGTGGCGACTCCATGTTGTTCTAATCTTGATAAATACCAATGTCTTAACCTTTCTGTCATTTACTTTGGTGTTGCTAATCTCTACAAAATTGGAAGGAAGAATATCTCTCTTCATTAGAGACTCTACTAAGAAGTGCATTTCTGATTTAAGAAACTCTGATTTGGAAGGGAGAAGAGTTTAGAAGGTTGTTAAAGGTTAGACATTAGGAAAATATATATCCATTGCTGAGAGAGATCAGCCTTTGGTAGAGGATTATCACTCTTCTTCAAGTGATTCTGATTCAAGCAATCCTCTCATAAACTTGTTTACCTTAGCTAGTGAAGGTCCTTCTACTGTACCGGGTAAGTTCCTTCTCCAATTTGCACCTGTGTGTTTCAATCCTACTAAAATTTTCCAAGAAAATCAGCATTTAGAGAATACTAGTCTTGTGAATCACATTCTTGAGCCCTAAAGACCTTGCACTCCTCATCAACTTGTCTCACCCCAAGATAGCCTCCACCAAACAATATGGCTCTGCCTAGACCTCCATTTTTTGTTAACACCTTTGGTCCTATAGACTTTAGAGGAATGGATGGTTACCCAAATGCTATCCCACAAGATGTCAGAAATAGATTGCCAAAATTCCAAGGTAACAATGCAATAATTGGTGATCAACATCTCAAACTTTTTTTTAACATGATGGAATATTTTGAGATAGAGTTTGAAGATGTGTATATTAAATTGTTCATTCATACACTAGAAGAGGATGCTAGGGATTAGTACAAGGCTCTTCTTGATAATTCAATTGATTCTTGGATTGAGATGAAGAATGCATTTAGGTTGCAATATGGTGACAAGACTGATCCTAGATTTCTCTTGTCTGAGTTTGAGAATATCAAGAAGAACCTTAATGAATCAGTCCATGACTATAACACAAGGTTTAAAAAAACTTTGAGAAGGATACCTATTGGTTTGAGGCCCTGTGATGAGTCTTGTTTAATAAAATATGCAGATGCATTTGATAAAAAAGAAGCCTATTACCTAAGAGACAAGAACCCTACAAATCTAAGACAAGCTTTCACCATGGCACTTCAAATTGAAAACAACATCAAAGCAATTGGGAAACCTCTCAAGAGAGATGGTGTAAATTTGATAAACCCTAAAAACCTCAAGCTAGCAAGGGTGTTGATTTAGAAGAGGTTGTGAAAACTTTGGCAGGGGCTGTCAAGGAAATCTCATATAAGTTGGCAAGAACAAAGAAAGGAATTGGAAAAACTTCACAAGGTCAGCCAAGAACACAAAACGATGACAAATTTAGCAATCATCCTAGAGGTGATAAAAGGGCAGATGATAGAGGGAAAGGACCCATGGGGTCTGCAAATAGACATCCTCAAGCATGTGAAGGAAGAGTGTTACATGATCCCTAACTGCTAGGGTTATTGCTGTTGAAGAAGTTACTAATATTGATTGGTGTGATAGGTGTTTTTTACCCCATCCTCCATGTGAAGTGGACCAGCAAGATGGTGAAGTTAATAATGATGATATCTACATGATGGGTTGTTCTTCAAGTCCACAAGGAGGAGCAACATCTACTAAAGTGATAAGTGCAAGGACAACTACAAATTTTTGGGATTGCATCAAATGGGTACAAGTTTTCCTTCCCCCTCATACTCTTGAAGTTGATGTAGTGCAAGATTTTTAAATTCCTAACAATGACTTTGAATACTTAAGAGATTTGATGATTAAGAAGTATGATGGTGGTATTCCTTTGGAGGAAGATAGACAATTGTTGATGAATGTTGTTGTAGCTCAAGAGAAAGATTATAACACTAGAAGAAAAGTTGTTAAAGGAGTTGGGCCTCAAGCCAAACCTAAAACACCCTTGCTCACAAGCATTCCCAAAGAAGCTCCTAGAAGAGAAACACTTGCCAAAAGCTCTGTTGTCCCAAGAAAAAATTACAGTCCTCCTCATGCCCAAGCTACCAAGAATCCCATGCCATCTGATGAATCTTCTTGTCTCCCTTCCAATGCTATTTTTCCAAAGAGTGTTCCCTATGACATAGCCCAAGTATTGAGCCAAATAAAAGTGAGTGTTCTAATCATTGAGTTGCTTAGAATTCCTAAGCATAAGAAGAGAGCATTTGAGTACTTGGGGTTGAAAGAAGAGAAGACTACTCCAAGAAGAAATGTAAATGTTGTTGAGATTCCTCCTCAAATAATTGTTGACCTTGAAACACCACCAGTAGTAGAGGATCTTGGAGAGACACCTGAGGTATATTTGGGGACATCCTTGGTTGATTCCCAATTGAATGTTGATCCATTCTTCACAACTTTGATCATAAAGGATAGGCTACTTCACAATTGTATGTTTGATTCGTGCATCATGTAATTTCATGCCTCTAGAAGTCATGAATGAGTTGGATATCAAAGTGACAACAACCTATGGAAAATGTACTACCATGGACTCAAGAGAAGTGTTGGTTTTGGTTGTGTGAAGGGTTTGGTAGTGTAACTTGCATCTTATCCCAAGAGGAATTTAAAATTGGATGTTGTAATTGTTGATTGCCCTGCCAAATGGGGTATGTTATTGTCAATAAAGTGGGCTGCAAGTGTTGGAGGGAGTGTCCAAATGGATATGTCTTTTGCCACCATTCCCATTGAGGGCAGCCTTGTCAAGCTCTATGGAGAAAAGAAAATGTTGCATCTAATTGAGGATCCAAACAATGCTTCTTATGAAGTATTATTTACTGATGTTGATGTTGATAATTTTATTAGTTTTGATGATGGTAAAGAACACAAAATGGATCATTCAAAGTGCCTTGAATAGTTATGTTCTCCTTGGACCTTGCTATTTGATGGAGCTTTCTCCAAATTTGGAAATGGTGCTAGTGTAATTCTGATTTCTCCTAGCTTGGAAGAATTTGTTTTTTCCTTCAAGCTTAATTTTGAATGTACTAATAACATTGCTAAGTATGAATCCTTGTTGTTGGGTCTAATAATTGCATGGAAGTATGGTGTCAAGGACATCATTGCAAAGGGAGATTTAGAGCTAGTTGTCAAACAAATAATAAAACTGTATGCTACAAAAAATCAACAGATGAAACAATATAAGCATGTAGTTTGGGATCTAATTGAGATGTTTGATTCCTTCAATATATTGCACAATGACAGAAGTTTGAATGTTTCTACTAAAAATTTGGGAGTGATGGGGTCAAGATTTGGAGATTGCACCATTTCACCTTATTGTGAGTACAATGTTGAAGTGTTCACTAGGCGAGCTGTCCCTGAGAACATAAAGCATTGGCAAGTGTTTGATGATGATGCTCAAGTGAAAAGGTTCTTACAAAATCAAGGTGAGTTTGTGGATCAGCATATTGATTGGGAACCAATGGTGTGTATGACTGAAGGGAGAGAGACTTTGTTTAGAAAAGATATTATCTAATTGAAAACTAACACCATTCCTAGAGGTCTTGTTGCTCTTGAGTCAAATTTTAGCAATGTTGATTACATCATCAATAGAAACATATCTACCTCAAGGGATGTGGAAGAGCATGACTTGGGAACAAAGGACAAACCAAGGAGAGTTTGGTTGGGTAGCAGTTTAAGCAAGGAAGAAAAATAGTCCTACCTCTAATTGTTGAAACAATATCAAGACTGCCTTGCTTGGTCATATTCAGAGCTGAAAGCATATAGAGAGGACTTATTTCAGCATGAGATCCCTCTTGAAACAAATGAAAAACCATTCAGACATAAGCAAAGGCCAATTAATCCACTCCTCTCCATGAAAATGCAAGATGAATTGAAGAAACTGAAGGAGGGAGGGATCATTCAGCCCACAAGGTATTCATCTTGGGTTGCAAACCTTGTGCCAGTCAGAAAGAAGAATGGAGATATTAGACTTTGTGTAGACTTTAGAAATCTGAATAGAGCTTCATTGAAAGACAATTATCCTTTTCCAAACATGGAGAACATGCTGTAGTTAGTGACTGGATCTGAATTGTTGTCCACCTTGGATGGTTTCTCTGGCTACAATCAGGTTGTTGTCAAGGAGTTAGAAAGATTTAAAACTACCTTTACCACTCCTTGGGGAACATATGTTTATGTGAGAATGCCTTTTGGTCTCATGAATGCTGGAGCTACCTTCCAAAGAGAAATGGATGTTGCTTTTGTTGGTTATATAAATGACTTCATTGCAGTTTATCAGGATGATGTGACTATATTTTCAAGGAGTAGAAAAGATCACTTGCAACACCTGGAGTAGAGAATTTGGAACCTCTCTCAATCCACGAAGTGTCACTTTGGGGTGCAAAAGGCCAAGCTACTTGATCATACTGTTTCAAAGGCTGGTGTCATGATTGATCCAGAGAGAGTAGAAGCAATCAACAGGGTGCCAATTCCAAGAACGAAGAAGGGCATCCAATATTTCTTTGAGAAAATCAATTTCATTAGAAGGTTTGTGTCCAATTTTGCTAAGTTGACTCTTCCTATCATATGCATGTTAAAGAAAGATCAAGTTATCAAGTGGGAGGAGGCTATTATTCAGGATTTTTGAAGCAATCAAAGAGGCACTTAAACGTGCACCTGTATTGGCAGCTTCGAAGTACAAGAAGCCTTTCCAAATCTTCTCCTTTGCTTATGAAAATACTATTACATCTGTTTTGATCCAAAAGGATGAAGATGGGGCTGAGAGGCCTATTGCCTTATTTAGCAAGGCTTTACAAGTTGTTGTGTTAAATATACAATCATGGAAAAACAAGAATTTTCCTTGGTTAAAGCAACAAAGGTTTTCAGGCCTTATATTTTAAGCTCAAAAGTTGTTGCTTATGTTCCCCACACCATGGTAAAAGACATCTTAACAGAGCTGGAGATCTCAAGTAAAAGATGTAGATGGGTGAAAAAAAAACTACAGGAATATGACATGGACATTCAAACCACAAAGTTGGTAAGATGTTTGGGTCTTGCTAAGCTCATGGTCGAGAGAAACTTGTAGAATGTGGAAGTGAATGAAGTAGAAAAAGAAAGGGAAGATGTTCTTGTGAAATTGATAAGTTAAGTGGTACAAGGATATAATATTTTACCCGTGAGACACCTATGTTGTCCCGATAATTTAAATAAAAATTATAACAGTAAAAGATCCCTCAAGTGGCTTCTCAAAATACATCATTGACTTTGGGTGGCTTGGAAGAACCCCGAAGGTGTCCTCTTGAAATGTGTAATTGAAGATGAAGCTCCCAAAGTAATTGCTGATTTCCATGGGGGAGTTTGTGGAGGACACTTTGCTAGAAGGGTTACAACACACAAAGTTTTGAGAGATGGTTATTAGTGTCCTACTCTCTTCAAGGATGCAACAATGATGATTAGAAAATGTGAAAGCTTCCAATGCGTTTCTTTGGAAGAATGAAAGCTTTAGGCTCCCTTCCTTTGAAAACTATATCAATTGAAGCTCCTTTCAAGAAATGGGGATGGACTTTATTGGTGAGATCTCAGACCCTTCTAGTGCTGGACATAAATGGATCCTTTTAGCCACGACATTACTTCACCAAGTGGGTAGAGGAAATCCCCACCAAGAAAGCAACACATCAAGTTGTTATGGACTTCTTGTTGAGTAATATCATATGCAGATTTGGTGTGCTAGTTAAAATTATGGCTGATAGTGCCATGTGTTTTGAGCTAAACCTTTGATGGCAATGTGTAAGGAGTATGGAACCGGTTTGACTTATTCTTCAAACTATAATCCCCAAGGAAATGGACAAGCTAAGTCCAACAATAATAATTTTTAAAGATCATTAGGAGGACCTTGGATTTGAATAAGAGAAAATGGGGTGAACAACTGAAATTTTCAGTTTAGGCTGATAGAATCACTACCAAGAGAGCTACTGGTAAGAGCCCATTTGACTTGGTGTATGGAAATCAAGCTCTAATGCCCTTACATGTGCGTTATCTTCATTTCAGTTTTTTCAATAGCTTGAGGATCAAGAGGTCAGTCCATATGAAGCAAGGATTAATTAGATTATAGAGCTAGATGAAGAGAGAAAAGCATCCAACTAGAGGCATGTTATATTTAGAGAGAAGTTGAAAAATTTTTATGACAAGAAGGTCACTCCTAGGGCCTTCAATATTAGAGATCTGGTGTTGTTATGGGACAACCGAATTGAAGATAAGGGCAAACATGGAGAATTTGATGCATTATGGATGCGCCCTTACTCCATTGATATCAGAATTGGTGAGAATACCTTTTTTCTCAAAGATTTAGATGGGGAATTTCTTGAAATTTCTATTAATGGCAGGCATCTGAAGCATTTCTTGGATTATTCCTTAAATTTGAGGTATGCACAACTTGTACAATGTATAGTGTTTGGCTTTTTCTCTATTTTTGGTGTTTTGTCGGTTTGTGGTTTGCCTTGCTATGTGGCAGCCATTTTTGTCGGGTTCTCAGCTAGTTTTTGGTGGTTTTGGCTCATGAATCCTTTTCCCAATGGATTATTTTGGCACTTGGTCTACTTATTGTTCTTGTGGCACTCACTGGGAGTGCCCATCCCTAAGCTGGAGCCAATGTTGGTGTCCATTTTGATCTTACACCACCTTTTCCCTAATTTTATTTTCACTCTACATTTCCTGAAACATTTTCTACAGTTTTAATGGGTAAAATGAAGTTGTTACCTTTGTTCCCATGCCTTAATATAATTGAAAATCATTTTACATGCCCCATTTTGTAAGAATACTCAAGTTTTCCCTTTTTTGTTTCCTAAATTCTTCAAATCTGTGGGCTATGTCATTTTTTCCATTTTCCTGATTGTGAAAGCTTAAAAATGATAATTTTATACCTATATGCCTTTGAAAATTTATCACCGTGGTCGAGAAATGCTTGGAATCATGTTTCATCTGATTCTAGTTCTAAACATTTCCATCTTTGGTGAAAAAACCAGATTTTGGGAACAATTGGAAAAATTCTATGTTTTTGATGGTCAGATGGGCGTATTTTAGCCGTCAAATTATTGCCGAGAATTTGGAGGGTATGTGGTAACATCTAATTAGCCGAGGAGAAGCAGGGAAGTGTTATAACTTATCATTTTTTGCCTTCTTGGAAAATGAGGCATTTTGGGCCCAGGGCTCTATTTTTTCCAAATCTACCTACGTGGCATGTTTTGATTGGCTGAGGGGATGCAGATGGTGGAGGTTTTTGAAGTTTTTTTCCTTTGGAGGTAGAAAATGTTAAAGTGAAATTTTGAAGCACGGCCCCATGGCCAATCACAGGTGGACACATGGCCTTGAAAAGGTAGAATGGGGGGCAGATTTTGGGGTCACTTTGAAGTTTTAACTTCAAATGGATCAAAGTTAAAGTATGGGCCGAAGCTCCACAACCAATCAAGAATGGACACGTGTCCTAAAAAAACAAAAATGGAGAAGCGGGCCAATGGAAAACTTAATGATTTTTTAGCTTTGTTTTCTAAAGTTTAAAAATGGGATACATCTCCACTCCAATCAGCGATGGACACGTGGCGGGAAGAGTGGGTCGGTGGGCTAGCGGAGGCAAAAGGGAAATTTTATCCCTTTTGCAAAAAAAGACTCAGGGTGAAGGTTAGAAGCATTGGCCCATGAATGAATCAGCGACCAAAACATGGTAGGGAGAAATCGTAGGCGCGAGCCACGAAAGAAAAACGGAAAATTTTCCCTTGGCGAAAAAAAGGTTTAAACATGAAATAAGCCCATGGAATTTTAGCGATAGAGAGCATGACACGTGTCAAGGATAGAGGTAGAGGTGTGGGCCTGTGGGGGAAAAAGTGAATTTTTTCCAAATTCCAAAAAGGGTCAAAATGCGCAGAATTGAGCCGCAATCCCAATGGGACCCACCATATGCCATGTGTCATCACCAAATTTCAAGGGCGGAGGGGTGGAGAAAAAGGTCAATTTTTTCCATTTTTCTAAAAATGTTAAAAAGTCAAAAAGTGAGCCCGAATTCATTCCCAATCATATTTTGACACGTGGAGGGCCCAGATTGAAGGAGAAAGAGTAGATCAAGGGTAACTATACATTTTCATTTTTGGCCACCATTTTTGCTCCAGGAAGTGTGGAAATGTGAATTTTGTATCATTTTTCATCAAATTTTTGGTGAATTCATGTCGTTTTGTGCTGCAAAGATCAATGCAAGTGGTTTTAGGGATTAATTTGTAGATTTGAGGTGTTTTTGAAATAAATTTTTACTTAGGCCCGTGCAAAATGTGAAATATCAAATTATAAAGTGCAGAATCAAATTTTGGGAATGATAAGGATGAAATGATGAAATGAAAGAGGTTTGCATTCTTTAGAGAATGAAAAACATGCCTCCACAAGGGATAATGATGAAGGATTTGTAATTATTTTCCATTTTTGAAACACCTAGCAACTTTGGTTGCAAATTTGTTAAATGTCCCTATCTACGAATCATGTTGGAATTTTGTAACAAAATTGATGTTGGGCATATTCTTTTCTTGGGAAATAAGGATCAAATGTAATTGAAAGTTATATATTGCATGTTTTGAGACATGAAAAAGGTTGGAGAAACTTAGAATTTCACGAGAAAATCTGGGAAGAAGCCCATTCTCTGAGGAGCCACATGAGAACCATTTCTAATTCCTTTTGCATCAGATTTGTATCATGTTGAGTTGGTTTTAGTTGTAAATCCATCAACAAGCTCTAATATTGTTCTTATAACATTCCCTTGCTGATAGATTTGATCATTTCTGGATTATTTTGTGTTGTCTCTTGGAAAAATTTGCATGCACTTATGTTCTAAAATGTTTTTAATTTGTGTTTCTTACTCTTGTTGTAGTCTTGTGTTTGAAAAATCTTTTGATCATACATGGTCTCATTTCTTGTTGATAGTTTAGTGGCATCTGCAATCTCACATTCAGAAGAGATTTCATTTAATAAAGAGATAAGAAAATTTAAAATCACTTTACTTTCCTTGAATTTAGAGATTGTTGTAAACCTTTGGGTGCACCTTAGGTCATGATAAAATAGAGATTTTTGGATGCTTTGTTGGTTCATCTGCTTCAAGATTTTGTGGTAGGTTGTCAAAGATTGTGTGGAAGAGTGCAGATCTGGGCCTCCATTTGGTGCACATATCCTGGTTAAAGGAGTATCTCAACCCTTTTGAAGCATTCTCGCATGTGGGTCTTACAAATTTCTTGCAAGTAAAGGTCCTCAAATAATTTTGCAATTTCTGGTTAGTCTTGTCTAAAATCTCCCACCAAAAATTCATTAGAATAATTAATCCCGCCCCATGCTACCCCCGCATTACATTGTGTATCAAAAAAAAGAATACAATCCATTTATAAAAATGCACAAAGAAAATCAAGATCATACCATGTCTCTAACATCCTTAGCCTTGTCTTAAAAGCATTTCCATCATTTTAGTAGTGACAACTCGTTGAGTTTGAATAATGGAAAATTGATCATGTTTTCCCAAGGATATTTCTATACAATATGCACAAGATAAGGATATCTCCACCTCCTTCACAAAACAGAGGCTGAAATATAGGTTGTCTTACCTTGGTTGAAAGGCACAACCTAAAATATTGAGGATTAGATCAAAATATTTTCAAGGTGTTACCCACTTATTCAAAGCTTGAGTGCTAAAAAGTCGGATAAACTACTTCCCCACTACAAAACGACATATAAATCATTTATCTTCCTCTGAGTGTCTTGTAAAATCCATGATGCTGCTCAAGTTGTGAAGGAGATTAAATTTGGGTACCAACACCTTATACTCTGAAGGGATTCATTCTCATTATACATGTATGGAATATTGTTGTGAATGCAGTTTCTAGATTGTGGAGAACTTTTATCACCCCTTCTAGTTTGCACTTTGCTCCTACTTTTCACACATTGTAAGACTCTTCTCGCTCTCTATTTTTGGTGTGTCACCACTTTAGTGTAGGCTTTGTTTTTATGCACTCTCTCTCCTTAGTCCCTTGGAAATTTAGATTAGGGAAGATAGTTTTTCTTGTATTAGAGTAGATTGTGGAAGGTAGTTTAGGAGTAAAAACCAGCTTTTCTCGGTGGTCTATCTCAAGTAGAAAGTCCCACAACTTGGAGATAGTATCCATGTTATCCAATCACACCGTGATCTCAAGCACACAAACTTGTGCAAATAATAGGGTGTTGTGATTAGGTGATAACACCTTTTTCATAGTTGTTTAGCTTATTTGCATACTTCTTTACTACATTTATTTAATTTATTACAGTTGTTCATAGCTTATATTAACTACCCCATTAAGTTAATTTTAGTTAATCACATGACCAAAGAGCAATCGTTAATTTCCTTCGTAGAAACACAAGATAACATTTACATGGTACTATGGAGATATGTATGGGATACACCCTAAGATATGTACACATAAGATATACATCAAAGATGTAAGTTAATAAGACAACCACATAGAATAATGAATCCAATAGTGAGGGATATATTGAAAGAAGAATAAAAAAATTTATTGTATGCTTGATTCATATATGCAATTTCAGATAATCAATGGGTGTCACCCGTTGTCATTTTACCTCATAAGAATGGAAAATGGAGAATCTGCATATACTATAGAGAGCTAAACATAATGATAAAGAAGGATCATTTTTCACTTCGTTTCATTGATCAGGTACTTAACACTCTTGCTGGAAAAAAATATTTTTCTTTCCTAGATGGCTATAGTGGCTACAACTAAATTCATATTACACTAGAGGACTAGGACAAGACCACATTCACATACCCATGGGGAACATTTGCATATTTTGTTCTTCATTTTGGTTTGTGCAATGCACCTGGTACATTTCAGTGAGAAATTTTGAGAAATTTTTAAGATCTAACCAATGACTGCATGGAGGTATATATGAATGATTTTACGATTTATAAAAATACTTTTAATGAAGCAATGAAGAATCGAACAAAGTTATCAAGAGATGCAAGGAGCATAACTTGTCCTTAAGAAATAAAAAATTATACATGATGATGTTTAAAGGAATAGTGTTGGGGCATTATCTATCAACTATTAGAATTCAGGTAGATCCAAAAAAATATATGTGATTATAAATCTGCCAACACCAAAGAAGAAAAAATATGTGAGGAGATTCTTAGGACATGTTGGGTATTATAGAATATTTATACATGACTTCAGTAAGATTACAACACCATTATTTATCCTACTAGGAAAATATGTTGCCTTTGAGTAGACTGAGAAATGTGAGGTTACATTCCAGAATTTGAATAAAATGTTGACTTTAACTGTGTTAAGAGGACCAGATTGGAGTTTTCCATTTCACATTCATATTGATGCCTCAGATCATGCCATTGGAGTTGTTCTAGGAAAAAAATGGAATCATAAACTACACAATCTACTATGTCAGTAAGAACATGCAACATGTTGAACTCAACTATACAATCATAGAGAAAGAATTCTTAGTAGTGGTTTATGTTATCAATAAGTTCAGCACTACATCACAGGTTATCTAGTATTCATTCATACTGATCATGCAACAATTAAATATTTAATCAATAAACTAGTTGTAAGTAACATAATAATCAGATGATTGTTAATTTTGCAAAAGTTTTATGTTGCCATTATGGATAAGCTTGGTAAGAAAAATGTTGTCAGACTTTATTTTAATAATGGAGAATAATAACGAATAATGAGTAGTGGATATCTCTTTTCCGCATGAGCACCTATTTTCCATCTCCACTAGAACACCTTAGTATGCTGATATAGCCAATTATTTGGTCTTAGGTAAGACACCTCCACACTATTTATATTCTGAAAAGAAATACATTGTTGAGAAAAGTGAGAACTTTTCTTGGATAGATAGTTGTTTATTTCACTCAGTAGTGTGATAATGTTATGAGGAAAATATATGATGTCGTCAAAACCTATCATAGTGAATCATGTGGAGGACATTTTTCTTCAAAAAGAACATCACAGAAAGTATTGACAATAGAATATTACTCACCTACACTACATAAGGATGCAACATTGTATACAAGAAGGTGTGATAAATTCCAAAGAATGGGTAAGCTTACCAAATTAGACGAAATGCCATTGTAGCTGTTGTAAATTTTTTCCCCCAGGAAAAAATGGATAGTATGATAATACTTGTGAGACCAAATATTATTCCATAAAGATTTTGGGGTTATCAGGATAAATTCAAGCTTTGAAAGCCTTATATGTTATTCGGAAGGTTTGGGATCCTCTGGGATTGTTCCTTCTTTTTCATATCTTGGAGGTTCAAATTGGTCTCGGAATGAGAAAATTGCCTTTGGAAGGGCCCATACTTGCTCAACTCAAGAAAGAAAGTTAAAATTGGCATATATTTTTTTAGGTGTCTTGTCATACCCTCATGTCCCATTTTTTCATAGAAAATTTTAGAAGTTTAAGAAAGGACAATGTAAGGCTTGAAAATTTGTCAACGCCAATCACAAATGGGCACGAGCTAAAAGTGGTTGAGCTGCTCATTGAGTTAGTTGGCATGTGTTAGTGCAATTTACGTAGAGCGAGCTCTACACCGAGCTCATTTCGGTGGTTGAATCTACATTTAGAAATCAAGAAATTGGGATAGTGAGCAATGAAGGTCGTGGAGTCATCGTAAGACCAGAAGCTCAGGAACGAGGCAGGCCAAGTTGAATCAAGCTTTCAGAGTTTAATTTTGGGGATTCTTTGACAATTCCATTTTAGAATTTCGAGATTTTTGGGATTAAAAATGTCAAGCGAGTTGAAAATTCTGAAGCCGGAACCTCGAAACTCCGAAATTCAAATTTTTGGGGAAAAATTTTGGAAAAATTTTCGGAGAAATTTTTGGAACTTTCCGGTTTGGAATTTCAGAACTTTTGACTTCGGAGATTTCTTTCAGGAACTTTCCTCTGCAAAATTTCAGAGATTTTTCTTTCAGTTTTTGAAGACTTTATTTTCGGAATTTCTCCAACTTCAGGCTTCCAAAACATAAAGCTTAATGTCTACTTCCACATCAAGGGGAAAAGAGAAGATGAAGTAGGCTGTTGAGATATACAGTGAGTTATAGGGTGCGAGAACCACCATTTCTAAAGTGGATGAGGCATTTTTTGAAGATAGTAACAACCTGAATTTGAACCCAAATCAAGTTGAGCAGCCATGAGAGGATAGATTCGAGCTTTGAATCAGTCAAAGTTGTAGGGTTGACTTGGTCAAACCTTTTGCAACAAATTTGCTATTTTCATGGGAGCATGTTCCCTTAATATTAATGACATTTCTATTTTTAGTTAAGTGTTAGTTAAGGGCCCAACTATCATGGCTCAGCCTAAAAGGCTTATAAATAGTTGAGTATAAGGAGTATTAGATATAGAATAGAGAGAACAAAGGATACATATTATTTTTGGGAGGTTACTCTTCAAGCTTGGAAGAGTACTCCAAATATTTTAAACCTTTCAATTATATTTCAAGAGTAACATGTTGCCTTGAGAGTTCTGATTTATTGTGTGAATGGTTAATCATGTATGTTTTGTGAATGCATAATTCCTTAATGTGAATGATTGATCTACCTTTATTTCAGATTATTTTATTTCGTGTTGTGAGTAAATGGTATGAATAGTATTGATATCAGTTGTGAAAAGTTCAGTTTTCCTTCTATTATTTAAAGCTATGATATCATTGTCTATCAGATGAATGAATTCCTTGTAAGTGCATGTGTTATATCCTCATGATAAAGTGACTGTGTTTTGACTAAGTGTAATCTATCTGTTGTAATCTTGTAGTTTAACAAAGGAACGTATGCTCTGGTTTGTGGTATTTGGTACCCTTTCAAGTTGCAATAGGTGAGGGTGGTCAACGATGCAAGCATCCTACCCGCATTAACCCTTCTAGAGTGTAAACACCCCTCTATTTGGTGCATCACCATGACTAGTGTAGTTTCTTTTCTGTAAATCTCTTTCCCTAAAACTCATGAAAATGTTAGCCTAGGATTAGATAGTCATTTTATTACACTAGGAGTAGTACAACACTTAGTTTAGGAAGAGGAATCGGCCTTCTCTAGAGGTTCACCTCGAGCCCAAGTCCCATAGCTTGAGAGGTGATCCCATGTGTCCCAATCATACCAAACATCCTAACAACGTTTTTGTCATTCGGGGGTGCAGTGATTTGGAGACAATAGTAATTTGCACAACCGGTGGGACAAGAGGAACATCTTTCATAGGTGTGTGTATTGTGTTCATTTAATTTCATTAAGTTGTTGTGCTCTTAGTGAAATTTCAGCCTTAGGAGGTATACCCAAGCACAACTAGCAAATCCATTGGTCTAAGTACCCTACTCTCTGTGTTGCATAATTTTATTTTATCCATTTTCCATCTAGTTTTCTTCCATATCTTTCCATTTTCTCTCATTCATGAAGTTGTGCAATCATGGCTTCATTTCCATAGTGGGACTCCCACTTGCAGCAGCAATGATTCTTTCCATCTTCAGGATATTACAATCCACCTCCAAACCAATTTCATGATGAATATCAATTTGAGCATGCATGTTCACATAAGCAAGATGTAGGTCAATTCGGTTATCCATCAAACATGGGCGTTACTAAAGAACAATGGCATGAATATTTGGGAATCTATTCCACACCTGAAGAGGATCACTTGCAGAAGAAGGTTTGAGATTTGGAGCATAACATGGTATGAATAAGGATCAATGAAATGACGAAGGCAGCTCAAATTGGCTTCAAAATTCCATACCCATGGATTGGCCATATACCATGTGAGCTTAGCCCTCAACAAAAGCTTCAATTCATAATCAAGACGATGAATCAAGTTGGAGAATGGATCAAGAAAAGGGACATTTATGAATGTAGTGTTAGTCAATCCTATCAATGGGAGGCCCCTGCATTACCACCTTACAACCCTCTTCCCGTGTTTCCATCTATGCAGTTTCAACTTGAACCCCATAGTCCTAATCTTCTAGTTTCTACTCCTGCTGAGAATTCCTTTCCTTCACTTCCTATTCCTCCATTTCATCATGAATATTCCATGTCTCATCCTTCTAAAGTTCCCTCTTTTCTATAAGGGCCATCAAGACAATATAATGAATCTCTTCCTCAAACAAAGTGAGGGAATTAGTTAAATCCCAACCCAACCCTCCTCTTGTGGTCCCAAATCCATTTTGGGAGGAGCATTGTCAAGAAATGAGAAAAAGGGAGGAGTATGTGGTCAAAGAGAATAGAAAAAGAGAGCATGCAAATAATATGAGGAAATGGGATGCAAAACTTAACATCAAGAAAACTTCATTCCTGACTAAACCTTCTGTAGAAGTTAAGGCTCAAGAACAAGCATGACAAACTAGTTTTGTACAGAAAAAAATAGAGTTGAATGAAGAGGACTAGTAGTCTACTTATTCATAATGTAGTATTCATATTGGCTCAGTCCCATCAGAGGAGTTTGAATCACCAAAGGTGGCAGAGTCTGTTGGAGAAGAGAATGTGGAAGCTAAAGAAGAAAGACTCTCAAGTGTACAAGCTGATTCTTATGAGTGTAATGATCCTACCTGTCAAGCACGTCAAGAAATTACATCACTTTTGGAGCATTGTAGTGACTTTCCAACATCATCATCGAATACAACAACTGATCATAGCAGGATTCTTTCCATGATGGACTCAGAAGTTTCAAGTATAGATTATACCATGCAAGAAGTTTCAGATTCTTCCCCTTCTTTGTCTTTTCAAAACTCTATTTTCTTAGATGAATTTGATCTTACAAATTTTATGTTTGAAGAAGATAAAGGTCATGTGAAATTAGTTGCTAATTCAGGAAACACCATAAGGGAAGTTGAACCCTTTGAACATTCGGAGAACAAAGAAGAATATTTTATACTAGATTCGAGGAGTATTTGGATGTAGAAGAGCCTATAGAAATACCCACTCTGGAACACCTATAGTTTCAAGGTTATATCATTGAATGGGAAGACATGGATCATCTGCAATTATTATGAATGAATAAAGAGAGGAGCATGCAAGAGAAACTAAGTCAACTTTGAAGATTTTGGGTGAAGATGATATTATTGAGAGTTTCTTACTTTAAATTGTGAAGTCAAACTTGTTTGATGAACAAGTAATGGTGGAAGGTGTAGACACTAAATTTAGGTCATACTCCCCTTTGTTCCTCGAAAAATAAATATCTTCATCGCATTCACCTAGCCATGGTCCCCTTCACCCCACTAATATTAATTTAATTAAATTAATTCATTATCCTCACCATATTTATTATTTAAATATCTTAATTTAGATAATGCCTACACTTACACCTCACCTAGACACCTCACCAAGCCAACTCACCCTAAGACCTATTCTTAGTAAGTTTCCATAACTAACTAAGACTTACCCAAAACCCTAAAAATCAATGCCTACATTCCCTCTAACCACATTCCCGCATGCTTACAAGAAGCTTCTATCCTAATCCGTGGGTTAACAACATGAAATCCCAAAAAATCAAGGGGATCTACCTAGTTTAGTAAACCTAGGAAATCCCACCTTGATCGACCTCGATTACCCTAACCATCACCAGTTAAGCTTTAATTGGCATTGGTCACCTTTTAATCCCCAAAACAACCTTATTTTGGAAGTTGGAAAACATCAATAGATTCCTGAAAGATATCACATCTTTTGAGAACAAGTTTCTATGAGAACATACATGCAAGGAAGGAGATCAAGCATTTTCTCTTGCACAGGCATCCAACATTCACCTAACAACCATCTAACAATCACCCAACACAGATTCAATCCAACTAAGCAAAAAGGAAGACACATGCAGCCCATGTAGAATTTTTCCTACATTTGGTGATCCTCAATAGCATCTAACCTCTTACCAAAACCTTCATCCATCACTCACGGGAACTCGAACTAGATTTGAAGTAAGTAGAACAATTTTCTCCTCTAGTTCATTCATTTAATAATTATATCTTCATCCTTTGTTCTCCTAGCTACCAATTGACCTCCTTTAATATTCACCCCCATATCCCCATTAAAACCACACCAAACACCATCCAAACTACCTAATACCTCGCTCCTCGCCAACCAAGTCCTTTTTGTGCAATCACAAGGAGACCTAAAGCTCATTATGTGGCATTCCCAATTTTCCACAATAACCGGCACCGGTTCTCCCCAACTAGTGTCATCACCCTTAACTAGCATCGGTCTCTGTATTTACCAATACAATCCATAACAGTGACCTACCCACCTATTCTCACATCACCCTTAATCACCTATGACCTGCTTGAGACCTCTGTCAGACCTGCAGAGAACCAAAACCAACTACTTGACCTTTGAATCTTATTTTAACCTAGCATATTAGATTAGATATTTCTTATTGTGTTTTTAATGAGATACCTAAATCATTTCAATTACAATAGGATTTACTTCATTACCAGCATTAAATTGTTTTAAATAGTGGACTGACAGCTGTCTAGGAAGTATCACACTTTCTCGGATCTAGCACACGCTAGGCAGTTCACTACACATATTGTTTAACTCTTTCTGGTGGTCTTGTGTTCCATTTCAGGTAGTTCCTACTAGCCAAAAGGAAGCTCTCACAATCACCGTGGATTCGTGAAGTCATACACGTACAACAATGAACAACCAACATTTTAAGAGGTATTCCTCCTATGCCCATTACCCTATCTGTTTCATCAATATTCAAAGAAACATCCAAGAATCAGGTGAAACATTTTGGCATGACTTACCGGTGGGACCCATTTAGGGTTCCTTGCATTTTATTTATTCCTAGGAAATTTTTTGTGTGTGTTTCCTTCGAAAAGAATACACATTGATTTTCTTCCTTGGTAACCTTCTTTTTATTTCTATTTTCTCTAAAAGAAACTTTTATTTTGATCTACTTAAAAGAATCATTTATTCTTGTTTTTCGCATTTTAGTGAAAGAGAATCCCTCTTCCTATTCATTCATTGTGTCATCGAACTTCATATTTCAATTTGGGCTTAAAATAAGTGCATTGCATTCTGATTTATCGCATTAGATCACATTAATTGAGGGCCTATACGTTGGAAGTCATTCCCAGGTGATGGTTGACAAACAAATCATAGAAAGCACATCTCTCTCTCTCTCTCAGAGTCTTGCCACATTGCACAAATTCAAAACAAATACATACTCTTAAACAAAATATTTCCTGGGAACGCCTGTCAATGATCGCATTGATATGAGGATTGGCAGGTACTCCCCAGCTTGCTTCTCTATCGAGTCATACTTCAGAGCGAAGCCCGCCCCCACCATAACATACCTAAAACCTCACCTTTTAGATCTCCTTCTTTCAGATATGACAACCAACTGCAAGCCAACTTTGATAATGATGACCTTCTCAATGAGGACCCTACTTCACTGACACCCATTCCCATAGTCCTTCCTTTACTTCCCACTCAACAACCACGATCTCCACCCCCATAGATCCTAGATCCACCTCCAAGATTTGAAATTAACATGGTTCACATTAGAGAACTTTCCACGCAAGAACCTACATTTCGTTACGCTCACCTCACCTCACAAGGCTTTTTTCCAATGGTAGGTTTCTGCTCGTCATGTCGTTACACTACCCACCCTACACCTTCTCTGTTTTCCAACTCCCCTTAGATCAACATGATCCACGTTACTACCCATGCTCAGAAGGATAAAGGTAAAGAAAAGGAAATTGACTCGCCGACCAATCCTATACCCAACATACCATCTGCACCCACACCTAAGATTACTATCCACGGACCCACATACCCTATTTCTAATGGGGTCACACATCGCACCATGCTCAAATAATTACACCAATATCCCCTCAAAATGTCCTTATATGACCTCATCCAAACCGCAGAATCCCTTCGTCAAGATCTCATGGAGGTTCTTCAATCTATTGAGGTTTTACCCAATGACCCTACATCCGTAGCCACCATTATCACACCCCATCATGTAGGCTCTCTCACAAAATTACCATCTTCATCTTCACCTTCACCTACTCACCAAATAGCCTCCTTAGTTTTTAAGAGGAAGAGATCGCACCACACTAAAATGATGACTTGGACCCGCCTCTTCATCTCTATCCACATCAATGACATATGGGTACGACGTGTGATGATTGATGGGGGCACTAGCATTAACATCATTTCATCCCATACATTCGCTCAAATATGCATACCTGACAATTGCATGCATAAACATCCTATCATGTTGCATTCATTCAATGATGTTATCACCTCTACACTAGGCACTGTCATTCTCCACATTCGTGTGGGCCCCGTCTTGCATCGCTCGGAATTATTTTACATATTGGAGGGGAATTTCAATATAATTTGTTACTTAGAGACCCTAGATTCATGTCATGGGTTGTGTTCCTTCCACTTTACATCATTGTCTAAATTTTGAACATGAAGGACAAACCTATACCATTCCAACTAATCCATCACCTTTTAAAAATGCAACATGATTTACCGACCTAATAACGTGCTTATACCCATTAAGGCGTCTACCTCCATGACCCCTACCACTTCACCTACACCTCCGCTTACCAGTACAATCGCCACCTCCACCGTACATGCCTCTTCCACTCCTACCACCACCATAATCTACACGACCAACCCATCGGCCTCCCAATCCATTAACTCCACCTCCACATTGACCTCTGACACATAATCTATTCTCGCTACCCACATACCAACCACTAATCCCTTATAAGGTGTTTTTCAATGCCTCACTCTAGGGGAATACTGCCAATATAGCGTCAACACATTCCTTACTCCATAAGAGTATGGAAGTCTTCACCAACACCCTCACTATGATCACCACATAGGAGAAATCCTCCTTTATGGTCCTCCTCATCTTCGTACTATTCTCACCTATGGGGACTTGATCGCCATGTACACACCCAAACCACGATCACAAACCCACCCATTTTCTCGTTGACTTCCAGTCTCTCACCAATTGCCATTTTACCCACACCTTCTTGCACTGATGTGCGTGGAAGGGTTTTGGTTTTGTATTTTATGAGAAAGTCTCGCCATCTTTGTTATTCCATGTACCACCTGCAAACATAACGACCATAGTGGTATCAGCTTTCTTGAAACACCTACCAAACATGCCCACATTGAACTCATCAAAGACATCAGCCCTTCTCCACCTCCTTCACCCGCTCAACCTTCATCATCCCCTTCACCGAGAGATTCAATGGATCCCGAATCTTTTCCTCCTAACTTTTTTCATAAACACCATTTCCTGGGGCCTTTGACTTATCAACGCGAGGGTGAGGCTCCTTCCTCTCTTCCCTTCCTGTATCCCCGAAATGATCGATGACGATACACCTTTAATTAATGTTGTTCAATGTCGGGATGATGAATCTATACTCACCTACCTTGGTGCGTAAGACTCTTATATTTATTAATCGTTATCCTCTCGAGATGCAAACCATGTTGAATGAATTGACTATAGAAATCAAAATTCATACTCAGGATGACCCACACATATTAAAGATCAACTAATATTTGGATGTTGTTAAACAGGAAGCCATCAATTCTTTTCTCAAAGATCATAACCATGCTTTTGCTTGGTCTTATGTAGAGATGCCCAATATTGACCCCACCATAGTGGTCCATAATATCGTAACTATTCCTGATGCCAAACCCATAAAAAAAAAGCTGAGGAAAATGTACCCTCGCATTGCCCTTCTCGTCAAAGAAGAACTTCAACGCCTTCTTTCCGTTTCCTTCATATTGCCCATTGATTATCCTCATTAGATTTCTAACATTGTCCTTGTCACTAAGGTGATAGGGGGACTCTGCATTTACATGAATTTCTGTGACCTTAACCTAACTTTCCCAAAAGATGACTTCCCCTTACCTGGTATTGACTAACTGGTTGACCTTACCACTGGTCATGATATGCTGTCACTCATGGATGGCTTCTCGGGTTATAAAAAATCCTGCTTGCCCTAGAGGATCAACATAAGACCTCATTCATCACCCCCTGGGAGACCTTCGCTACCGAGTCATGCCTTTTGGCCTTAAAAATGCTAGTGCCACATATCAGTGGGTTATAACTTACATCTTCCATTATATCATTCATCATATATTGGAAGATTACATGGATGATCTCTTGGCCAAATCTAAATGCCACTCGAGCACCTTGCCATCCTCAAAACCATTTTTGACCGTCTCATTAAATATTACATTCACCTTCAGCCTAAGAAGTGCATCTTTGTGGTCCTCTCAAGAAAACTCCTGGGATTTATTGTTTCCCTACATGGTATAGAAGTTGACCCTGCTAAAGTCAAGGCCATTCTCGAAATGCCTCTACCTACTAACCTTAGACAAATCTGTATCCTGCAAGGTAAGTTACAGTCTATTCATTATTTCATTTCTCAATTATCTGATTAGTGTTAACCATTTCATCATCTGCTCAAGAAGGATGTCTCCTTTAAATGGGATGATGATTGCCACAAAGATTTTGAGGCCTTAAAACAATACCTTCTCCAACCACCTATACTCATTCCACCTAAAGACAATCAACCTTTATACCTATACATCTCAGCTACCGATCACTCCTTGGGAGCCATGCTCGCTCATCGCGATGAACAACACAAGGAGCAGGTGGTTTATTACATAATCTATACTCTTTTGGACTATGAAAATTGATACACCCATCCTAAATTTTTTTCTTAGCCTTAGTTTTCATTTCCACCAAACTCCACCATTACCTACTCAACCACAAAACCTATGTTGTGACCAACACTGACCCCTTACACTTCATGTATGCCAAACCTTATCAAAATCAACGTGCCGCATGATGGCTTATGCTTTTAGCTGACCTTGAACTCGAATTCATTCTTCAAAATTCCATCAAAGGCCAAGCTATCGCTGACCAATTGAATGACGTACCTATTTCTAGGGATCAACCTCTAATTTTGACTTTCCAAATGAGTCAATTGCTACCCTTTCCTTGGACGAACCCACTTACCAAATGACACTCTTCTTCGATGGTTCTAAGTATTAGCGTGGGGGTGGGGCTGGTATTATCCTCATTCCGCTTGATGGTGAACCCATGCCTTTGTCTTTCAAACTAGATTTTGATTGTACAAACAACATCGCCGAATACGAAGCACTCGTATTAGGTCTCCGAACCGCTATGCCCTAGATGTCAAATCAATCAACATATTTTGTGATTCTCAATTGGTCATAAACCAAGTCAATGGTATATACCAATGTCGTAATAAGATACTTCAAAAGTATAAACATCATGTAGACATACTTTTGACCACCTTTTACCGTTATGCCCTGCAAATCATGCCTCGTTCAACCAAATTTTTTTGGATACCATGGCTTGCTTGGCTTCCCAAATACCCACTTCACCCGCCGATTCTAAAATCTTTGTCATCGACAACGAATCCAACGAACCTCTTATTTACCTCACAATGTTTCCTCCATTGGAACTGTCACCCCTGACCCGAGTGACCTTTGGTATAAACAATACTATGACTATCTTTCTCTCTCCATCTTACCCCTAATCTCACTCATAATGATAACGTGCCTTCCTTAAAAAGGTACCTCATTATGTCATCATGGGGAGCCTCCTCTATAAGTGTGACTTTGATGGTATTATCCTATGATGCCTCACAAGTTCTAAAATTACTTATACCATTAAGGAAGTTCATGATGGCATATGTGGAGGTCACTTCAAATGGCCTTGCTATTCTAAGCATATCCTTCACCTAGGCTATTATGCTAACCCTTAACTTTGATTGTTGTGACTACATCAAACGTTGTGTAAAATGCCAACAACACACCAACCTTCATCATACACCCAAATATGCCTTATAGGTCACCCGTGACCTTTGGACCTTATCTTAATGGGTTTTGGATCTTGTTGGAGACATTAACCCCATTCTTCCCAATGACATCAATGGACCATCACCGCTACTAAATACTACACAAAATGGGTGGAATCCATACCACTCATCTCCAAATAAGTTGAGAATATATATGAGTTCATCAATCATCACATCATTTGTCACTTTGGTGTTCCTCATCGCCTCATATCCGACGATGGAAAACAATTCAAAAACAAACCTGCAAAACTTTGCGATGCCTTTGGCATTCGGCTAAGTTTCGTCACCTTATTACCCACAAACCAAGAGCCAATCCAAATTTACTAACAAAACCTTAAAAAATTCTCATGAAAGTGGTTAACAATATCGGGAAGGATTGACAGACGCACATTCCTTTTTCCCCTGTGGGCATACCGCACTAGTATTCACACTTCCACCGCCGCATAACCTTTTTCTCTAGTCTACGGTATAGAGAGACTATTCTACCTCTCAAAGTCTTGATTCTGTTATCCCGTAAAATTGGCAAGGGAAATTTTGCTGATAACCATACTGAAATTTTGTTTCAATCCCTCATCGGGATTTCTTGCATTGAACGTTGAAATCCCTTCTCGGGAAATCCAGTTTTCCAAACTTAATCATTTTTGGTCTTTTGGTGGTAAAGCATATAATGACTATATGCAACATAAAATTTTGATGCCCCTTTAAATCCTTTGGCACATGTTTTCTTGTGTCAACAAGTGTTTTGGTGCACCTCTCTATGTTAAGACTTCCTTTCGTGCGCCAAGGCACATGCACCTTCATGTCAACATAACTTTTGTTGCGCCTCTTTTTGGTGCGCCAAGGGCACACATATTCCTCTATCGACACCACTTTCGGTGCGCCAAGGGCGCACATATCTTCGTGTTGGCAAGCGTTTTGGTGCGCCAAAGGGCGCATGTTTTCTTGTGTCAACAGCTCTTTTGGTGCGCCACTTGAAAAGTTGGTGGCACATTTATTGCTACCTCGCCTATAAATAGGCGCATCTGCGCTGTCATTGTCATCTGACACAATCACGTGATTTTCTTCGTACTGCCATAAGAATCGCCTGTCATTTTCAATCGCTTTGTGGACCCGTTTGCACATTTCTTCGTTATATCCGGGTAAGAGGTCCTCTTTCTTTTGTGCACTTCATGTTTGTGGTTTTTGGCTACTTGTGGTTATGATTTGGATTGAAAAGACTGAAATGACGAACTTGCCCCCCTTTTGCTGTCTTTTCCATTTCTTCCACATGATCTTCCCCCTCTTTCTAGATCTGCTGGTAGAGGAAGCTCTGTCCTGAAATAATAGCTTGGAACCCTTTGTTTAAAGCCATTTCATCACCCAAACGACCCTAGGAACAATCTAAACCATATGTAAAACCCCTCGGAGAGAAAACTGAAGCCTAAAAGGAAACTATATTTTCCTTCTCCTGTGGCGCATTGGCACACCCTGCAACATGAAGAACAGTTGCGCCAATGGCACATCTTTCACCCTGTTACACAAAGAGCAGCCGCGCCAATGGCGCACATTCCCTGCCTGCTTCATCATGAAAAGTTGCGCCCTCAAGGCGCACTTCCTTAGTTTGTTACAAACACTTTCTTTGCACCCCCTCATGGCGCACCAAACTCATTTGTTGCATCACTAAAACCTGTGCCCTTTGGCGCACCCTGCATATGTGCAACACCAGTTAAATCCACGCCAAGTGCAAAGCTTTGAATGGTGCAGTGCATCCATCATTGCAACAACATCATGTCATGCATTCCTTCCATGCGCCGTGCCAAGTTCCCTTAAGCGCACAAAAAGCATATGTTACACAAACCTTATATGCGCCTTTGGCGCACCAAAGTTCCATGCAACATGAAAGATATATGCGCCACGGGCGCATCCTGTTCCCATGTAACATAAGGAATCCATGCGCCCTTCATAATGCATACATATGGCGCAGCGTACCCATGCTTACAACAACAAAGAATGTAATCTGTAGAATCCATGCGCTATGTACCCTTTGGTGTTGATTTCCCCCAATGTGACCCTTTTCCCTGTGTGCCTTACCTATTTAGCCTCGTAGCCGCTGTATTCATGCGCCCGCGCCCAAGCCTTTAAATTGCTATCTCTTTCTTGCCAACATTTCAATGGAAAATCGATGGTGACATGGCTTTCTTGCGTTGGGTCTCACTTCTTATTGTTGCAGATCAACAACTATGTTCGAGAAGAGCATATGTCAACATCAAGCAGAAACCTATCAAATCTAAAGGCAAGGCCAAGCTCACGTAAGAAGAAATGAAATATAAGTATCGGAGGTCGAGAATGCCCGAGTCCCAAGCAGAGTGTGACCTAGACATCAGAGACTCAGAACTGGGTCATATTGATATGGAGGAATTCTCGGCCAAAACCACGGGGTCACGAGAAGTCCATGGATGGACAAGCTGATAGGCAGTGCCCTACACCTTGCTCGTGGGATCCCATTCAAGGCCGTAAAAATGAATTTATGATGTTGGTATCCTGATGTTACAACAAAGACACAAGATGTGTCCATGGTGAGAAGGGTGAAGTTATAATTAACCTCATTTCCCGCCACTTTGAGATAATGCTCGGTATTCCTCATCACCGGCACTTTGTGGCCGTCAGCCAAGAAGATTGCATCAAATCCTGGAATGACAATGAAGATCAGTGCATGTAGCTGATGAATGAAGTTTATCTCAAGAACAAAAAAGTAGTGACTCGGTGGCCACAAGTCATTCATCGCAGTGACTTTTCAGAGGAACTCAGCGACACAATTACGTTCCTGAGCAGAGTCTTTGGGCTTCCTGATGCCCATTATTTTCACAAGTGGATGTTGCGGTACCTTGAGACAATGAACAAAAGTTTTTCCGATCAACGCTTTGAATGGGCGAAATCATAAGCGTTGCGCAATCTCTCGATCAACTACAACAACTTAACATAACAGGGAGGTTCTACATGAATTCCTACATTGTTTACGCTGCAGCTTCAGAAAGGGACTACCCAGCTCTGATGCGGAGTGGGGTATGGCCCCAAGTTAAGATTTATGAATATTATCTAGAATTGAAGCTGGAGAATAGCATCCCCCAATTTACAAAGATAAATGATGCATTCTTCTATTTCATCATCTGCCTGTTGAGGCTGAATATGACTCACGGTCGCATGACCAAGAGCATAGTAGCAGCTATTGAGAAGTGGGGGGCCCTATTCACTCAGTTCCCCACATTCACCTATCTGAGGGTAGTCAATTTCTTGGGGGAACCGACTAGACTGCCAAGGTATGCCGGGCCCAAATTGATCCTGTTGGAGCTGTCGAGGTAGCTTGTCACTTATCACGAAAAGTGCCTAAAGAGAAAGAAGGGTGGAACTCCTTTCCCAATCACAGTGGGTAGATATACATGTCTTACTCACCATAAGGCAAAAGATATGTTTGCAGAACTAGAGCTACTAAATCTAAAACATGACTTCCTAGTAAGGCCCACTTTCAATCTGAGAAATTGTTTGCCTAGGGCTAAGCTCGACCTGATCCACATCCCTCAGATCGAAGACATCTACATCGACATATATCATGAGGTTGATCTCAGAAGGAAGGATCATTCTCGCTTGGCCTTAGCAGAAATCATCTAAGATGGGGTAGCCAACGCCCCTAAAGGCTACCAAACTACTGAGCAAGAAGTGGATCAAGTATATCTTGACACAGGTGGGGAAGATTGGCCGTTCGTAATGATTGATAGAACTAAAGCACCTCAAACAATTGAGGAAAGGGTCAAGGAAACTCTGCGCATAACAGAGCATTGGTGCCGAATGAATGGACTCATCTACCTCGGGGTCAATTTCACAACCTCTCTGTTGGGTAATACACCTCCTAGATCAAACAAGAACCTAAAGGCAAGGGTAAAGACAAAGAGGGTGAATCCTGTTCCACCCAAGAGAAAGCTCCAAAGCCCTCCTTCGCCTCACAAGAATGGGTTGAAATCCTCAAAAGCACAGAAGAAGAAGTGGTGGAAGATGTTCCAATAGGCCCATCCACTTAGGATGTCGCCACAACTATAACCAATTGAGGTCCCTTCTGTTCATTCTCCTTCTCCTCCTTCCTCTCCTCGTGCAACCCAAGCGACCATTCCTTTGGTCGTGTCCTCTCCCCTTCTTCCACTATTCCTCCTACTTCTTTTCCATCTTCTCCTCTCTCGTGGAGTTGTCTCCCTCCATTTCTTCCCTCATCTCTGAGCTCCCTTCTCTTCCTATGTCTTCCTCTGCTGCAGTATCCCTTCCTCCCGTGGGCACTTCCTCGGCCTCCCTCGCTATGCTGCCACCACGTGTCTCCATGTTTTCCCTTCTACTACTGCAGCTGCCCCCTTCTCTGTTTCTAGTCCTTCTCCCATAAGTCCATCCTGGATCTCCCAGCACTTAAGTCAGTAGAAAAGGAAGGTTCCCATCGCACCGATGGACTTCTCTGTAATCCTGTCAAAAGGGGCAAAGAAGTAGAAGCCCATCACACGCTTCTCTCAGAGTGCTTCGGGAGAAAGGGTGATGGAGATCGCGTACCCCAATCCTCTGAAGGATAGAAAAGATCTGTCTTCGACAGATTACACAGTGACTCAAGTCACAATGGGTACGTCTCTGAAAGCCTTCGGGAGAGGCCCTATCTGCAATCGATGCCCTCGCAAAAAGCTTCAAGAAGCAAAAGAAGAGAAAAGGCTGCTGAAAGAGCAAAATAAACATATGATCCATGCCTTACAGAAGATGGGCAGTGCACCTCCCACAACTACTACCGAAACTCCTGAGCCTCTGAACCAAGATAAAATTAATGAATATGCAAAGATCGGCGAAGCGGGGCATGGCGCTTTCACGAGAGGAGCCAGATCCTCAAGGACAGTAAATGAGTAATCACCAAGTTTACTGATTTATATCTGAACATCAACAAGGTGAACAAAGAACTCCAGGCATTAGCAGGACCCATATCAGAAGAGCTGGACCATGCTAGGTTGCAGCATGAGACCTTTCAAAAAATGTTCGACTGTCCAGTTGAAGATCTGGTCAAGTTTGGCATTTTCGGTCATCCCAGAGCCCTCAATAAAGTCCTTTCCACTTTGGACTACTAGATGGATCAACTAGAATTTGTCCTTGAAAAAATCGATAAGGTAAATCAAAAATCCTGGATGCAATGCACTGCACGGATGGAGCGAGATCGTTCTCAACATGTCTCCGTGGTTGCTTACTCCTTCTTTTACCTTAAGTAAGGTTGATGAGACCATTTAGATCTTTAAGGATATCGTTTCACAAGGGCTGGGGCCAGAGGTCACTTTTGACACAGAATCTATCAATAACTTGTTGGCCTATCGGGACTTCATCGGGTTCCTCATAGAAGCAGAGAGTGAATATTCCAAACTCCCAGAGAAGCTCATAGACGAGCGGGAGACTTACGAGGTGATTAGCAAGCGACACAAGGATCCTTCCTAGGATCAACTAGAGCCCATGATCAGCAAGTTCATGGAATACCGTGCCCAATTCCACATCTTGTCACTGAGCGTAGCAGAATGGGATACCCCCTTTCGGCCACAGGATGATGACGATGAATAATTTCTCTCTCTTCTTCTCTCTCTCTCTTCTTGACTTTCTTTTTGTAAAATGTCTAAAGTATGTTGGCACAAATGATGACATCATCCATGTTGCACCATGGGATGATGTCATCCATCAAGTTGTCAAAAGTCAACATGACTTTGAGATATTTTTGTAGATATTTTGTATAGTTTGTAAATAGGTGGTTGGTTCCTTTTTGCCTTCCTTCTTCTCCTTCTTCTATAAATACTCAAATACTTGTTGTATTTGGGGTAGTGGATATCTTTTAGATGAAAAATAGAAGTGAGGAGAAAAGGCTTTGTACTTTTTGTAACAGAAGAAACATTAATACATATATTAAGACTTTGTGCTGAATATGTGTGTTATGGGCATCTGATCTTTCTTATGTTAGATCTATGCGTTTATTCTGTTGGATCTATCTCTACTTTTTTGTCATTTATTCATCAGTATTGCTTTGTTTGTTTATGCAAGTAGGTTTGGCTCTGTTTACTACCAATCCCAAAACATAAACCCTCTGACCTTTCTGCTTTGGAATTCATTTCTTTTCTCCCTTCGGACTTGATCTTTCTTCATCCTCTCTTTCATTCCTTTCTTTTCGCAGCCGGAAATAAACCTACTGGGATGAGATCCCAAACCCCCAAAGGCAGAATATTGTGAGACTTACACAGATTCCTCCTGGTAGAATAGCAATAAACCGGTTTCACTTGCATTGACTCAAAGAGGGCTATGCCCTGCGCAATCGTTGGCTCGTTTATCCATAAATCTACCCATTCGACAAATTTTCAAACCAATAATTCCCTCACTCCGCATTTCTCTCCGTGACATGCTCAATGATGATGAATTTCATCAAGACCATTTAGAACAGCTTGAGTTATTAGATGAACGTCGTCTTAACGCTCTTGATCACCTTCAAGTTTACCAAAACGTATCAAACGTGCCTATGACAAATGTGTCCATGAACAAACCTTCCAAGTTGGTGACCTTGTCCTGAAATAAAATCAACATGTAACCAAAGTAGAAAAAAGTAAATGGGGAAAATTTTCTCCTAATTGGCTTGGACCATACATTGTGACTCATACTTATGGATCAGGTGCTTATTGTTTATCTTCACTCGATGGTAAACCCAAACTTGAACCCCTTAATTCCTTGCATCTTCGACCATTTTATTGTTGACTTTTAGTCCTACATCACCTTTTGCTTCTTTCCATGCTCGTCCCTTGAGCTTTATCCATGTCATGGATCGACCAATGATTAAAAAATAATCATGTGAGTACCCATCACATATTATATTCTCTTGAATATGTGTACCACAACTCTGCACATAGCATAATTCTCATGGATACTTTGCATCTACCTTTAGATGATATCCCATGGTAATTTCACCCTACTTTCGAACAAGAATCCTATTCTTGACCCCGGTATTGTGCATGACTTCAAATCCCCACATGGGACCCAACTCCTTGAGTCAAACTTCTAACCAAAAAATGACTCCCTCAAAAGGACATCTTCCTCTCAGCAATCACTGTTGTAAATAGATTGCTCCCTCGAAGGACAACTATGTAAAGCCAAAAAAGAAAAGAAAAAGAAAATCGAGAGAATTTGAAGATTCTCGCATCGATCATCTTCACGAAGATCTCAAGGAGTTAAATTCTTCATCCCATATAGACTTCCCATATCGATCAGTCTATCTCAAATACAAGTCAAAACAGAAATTTTTAGTCATGGACTTGCCCATTGTGACCTCGGATCTCTTGCCCAAAGAGCATGCCACCTCATACCATATAAAAATTAACTACCTTTCACCCTTCTCACCATTCCCACTCCCATTTCCTACTACCTCAAGGGACCTCTTGGAAACCAAGACATTTGGTGATCATGTGACTACTTTTCACCTTAGAATAATCAATCATGCAATGTCTTTAGGGTCTTACATTCATCACCTCCTCTAAGGTATGATCTATTCGGTCTAATCCTAACCAATCAGGTGGCTTTATTGCCCCCTCTTATCTTTTGACCATATTTATTTACATTTTGATTACCTTATACAAGATTTGGTCCTCGACACTTACCTTTGGGGTAATCTTCTTCTTTTGCCCACAATAAAAATCACCTATATCACTTTACCTATAACCCACCCACACCTAATAGACCTAAACCCACAACATGCCTAAAACCTACTAACTCATTCTCATACCTCATCATATTCTTCCCTAGCTCATGGGAGAACTACATCGGCTTGAGGTCCCTTTTCACCGGGACTATGTAGGCAACACTTCAAGGGCATGGGGCCCTTAGAGGTTAGCTCGACCACTCTCTACCCTAACCAATCCATCTTTCATCTTCCTAAAATACATTCTACCCCACTTAGTTTCCTTTTTATATCTACAATTGAAAATTAAACCACATACATAACAAGTTGCTTAACATTTTAATCCTCATCACAACATACATTTATTATGACTACCATTTCTCTACCATCATCATGTATATATTATAACACATCTCACACATAACCCATATTATCATTCATTGCACAAAATAATGAATCACAACTTCAACTACTTTAAACACAACCATGCCTATGACGTGACTCGATCCATGTCTGAACAAACCTTACTCGATCCATGCCTAAACAAACCTGAATTGATCCATGCCTAAACCGACCTGACTCCATCATGCCTAACTCACCTAATTTCCATCCATATCACAACAACAAATCAAAAGTCTCATCAAAACACCAACAAATCAAGCATCTCATGTATCTCATCATATAAATAAATATGTGTCTCAATACAATGTACACAGGATATCCAATCATGTCCATCATCTCAAAATCGTCAACACACAGGCTGATACTCAATACAAAATGTCATCGGCACACAGGCCGGTCTCATATACAATAAAATAATAAAAAATATAAAATATCTTTGGCACGCAAGTCGGTATATGCTCAAAATATAAAAAACTCTCATACATCCTCACTATCTTCGGCACGTAGGCCGGTATATTTCATATAACTAACTATAATACATCAACAATAAGGATCTGTATCTCAGGCATCTCGGTGGATATCATCCATATCTGTATCACCTGTACCCTCTTCCTCCTCGGCCCTAGTCTGACGACCTACTAACATCTCCCCACATGTCATGGGTGGTGGTCGTCCCTCGCGGCACCTCACCTGGAGCTGGTCTCCATGAGTTAGTGGCCTCTCCCTGATCCTGTCTAGGAGCTCGATGGCCCCCTGTGCTATCTACACTGTGAGTGCGAGGTCTCATCCTCTCACTTGAGGCCTGTTGTTCCTGATACTCTCCATAGGATAGGAAATCTATCCTAGTTGCAATCAATCTGGTCCAGATTAGTATTTGGCCTCACCTAGGGCATCTCGTAACCTTGATATAGGCACGGTCTATGGTGGTCCCATAGGCCTCGGCCCCTGTACTTGTCCTATGGGACCCTCTTATGAACCTGGGACCACGTGCCGGTGCTCGTGGTGGTGCCCTCGCCCCGTGTGCTGTAAGGCTGAATTTGTGCTGAGCTATGGCTAACTAGCCTTGTAACCTGTCACTGTGCTCGTAAAGCCATCACTCGACCGTAATCCTCATCTCCATCTCCACCCCCACTCCTATCCATCTAGGACTATGGTGACCACTGTACATGTAGCTCCGCTACCTCTACCTTTGAGCTCACTAGCTATGTCTGCACCATACCCAACTGGGTAATTAGAGTAGCCACACCGCCCTATATGGAATCTCTCGTGTCGTGATGGTGGCTAGATCCAGCTACCCTAGTATGTGTGGTATGGCTCGTAAATGAGCCACCCACCACTGTCGATACCATCTCGTGATGCCAAAATCATCTATCCACAGGTCCACTTCCTACTCCTCCTACCCTATGGGAACTGTCGGTTGTGGTAGAGGTAAGGGCCTCTCCATGTCATCTCTCCTATACTATGGGAAGGGCGGAGGTATGTCTGTAATAGCCCAAACTACCACCTAACTCTGTCAATCGGGATCATCTTGTGCTCCTCGGCACGACAACCTATATCACCTCAATAGGCAGTAACTCAGCTAGCTCATCACACATCTTCCTATATGATGGGAAGCCCACATATGGCCTCTAAATGATATCCACCCCAGACAACCCCTCCAATAGTCACCAGAAATAGGCCACATCATGTGTGGGCCTGGCTGATCTCTACTCTCCAATAGTGGGCACCCATCACCTATACCCCACTCATACATAGCTAGCTGAAAAAGGCATCAGCCGGGGCATGCCCACTGGATGCACACACATAATGTGCTCATAGGCACAACAATGAAGAATAAATGTGTAGCATGTGCTAAACCTACGTAGCCATCCATATGCCCATAACTCCTGTATAGATGCACCAGGAACACTGGTGCTCAAGAAAAGTAGGTCTAGTCCATCATCATGTCATGTAATACCCCCATCAACGAGTGGGGAAATCTACCACCCTCTGAATCTACCAATGCAAAGTAGCACACTACCTCCATTAATAGAACTACTAGCCTTGTCTCCTCTGGACGGGCTAGGTACATCTCTCCATAGAAAATGTTGGCACTATGGAATGTCAGCTCGACCATCCCCTCTCCAAACACCATTAGCATCAGCTCCTCACGAGGCCTTGGAGGATATAGAGTAGACTGCATACCCAATATAGGTAGTTGTAAAATCTTGAACACATCCTCTAGGGTGACTGTGATCTCACCGTCGGCAAGTGGAACATGTTGGTCATGGAATCCCATCTATCTATGAGCGTGAGCATCAAACTAAGCTATCAGACTACATGCCAGTAACATCAAACCCTACTCAAGCCTACCACCTCCACATGTTGCAACTCCTCTAGGGTCACTACACCGCACATTGTCATGTGCGGGGGTAGAACCCGTCCCATATACGTAGCTGATCTCTCCCCTACATCCAATATACATAACACATTAATCTACATTTATCACACCCATACTTTCCCCCTATAATTTTCCAACACCCTATTTTACATCTACCCATCTCAGTCACCCAACTTGTGGCACTTTTGGCCCCTTGTCCCCAAATCCCCGTGGTGTTGGTTCTCTCTAATCGACCCGGTCACCGTGCAGAAGCATCGGTCACATATTTTATGACTGATACTGGTTACACCCTACTGACGCTGGCCAAACCATACCGATGCCATTCACTTTTGCGGTGAAAACCCGCAACCCCAAACCCCTCTTTCTCAAAAGCAAACCACCCTAACCCTTTTACCCACCTAAACTCACCTACACCTCCCCTTACACCTCATCCCCTCCCCTCCTCTCCCACTTATCTCTCTCCCCATTCCTATTTTACCCACTTTACCCTCCCATTTCCAAATTTTATTTTATTTTCCCCCACCCAAAACAAAAACCAAAAAAACCAATTTGCAAATCATCTAATCTATCTAACCAAATACAACTAGAGTTGGATGCTTACCTCATTGTCTGCTACCTTTATCGCGGTGGTATGTCTCAGCCATTTGCACTAGTGACCCACCCGATCCTCTCTAGCCTTTTCCATCACCTAATCCCCACCCGCATCTCCAACTATTCAAATGACATGCACCGATCATGTGGACCCACATCTCACCACCCAATCACCCACCGTTCAAACCGTGAACTCAACACTCCATTATGTCTGAACACTTTTCCCCCTTTTCTCTCTCTTTTTCATTTTCTCAATTTTATGAAAAATGAATAACAAAAATATGTAACTTTTTTATAACACACACGACCTAACCGATCTTTGGTTTAACCTTCACTGGCATTGGTTGTGTGCCCTACCTTACCATGGTCGATTGACTATACCGGCCTCGATTACCCATTTCTTTACACATAACGGCTCGATACCATTTCTTTATACATAACGGCTCGATACCATTTCTTTACAATACTCAAACATTCTACCAACCATACATATGTAATCTTTTGTAACATTAGCATTCGGCATTATTTCTCGAATAACATTTACTACAATATCAAACACCACTGCATTTCATAAATCTCTTCAAACCGACTGAAATCCTCAATTATCAATAACTTAAATTCACAATCTACAATCAAGATAGCGCTGACAGTATTGACCATTCTTAATTAACTTAATCATAAGTTCCGAATATAAACAAGATATCTTATTTCAGCATCTGCTCCAAATAGATCTACTAATACCATTACAACAACTTCGAAAACATCATCACACTCAAATATGTTTTCAAACTCATCAAACTTATCAATATTGATGAACTTTAAATTTCCATTGACACGAACTAGAGTATGTACAGACTTAAACATATTTACTTACAAGACTCATGGCACTGAAGGCTTGAAGACCTCTGTCTCTTGAAATCTTTCTTCGATATATTCCTTCTCCACTCCAGTACCAAAACCCAGTGTAGTGAATGAGTTGGTAATGCGCTATTAAATAGGCATCCCAAGGCTTTTCACCGGGAGAATGGAAACCGGAAACCGGAAGCGGAGGTAATCGGTAAGATTCCTCGAAACGACGACTCCGTGAGTCAAATTGCCCACTCACAAAAGCATTATTAAAGATGCATGGGTCCACCACGCTTGTGACAAAAGAAGAGATAAGAACGAATCTTATCAAAAGAACACCGACAACAAGCCTGTCGGATAGCTGAAAAGCAAAAGCACCAAAAAGAAAGAAAGAAAGGATAAGATGGAATCTTATCCGACAACTATGGCAACATGCCTGCCATAATAGCAAGATAGTGCGGAGCGCACTAAGGAGAATCAAAAGGGCCGAGGGACCGGAGGGTCAATGTCCTCATCGGAAGATGTTGTGCTATCATGACGCCCGAGGTGCTCCAGAAGTTGACGCGTTCATGCTTTGTTCAAGCCAGACACGAGAGATGTGAGCAGTTCCATCGTTGTTGGGCTGTAGATGCGGTCTGGTTGGAAACAGATAGTGGTCAAGTATCTCTGCAAATCTTGATTGGGTGCGGTGGCCTGACCACCATGGTGTGATGTAATAGAATTCTTCTCCACAGGGTTGCATTTGGCCTTTCAACAAAGTTCCTGTGATTAATCTTTACATAATAATGTGCTTTTACAAACCAGGGTATTTTGCACTGTATGAGAATATTTCTTACAGTGTCAGGATGCACATTGAGAAGAGGAGAATTAGACAATTTAGTAGGAAGATATTTTGATAAGAAATATTTGAAGTGAGAAGAAATATACTTCCTATCTCCGACTGAGGGAGGCCGGTTCCATAGATCATCGTAAAGGATGTTCTTCAGTCCACATCCTTGAGAATTCAAACCTCCATATGGTGTCCTTTCTAGGTATCGGTTATGCGAGCACGAGACCTTGACAGGTAGGAAATCCGGTTGTTCAATGACATCAATGATCTCCATTGCCCGATGGAGACAACATTTAACCAATGGTTTCTGCGAGTATGTAATACGTCGTCCTGGTATGTCCGGATCATAAAACTTACATTCGATCTCGGACATAGCATACTCCCGAGTTGTTATCAAATCCCTTGAAACAAGAAGCGTTTGAGCTTCCCAGGACATTCTATTATTACAATGAACCAATGTTTGAATCTGTTCCTTCGCATGCCTGTGATCCCATCTTGTTCCATGGGATTCATGGATTACTGTGTGACTTGATATTTCTTGAAGTATTGAGTTCTCTACTTACAAAATCTGTGAGAGCATTTTGTTTACCCTGAGATGTGTTCTACGTGAGAGAACTCGAAGTTGTCAAACCAGAGGCCCCACCTCTGGAAGTCTATTGAAAGTAGTCCTATTGGTGGATCACCGCCATTTAACCTCTTTTCGAAATCTTTCGAGTCTGATCGGAGGATGAATGCTTTGTTTTGAAAAAAACAAGAAAGCTTTGATTGCTTTCTTTGCAGCCAATATTTCTTTATGTGAAGAGTGATAATTTAATTGAGAACAGAAAAGGCCCCGGGATGCAAATCTACATACCTTTTCTTTACCATCTTGGCTTTCTCTTTAAGAACAACTCCCCAAAATTGTTCATTTGGCGTCACATTCTATAATTTTCATGCCGGCTCTGGTAGAGACATTCTTTGGGAGTTCACGGACTTGTTTTTAATTCTTTATCTTGCTGTGTCATTTCTTGTGTCCAACTAGGAGCTTCTTTCTTTAGGCGTTTGTTGAGCGGTACCTGTCGTCGGCGGTATGTTACAGTAGAAGCTTGGCAACATAGTTTACACAACCAAAGAAGCGCTGCCACTGCACCTTCTCCGGGATTTGGTGGAAAGTTACGGATGTTGGCCACAACATGTTGCTTTGCATAGTAATAGTTCAGAACTAATTCTTATTCCGAGGAAATCAATTTCCTCTTTGAAGACCTCCATTTTTGAAGGGGACAAGCAGATTCCATTTTTGTAGACAGTCTCATAGAATTTTTCAAGGTGAGCTAAGTGCTCTTTAGGAGACTTAGAAAAGATGAGAATATCATCAATATATACAATTAAGAAATAAAATAACTCACAAAGATTTTATCCATAATTTTTTGAAATATGGATGGGTACATCTTCAAAGAATGGAAGCACCTTCCACTCATCATCCCACTGCACGATGAATACCGTTTTGTACATGTCTTCATCTTTTAGGAATATCTCTGCCAGAATCCGCTCTTTAGATCGAACTTGTTGTAGAACTTCGATCCCTTGATTCTTCTTAGGATATCATCCTTGGCGAGGTATTGGGTGTTGTATGCGCCAGCAATGAATTTGTTTAGTGGCTTGTAGTCCACTACCAATCTTTCTTGTTTCTCGTTTGCTCACTCCTTTTATTAACATAAAAGGCGGTACAAGACAGGCGAATTAGATTCTGGATAAATCCAGCTTTTAGCAATTTACGGATTTCGCCATGGCATTCCTTCCTTTACGTCGGAGGCATACCTCTGTGATGTGCCTTGAATTTTGGCACAACTTCATTACCGTTTCTTGTCTCGACTAGTTGTAGATCTAGAGAGCAATAGTGTCTTTTCCTGTTAACAAAAGCATGTGGTTCCTCACTTTGCATACATTACGCTTTATCTTGGATACAATTTCATCTATCTTTGTGAGCAGTTAGAGATGGATTTATGTATCAGGCATTGATACTTGATCTTTACCTTATTTGTGCAAAGGAACTATTGATTGGAATGAATATCTCCGGGAACTTGAGCAGGAGGATTAAACAACATTATAAAATCTTGGGAGATACTGAATGTATGACATTTTTGTAGAAAATCTACCCCAAGTAGACAGTCATAGTTTTCCATATTATGTTGATAGAATTCTATGTCCATAGAATTTCCTTCAACATCTAATCTGATTTTAGCCATGTATTTGCAGACAACTTCCCGTTTATCAAACTTAATCTTTGTATGGGTATTAACCCAACAATCACTGGGAATAGCATATTGTCTGATAAAGCTTATTTCAGCACCCGTATCAATCATAGCATCAAGAACATATGGCTTAATATGAGGGATGCAAATTGTAATTGCGATAAACGGATTAAGGTGCAACTAAGAGTGCATACCTTTGCACGATCTGCATGTCGATCTTTTTGCATTAACTTGATTTTGGTATGTTTCTTCAAGATTCTCTTCAGAATCTTTCTTTTCATTTTCTTCTCATTCTACAAGCTTGCTGTATTCTTGTGTAGCATTGGCAAGCACTTTCTCTAGTAGCTCTATTACGGACTTTCTCAGATTCGTAAACTTCTTTAGAAGTTGGAGTCGGTGGAGGATTGTCTGGCTCATATGAAGAGTAGACCAGGAGGGTGATTCCTCTTCCACGACCATGCCAAGATCTGCTCTACCCCTAATAGGGACTTGTCTCTGCCGGATTCTCTGCTGAAAAGGTGGCCTGATAGGGAATGCTTCAAAAGGGTCATGATCATTGTTTCCCTTCTCGATCTGTGCGACTCTGTTCAAGCTCTTGTTATCGATGTATGTCATCTGTAGATTTCTGAGTTCTTTGTCCAAAGACAGTTTTCTAAATTTGTATCCCATGGGGACAACCTTCATAAACCGGTGGAGGCTTTCTAGCTGTCTTCTCAGAAGATCTGCACTTGGTGGAATCATAGGGTGAACAAAATTAGACACCATATTAATATTGAAGTGAGTAAAGGATGGAACAGAACTGTACCCACTATCTTGATCTACTATCATTTGTCTTGAAGCTTCTTTGGATTGCGTTGCAAGGTTCACCATCTATGGAGGCATAAGATATATCTGACGAAAGACTGTCAGTATCTGAAATGAAAGCATATTCATCATCTTGTATGCCTTTGAGAGATAAGGCGTTTACCTTGGCCTTACCCTTAGTTTGTATGTTTTTGAGGACACTGATTTGCATAGTGGTCCTCTTTGCATATGTAGCAAGTAGGCTTGAATTTTGATGACTTGCCTAGATGCTTATACTTTCCGAATCGAACTTTTTCTGGGTTTTTCATCTCTGAACTCTCTGTATTTGTCTTTATGCCTTTTGTATTTCTTTTTCTTTTTCTGCTGCCAAGCACCCTTCCCCTTTGAAAAAAGACAATCTTTACAAGAAGATTTCTTGCGGGAAGATTGGATTTCAAGATCTGGACACCCAAAAGGTTCCAGTGCATATTGTTCACAGAAATTATTATTCAGAGCTTTCTGGTGTTTGAACGCTTGTTTGCGTTCCCATTTTTCCTTGCACATCTTAGCATTACATTGATCTATGATTTGATTAATATGCCCAAAACTGAGTTCAGAAGTTTTCATACCGTGCATAGCCCTTCGATATTGAGTTGCAAAGAAAGGCGGAAATGACTCTATGTACCTGAGACGCATGGTCTCATCATTTATGTTGCCAGAGCTGTAGTAGAGTTTCTGCATAAAGCATTGGTACTCCTTTATGCGAGTCATGTCACATAGCCGGGACACGGAGGAACATCGCCGTGTTCATCATCTTGTCATCGTCAATATTCCCGATGAACTCTTTGATTAGGGCTCTTTGTGAGGCCGGTGAATCCGGTTTCTAATAGTCTTTGCTTTGTTGGGAAGAAGATCCCACCATTCTTTTAATATGCCAACAAATCCATTAACTATGGTGGCTGCTATGTTCTTAGGAGTTACGCCATATGTTTCTTGCTGGGTGTTACCCCATCCTATCATAGCATGAATGAGTTCTTTGTACACTCTTGACTTACATTCTATTTTGTAGAAGTTAGGTTGCGGCGTTTGGATTCTAGTGGCTGCTTGGAAGCACTGGAGTACTTGACTCTCCCATGTGCTCTCTCATTTGTTCATCAAAGACGGAGGCTCAAACTGTGGATCTTGATATGGGATTCGAGTATCTCCTATTCTTAACATATTAACCTCTTTATCTTTATCTTTGAAAAACGAGAGGTTTGTACTCTTCAAGTACTTCTTTATAAGACTTTTTAGGAGTAGGATTGGCTAATTCTTGAACTTGAGACCGAGGATACGACCTTAGTCCAGTCTCCTTCTCTTACGGGAGTCAATTGATGACTCGGTGCTTGAATCTTTGGAAAGATTCGAGGAAGCTCTTGTGTCGAGACACTTTTGTATCTCATCTATTTGGGAATGAGTTTTTCATTCTCATCCTGCGATTGTGAGATGCCCGCTTCAATTATTTCATTTATACGAGTAGATCTTGAGATGATAGTACTTTTAAGGTAGTGGTAGTATGATCTACCAATGGTTGAACAAAATCTGTTACTCTACGAGATATAACCGGGTAAGTTAGCGAAACATTACGAACTAGAGTTTCTACATGCTTGATTTGTTTATACTATCAACCTTGTTATTTAATAAGCTGCAGTGCTCTGCAGTATCTCCCTTTTCCTTAACTCTATAGCTTTTAAAGTATTTTCCAGATTAGAGAGCTTTGTAGAATATGTACTTACTTCTTCATGAACAGACAAAAGGGCCTTGTTGGTCCAATTCAGCATCTTAGAGCTTTCAGAGGGCTCGATGTCCTTGTTCACTGCTCTTTGATACCAGAAAGCGACCTTACGGGTTTCATCGGAGAAATCAGCTCATGCTTTGATCTGTAGGAGAAATTAGTTCTTGTGCTTGTAGAAGCCATATTGATTGTAGGCCCGTTGGGGGGCATATTTACGACTTACTAGCTTCTCACAATCTGAACACCATAGGAAGTCAGTAGATGGATCATGAGTCAAAGACTTATGGCTACACAAGAATATCTTTTCTTCTTCTTTCTTTTCATTCTGTGGATTAGATGTTTCTCCAACAGTGAAGTAAGAAGATGTAGAAGCTACAGAATTGCTTCTAGGTAAGAGTCTTTTAGAATTACTAGCATCAGAATTTCTTCTAAAGCTAAGTGTTACATTATCTCTACCTTCTGTAACTGAGGTTGCATTCTCTAGCTTTGGTCTGGATGTCTGGACAAACTTTTTGGCAAGGGTCCATTCTCTAGGGACCTTTATATCAGACCATGAAATGAGCTCAGGTTCAATTTTTGAGTTTCTAAATTCACGTGTGTCACCACGCTACTGCCCTTGGACACGCCATGCTTAACAGCTGGATTCATGGTATTGACCAGTCTGTAAATAATTTTGTAATGTATGGCTAGGGGACAAGAACCTACGCGCATATTGAGACCTGTTGTTGCTAGATGCAATTTGAGAACATCCTGTAGAAGATCATCCTTGGTAAGGGATACAGGATAGTTGGGAAAGACTTCAAAGGATATGGGGCCATTATGAAGGCCAGTTTGGACAGCTGCTAACAAACTATCTTTGAAATTGTCAAACCTAAGATCCATGTTCGGCTTTCTCTTTAAGAAACAGCTCCCCAAAATTGTTATTTGGCGTCACATTCTATAATTTTCATGCCAGCTCTGGTAGAGACATTCTTTGGGAGTTCACGGACTTGTTTTTAATTCTTTATATTTGCTGTGTCATTTCTTGTGTCCAACTAGGAGCTTCTTTCTTTAGGCGTTTGTTGAAAGCAAGACGGTACCACCTGTCGGCGACTATGTTACAGTAGAAAGCCCAGCAACATAGTTTACACATCCTAAGAAGCGCTGCAGCTGCACCTTCTCCAGGATTTGGTCAGGAAAGTTCTGGATGTTGGCCACAACATGTTGCTGCATAGTAATAGTTCCAGAACTAATTCTTATTCCGAGGAAGTCAATTTCCTCTTTGAAGACCTCCATTTTGAGGGGACAAAGCAGATTCCATTTTGTAGACAGTCTCATAGAATTTTTCAAGGTGAGCTAAGTGCTCTTTAGGAGACTTAGAAAAGATGAGAATATCATCAATATATACAATTAAGAAATCAAATAACTCACCAAAGATTTTATCCATAATTTTTTGAAATATGGATGGGGCTGTCTTTAGACCGAATGGAAGCACCTTCCACTCATACTGTCCACCTGGCACGATGAATGCCGTTTTGTACATGTCTTCATCTTTTAGGAATATCTGCCAGAATCCGCTCTTTAGATCGAACTTGCTGTAGACCTTCGATCCCTTGATTCTTCTTAGGATATCATCCTTGGCAGGTATTGGGTGTTGTACCGCAGCAATGAATTTGTTTAGTGGCTTGTAGTCCACTACCAATCTTTTCTTGTTTCTCAGCTGCTCACTCCTTTTATTAACATAAAAGGCGGTACAAGACCAGGGCGAATTAGATTCTTGGATAAATCCAGCTTTTAGCAACTTCTGGATTTCGCCATGGCATTCTTTCCTTTCTGCAGGAGGCATACCTCTGTGATGTGCCTTGAATTTTGGCACAACTTCATTACAGAATTCTTGTCTCGACTAGTTGTAGATCTAGAGAGCAATAGTGTCTTTTCCTGTTAACAAAAGCATGTGGTTCCTCTTTGCATACATTACGCTTTATCTTGGATACAATTTCATCTATCTTGTGAGCAGGTTAGAGATGGATTTATGTATCCGAGCATTGATGTGATCTTTACCTTGTTTGGCAAAGGAACTATTGACTGAAATGAATATCTCCTGGGAACTTGAACAGGAGGATTAAACAACATTATATAATCTTGGGAGATACTAAATGTATGACATTTATGCAGAAAATCTACCCCAAGTAAACAGTCATAGTTTTCCATATTATGTTGATAGAATTCTATGTCCATAGAATTTCCTTCAACATCTAATCGACTTTGGCCATATACTTACGAGACAACTTCCGTTTATCAAACTTGATCTTTGTATGGGTATTAACCCAGCGATCACCTTTGGAATAGCATATTTATCAGATCAAACTTATTTCAGCACCCGTATCAATCATAGCATCAAGAACATAGGGCTTAATATGAGGGATGCATATTGTAATTGCAATAAACGGATTAAGGTGCAACTAAGAGTGCATACCTTTGCCTGATCTGTCTGATCTTTTTGCATTGCAGATTATGGTATGTCTCTTCAAGATTCTCTTCGGAATCTTTCTTTTCACTTTCTTCTTCAGCTACCAGCTTGCTGTATTCTTCAGTGGCATTGGCAAGCACTTTCTCTAGTAGCTCTATTGCGGACTTTCTCCAGATTCTGTAAACTTCTTTAGAAGCCGAGTCGAGTGGAGGATTGTCCTGGCTCATATGAAGAGTAGACCGGAGGACTGATTCCTCTTCCACGACCATGCCAAGATCCTGCTCTACCCCTAATAGGGATTTGTCTCTGCCGAATTCTCTCTTTGAAAAGGTGGCCTAATAGGAAATGCTTCATAGGGGTCATCAGACTGTTGTTCTGCTCTGATCTGTGCCTGACTCTGTTCAAGCTCTTGTTGTCTGATGTACCTGTCCTGTAGATTTCTGAGTTCTTTGTCCAAAGACAGTGTTCGGGCATTTGTATCCCATGGGGACAACCTTCATAAAGTATTGGAGGCTTTCTAAGCGGCTTCTCGAGAAGATCCTTGAAATGGTATCGGTTATGCGAGCACGAGACCTTCGACGGTAGGAAATCCGGTTGTTCAACAGCATACAATGATCTCCATTGCCAATGGAGACAACATTTAACCAATGGTTCCTGCAGAGTATGTATTGTCGTCCTGGTATATCTGGATCATAAAACTTACATTCTGTCTCGGACATAGCATACTCCTGCGTTGTTATCAAATCCCTTGAAACAAGAAGAGTTTGAGCTTCACAGGACATTCTATTATCACAATGAACCAATGTTTGAATCTGATCCTTTGCATGCCTGTGATCCCATACCTTTGTTGCATGGGATTCATGGATTACCTATGTGACACCGATATTTCTTGAAGTATTGAGTTCTCTACTTACAAAATCTGCGAGAGCATTTGTTTACTCCGAGATGTGTTCTACGAGAGAACTCGAAGTTGTCAAACCAGAGGCCCCACCTCACGAAGTCTATTGAAAGTAGTCCTATTGGTGGATCACCGCCATTTAACCTCTTCTGAAATCTTTGAGTCTGATCGGAGGATGAATGCTTTGTTTTGAACAAAAACAAGAAAGCTTTGATTACTTTCTTTACGGCCAATATTTCTTTATGCGAAGAGTGATAATTTAATTCAGAACAGAAAAGGTTCCAGTGCATATTGTTCACAGAAAGTATTGTTCAGAGCTTTCTGGTGTTTGAACGCTTGTTTGCGTTCCCATTTTCTTTGCACATCTTAGCATTACATTGATCTATGATTTGATTAATGTGCCCAAAACTGAGTTCAGAAGTTTTCATACCGTGCATAGCCTTTCTATATTGAGTAGCAAAGAAAGGCGGAAATGACTCGATGTACCTGAGACGCATGGTCTCATCATTGATGTTGCCGGAGCTGTAGTAGAGCTTCTGCATGAAGCATTGGTATTCTTTGATGCGAGTCATATCACATAGCCGGCACGGAGGAACATCGCCGTGTTCATCATCTTGTCATCGTCAATATTGCCGATGAACTCTTTGATTAGAACTCTTTGTGAGGCCCGGTGAATCCGGTTTCTAATAGTCTTTGCTTTGTTGGGAAGAAGATCCCACCATTCCTTTAAAATGCCAACAAATCCATTAACTATTGTGGCGGCTATGTTCTTAGGAGTTTGCCATATGTTTCTTGTTGGGTGTTACCCCATCCTATCATGGCATGAATGAGTTCTTTAACTTCTGCTACTGACTTACATTCTATTTTGTAGAAGTTAGGTTGCAGCGTTTGGATTCTAGTGGCTGCTTGGAAGCCTGGAGTACTTGATTCTCCCATGTGCTCTCTCATTTGTTCATCAAAGACAGGAGGCTCAAACTGTGGATCTTCAATATGGGATTCAGTATCTCCTATTCTTAACATATTAACCTCTTTATCTTTATCTTTGAAAAACAGAGGTTTGTACTCTTCAAGTACTTCTTTATAAGACTTTTTAGGAGTAGGATTGGCTAATTCTTGAACTTCAGACCAGGATACTGACCTTAGTCCAGTCTCCTTCTCTGGGAGTCGATTGATGACTCGGTGCTTGAATCCTTGGAAAGATTCGAGGAAGCTCTTGTGTCAGACACTTTTGTATCTCATCTATTCGGGAATGAGTTTTTTCATTCTCATCCTGCAGATTGTGAGATGCCTGCTTCAATTATTTCATTTGTCTGAGTAGATCTTGAGATGATAGTACTTTTAAGACTGGTAGTATGATCTACCAATGGTTGAACAAAATCTGTTACTCTCTGAGATATAACTTCGGGTAAGTTAGCAGAAACATTTTGAACTAGAGTTTCTACATGCTTGACAGATTTGTCTATACTATCAACCTTGTTATTTAACAACTGCAGTGCTCCTGCAGTATCTCCCTTTTTCTTAACTCTATAGCTTTTAGAGTTCTTTCCAGATTAGAGAGCTTTTCAGAATAGGTACTTACTTCTTCATGAACAGATAAGAGGGCCTTATTGGTCCAATTCAACATTTTAGAGCTTTGAGGGCTCTATTTCCTTGTTCACTGTCTCTTTGATACCAGAAAACAGCCTTCTGGGTTTCATCTGGAGAAATCAGCTCATGCTTTGATCTCGTAGGAGGGAAATTAGTTACGTGCTTGTAGAAGCCATATTGATTGTAGGCCCGTTGTGGGGCATATTTTCGACTTACTAGCTTCTCACAATCCCGAACACCATAGGAAGTCAGTAGATGGATCATGAGTCAAAGACTTATGGCTACATTTCAAGAATATCTTTTCATCTTCTTTCTTTTCATCATGTGGATTAGATGTTTCTCCAACGGTGAAGTAAGAAGAGGTAGAAGCTACTGAAATTGCTTCTAGGTAAGAGTCTTTTAGAATTACTAGCATCGAATTTCTTCTAAAGCTTAGTGTTACATTATCTCTACCTTCTCAGAATCGAGGTTGCATTTTCTAGCTTTGGTCTGGATGTCTGGACAAACTTTTTGGCAAGGGTCCATTCCCTAGGACCTTTATGTCAGACCATGAAATGAGCTCAGGTTCAATTTTTTGAGTTTCTAAATTCACGTGTGTCACCACGCTACTGCCCTTGGACACGCCATGCTTAACAGCTGGATTCATGGTATTGACCAGTCTGTAAATAATTTTGTAATGTATGGCTAGGGGACAAGAACCTACGCGCATATTGAGACCTGTTGTTGCTAGATGCAATTTGAGAACATCCTGTAAAAGATCATCCTTGGTAAGGGATACAGGATAGTTGGGGAAAACTTCAAAAGATACAGGGCCATTATGAAGGCCAGTTTGAACAGCTGCTAACAAACTATCCTTGAAATTGTCAAACCTAAGATCCATGTTCGGCTTTCTCTTTAAGAACAGCTCCCCAAAATTATTCGGCAAGGCGTCACATTCTATAATTTTCATGCCGGCTCTGGTAGAGACATTCTTTGGGAGTTCACGGACTTGTTTTTAATTCTTTGTCTTGCTGTGTCATTTCTTGTGTCCAACTAGGAGCTTCTTTCTTTAGGCGTTTGTTGAGCGGTACCTGTCGCCAGCCTATGTTCTTGTAGAAGCCGACAACATAGTTTACACAACCTAAGAAGCGTGTTGCTGCACCTTCTCGAGGATTTGGTCGGAAAGTTACGGATGTTGGCCACAACATGTTGCTGCATAGTAATAGTTCGAACTAATTCTTATTCCGAGGAAGTCAATTTCCTCTTTGAAGACCTCCATTTTGAGGGGACAAACAGATTCCATTTTGTAGAGCGAGGTCTCATAGAATTTTTCAAGGTGAGCTAAGTGCTCTTTAGGAGACTTAGAAAAGATGAGAATATCATCAATATATACAATTAGGAAATCAAATAACTCACCAAAGATTTTATCCATAATCTTTTGAAATATGGATGGGGCATCTTCAGACCGAATGGAAGCACCTTCCACTCATACATCCACAGCACGATGAATGCCGTTTTGTACATGTCTTCATCTTTTAGGAATATCTGCCCGAGAATCCGCTCTTTAGATCGAACTTCTTTGTAGACCTTGATCCCTTGATTCTTCTTAGGATATCATCCTTGGCGGGTATTGGGTGTTGTACCGCAAAGCAATGAATTTGTTTAGTGGCTTGTAGTCCACTACCAATCTTTTCTTGTTTCTCAATTTGCTCACTCCTTTTATTAACATAAAAGGCGGTACAAGACAGGCGAATTAGATTCTGGATAAATCCGCTTTTAGCAATTACGGATTTCGCCATGGCATTCCTTCCTTTGCGTGGGAGGCATACCTCGTGATGTGCCTTGAATTTTGGCACAACTTCATTACCGTTCTTTGTCTCGACTAGTTGTAGATCTAGAGAGCAATAGTGTCTTTTCCTGTTAACAAAAGCATGTGGTTCCTCACCTGCATACATTACGCTTTATCTTGGATACAATTTCATCTATCTTGTGAGAGCGTTAGAGATGGATTTATGTATCCGAGCATTGATACTTTGATCTTTACCTTATTGGCAAAGGAACTATTGATTGGAATAAATATCTCACGGGGAACTTGAGCAGGAGGATTAAACAACATTATAATATCTTGGGAGATACCAAATGTATGACATTTCGTAGAAAATCTACCCCTAGGAGACAATCATAGTTTTCCATATTATGTTGATAGAATTCTATATCCATAGAATTTCCTTCAACATCTAATCGACTTTAGCCATATACTTACAGACAACTTCCGTTTATCAAACTTGATCTTTGTATGGGTATTTAACCCAATCCTACCAGGAATAGCATATTATACGATCAAACTTATTTCAGCACCGTATCAATCATAGCATCAAGAACATAGGGCTTAATATGAGGGATGCATATTGTAATTGCAATAAACGGATTCGGGGTACAACTAAGAGTGCATACCTTTGCACGATCTGTCTGATCTTTTTGCATTACAGATTTTGGTATGTCTCTTCAAGATTCTCTTCGGAATCTTTCTTTTCACTTTCTTCCTCATTCTACAAGCTTTTGTATTCTTACGTGGCATTGGCAAGCACTTTCTCTAGTAGCTCTATTCTGGACTTTCTCAGATTACGTAAACTTCTTTAGAAGGTAGTCGGTGGAGGATTGTCTGGCTCATATGAAGAGTAGACCGGAGGGTGATTCCTCTTCCACGACCACGCCAAGATCTGCTCTACCCCTAATAGGATTTGTCTCTGCCAAATCTCTTTGAAAAGGTGGCCTAATAGGAAATGCTTCATAGGGGTCATCGACCGTTTGACTGCTCCGATCTGTGCACGACTACTGTTCAAGCTCTTGTTGTGCGATGTACATCTGTAGATTTCGAGTTCTTTGTCCAAAAGTTTTACATTTGTATCCCATGGGGACAACCTTCATAAACCGAGTGGAGGCTTTCTAAGCGGCTTCTCGGAAGATCTGCACTTGGTGGAATCATAGGGTCAACGAAATTAGACACCATATTAATCTTTGAAGTGAGTAAAGGATGGAATAGAACTATACGCACTATCTTGACTATAGCTGTCTTCAAAAGCTTTACTGGATTGCGTTGCAAGGTTCACCATCTATGGAGGCATAAGATATGTCTGACGAAAGACTGTCAGTATCTGAAATGAAAGCATATTCATCATCTTGTATGCCTTTGAGAGATAAGGCGTTTACCTTGGCCTTACCTTTAGCTGTATGTTTTTGAGGACACTGATTTGCATAGTGGTCCTCTTTGCATATGTAGCAAGTAGGCTTGAATTTTGATGACTTGCCTAGATGCTTATACTTTACGAATCTGAACTTTTCCGGGTTTTTCATCTCGAACTCTGTATCTGTTTTTATGCCTTTTGTATTTCTTTTTCTTTTTCTTTTTCTTTTTATTTCGCTGCATGACACCCTTCCCCTTTGAAAAAAGACAATCTGTACAAGAAGATTTTGCGGGAAGATTGGATTTCAAGATCTGGACACCCAAAAGGTTCCAGTGCATATTGTTCACAGAAATTATTATTCGGAGCTTTACGGTGTTTGAGAACGCATTTGCGTTCCCATTTTTCCTTGCACATCTTAGCATTACATTGATCTATGATTTGATTAATGTGCCCAAAACTTAGTTTAGAAGTTTTCAATAAGCGGATTCAGGTGCAACTAAGAGTGCATACCTTTGCACTGATCTGTCGATCTTTTTGCATTACAGATTTTGGTATGTCTCTTCAAGATTCTCTTCGGAATCTTTCTTTTCACTTTGTTCTCATTCAAAGCTTGCTTTGTATTCTTCGTGGCATTGTGCAAGCACTTTCTCTAGTAGCTCTATTCTAGACTTTCTCCAGATTACGTAAACTTCTTTAGAAAATTTGAGTCGGTGGAGGATTGTCTAGCTCATATGAAGAGTAGACCGGAGGGTGATTCCTCTTCCACGACCACGCCAAGATCCTGCTCTACCCTAATAGGGATTTGTCTCTGCCGAATTCTCTGCTTGAAAAGGTGGCCTAATAGGAAATGCTTCATAGGGGTCATCGATGTTGTTACCTGCCGATACGCCACATGCTGACTGTTCAAGCTCTTGTTGTCGATGTACTCGTCTGTAGATCTCTGAGTTCTTTGTTCAAAGACAGTTTTTATTTTGTATCCCATGGGGACAACCTTCATAAAGCGATCTGGAGGCTTTCTAGTTGTCTTCTCAGGAGATCTGCACTTGGTGGTATCATAGGGTGAACAAAATTAGACACCATATTAATACTGAAGTGTGTAAAGGATGGAACAGAACTGTACCCACTATCTTCAGTACTATCACTGTCTTCAGAAGCTTGCTGAATTGCATTGCAAGGTTCACCATCTATGGAGGCATAAGATATGTCGTCGACAAAAGATCGTCGATATACGAAATGAAAGCATATTCATCATCTTGTATGCCTTTGAGAGATAAGGCGTTTACCTTGGCCTTACCCTTAGCTGTATGTTTTTGAGGACACGATTTGCATAGTGGTCCTCTTTGCATATGTAGCAAGTAGGCTTGAATTTTGATGTCTTGCCTAGATGCTTATACTTTCGAATCTGAACTTTTTCACTGGGTTTTCATCTCGAACTCTCAGATCTGTTTTTATGCCTTTTGTATTTCTTTTTCTTTTATTTTTCGCCAAGCACCCTTCCCCTTTGAAAAAAGACAATCTTTGCAAGAAGATTTCTTTCTAGAGGATTGGATTTCAAGATCTGGACACCCAAAAGGTTCCAGTGCATATTGTTCACGAAATTATTATTCGAGCTTTACGGTGTTTGAGAACGCTTGTTTGCGTTCCCATTTTCCTTGCACATCTTGGCATTACATTGGTCAATAATTTGATTAATATGACCAAAACTGAGTTCAGAAGTTTTCATACCATGCATGGCCTTTCTATATTGAGTTGCAAAGAAAGGCGGAAAGGATTCTATGTACCTGAGTCGCATGGTTTCATCATTTATGTTGCCAGAGCTGTAGTAGAGCTTACGCATGAAGCATTGGTATTCTTTGATGCAAGTCATATCACATAGCGGGCACGGAGGAACATCGCCGTGTTCATCATCTTGTCATCGTCAATATTGCCGATGAACTCTTTGATTAGAAGGCTCTTTGTGAGGCCGGTGAATCCGGTTTCTAATAGTCTTTTGCTTTGTTGGGAAGAAGATCCCACCATTCCTTTAAGATGCCAACAAAACCATTAACTATGGTGGCTGCTATGTTCTTAGGAGTTACGCCATATGTTTCTTGTTGGGTGTTACCCCATCCTATCATAGCATGAATGAGTTCTTTATGCACTCTTGACTTACATTCTATTTTGTAGAAGTTAGGTTGCGGCGTTTGGATTCTAGTGGCTACTTGAAGCACAGGTACTTGACTCTCCCATGTGCTCTCTCATTTGTTCATCAAAGACAGGAGGCTCAAGCTGTGGATCTTCAATATGGGATTCAAGTATCTCCTATTCTTAACATATTAACCTCTTTATCTTTAAAAACAGAGGTTTGTACTCTTCAAGTACTTCTTTATAAGACTTTTTAGGAGTAGGATTGGCTAATTCTTGAACTTGAGACAGGATACTGACCTTAGTCCAGTCTCCTTCTCTTACGGGAGTCAATTGATGACTCGGTGCTTGAATCTTTGGAAAGATTCGAGGAAGCTCTTGTGTCGAGACACTTTTGTATCTCTTCAATTCGGGAATGAGTTTTTTCATTCTCATCCTGCGATTGTGAGATACTGCTTCAATTATTTCATTTATGCGAGTAGATCTTGAGATGATAGTACTTTTAAGATCGGTAGTATGATCCACCAATGGTTGAACAAAATCTGTTACTCTCGAGATATAACTTCGGGTAAGTTAGCGAAACATTACGAACTAGAGTTTCTACATGCTTAACATGATTTGTTTATACTATCAACCTTGTTATTTAATAAGCTGCAGGTGCTCTGCAGTATCTCCCTTTTTCTTAACTCTATAGCCTTTAGAGTTCTTTCCAGTTAGAGCTTTTCGAATAGGTACTTACTTCTTCATGAACAGATAGGAGGGCCTTATTGGTCCAATTCAAAATTTTAGAGCTTTGAGAGGGCTCTATTTCCTTGTTCACATCTCTTTGATACCGAAAACACTTTACAGGTTTCATCTGGAGAAATCAGCTCATGCTTTGATCTCGTAGGAGGAAGTTAGTTCTTGTGCTTGTAGAAGCCATATTGATTGTAGGCCCGTTGACGCGGGGCATATTTCGACTTACTAGCTTCTCTGTCCCGAACACCATAGGAAGTCATAGATGGATCATGAGTCAAAGACTTATGGCTACACAAGAATATCTTTTCATCTTCTTTCTTTTCATCCTGTGGATTAGATGTTTCTCAACGGTGAAGTAAGAAGAGGTAGAAGCTGGCTGAATTGCTTCTAGGTAAGAGTCTTTTAGAATTACTAGCATCGAATTTCTTCTAAAGCTAAGTGTTACATTATCTCTACCTGCAGAATGGCGAGGTTGCATTCTCTAGCTTTGGTCTAGATGTCCTGGACAAATTTTTGGCAAGGGTCCATTCCTAGTGGACCTTTATATCGACCATGAAATGAGCTCGGAGTTCAATTTTTGAGTTTCTAAATTCACGTGTGTCACCACGCCTTTTGCCCTTGGACACGCCATGCTTAACAATTTGGATTCATGGTATTAACTTGATCTGTAAATAATTTTGTAATGTATGGCGAGGGGACAAGAACCTACGCGCATATTGAGACCTGTTGTTCTTAGATGCAATTTGAGAACATCTGTAAAAGATCATCCTTGGTAAGGGATACGGGATAGTTGGGGAAAACTTCAAAGATCTTGGGCCATTATGATGGCGGTTTGAACAAAGACTAACAAACTATCTTTGAAATTGTCAAACCTGAGATCCATTAAACAACATAAGATACTAGCATTTAAACCTCTTCTAAACAGTGAGTTATGCCTATTCTGGACCACTGACCTACATGAGCAAACTTGTAGGTAGATTGACGTTTTAAAGACTTAATATCAGCTTTATCAATAAGGGGAATATTATATTCACAATTGTTACTTTGGGCTACCTGGATAACTGACTCTCTAGTCTTAAAGACGGTAGAAGCTAATAACTGAAATCTATTTAAATGAGAATATACTTCATTATATGATTTTTTAGGAAGTCTCCACTCAGGAGTGGGAGACGACTCATCTATAACATTTATTTCTTCATTGACAGAGAAGACATCAGATAAGTTTATCAAAGGACTGTTCTTATGGTTGCGATAGCCACACCTGTCAATCTATGAAGTTGCTATATAAACTTGCGTTTTCAGAAGGCTGAAGTTCTCACAATCTCTTTATGCGAGAATACTAAACACTTCCTCCGAATATACTTTAATCAAATCCGAATCTCTTTTACCACTCTTCTCTATTGTAGAGTCCGAAGACAAATCCTTTGATAAACTTATCTGATGTTTTCTCTGTAAATGAAGAGATTAATGTAATTGATGAGTCGTCTCCCACTCCTGAGTGGAGACTTCCTAAAAAAGCATATAATGAAGTATATTCTCATTTAAATAGATTTCAGTTATTAGCTTCTACCGTCTTTAAGACTAGAGAGTCTGTTATTCAGGTAGCCCAGAGTAATAATTGTGAATATAATATTCCCCTCATTGATAAAGCTGATATTAAGTCTTTAAAACGTCAATCCACCTACAAGTTTGCACATGTAGGCTGTGTCCAGATAGGCATAACTCCCTGTTCAGAAGAGGTTTAAATGCAAGTATTTTATGCTGTTTAATGGATCTTAGGTTTGACAATTTCAAGGATAGTTTGTTAGCAGCTGTTCAAACTGGCCTTCATAACGGCCCTGTATCTTTGAAGTTTTTCCCAACTATCCTGTATCCCTTACCAAGGATGATCTTTTACAGGATGTTCTCAAATTGCATCTAGCAACAACAGGTCTCAATATGCGCGTAGGTTCTTGTCCCCTAGCCATACATTACAAAATAATTTACAGACTGGTCAATACCATGAATCCAATTTGTTAAGCATGGCGTGTCGAGGGCAAAAGAGCGATGTGGTGTGACACACGTGAATTTAGAAACTCAAAAAATTAAACCCGAGCTCATTTCATGGTCGATATAAAGGTCCTTTGTAGGAATGGACCCTTGCCAAAAAGTTTGTCCAGACATCCAGACCAAAGCTAGAGAATGCAACCGCAGTTACAGAAGGTAGAGATAATGTAACACTTAGCTTTAGAAGAAATTCTGATGCTAGTAATTCTAAAAGACTCTTACCAGAAGCAGCAATTCTCGTAGCTTCACCTCTTCTTACTTCACTGTTGGAGAAACATCCAATCCACAGAATGAAAAGAAAGAAGAAGAAAAGATATTCTTGTGTAGCCATAAGTCTTTGACTCATGATCCATCTACTGACTTCCTATGGTGTTCAGATTGTGAGAAGCTAGTAAGTCAGAAATATGCCCCTGTCAACGGGCCTACAATCAATATGGCTTCTACAAGCACAAGAACTGTTTTCCCTCCTACAGATCAACATGAGTTGATCTCTCCAGATGAAACCCAGAAGGCTATCTTCTGGTATCAAAGAGCAGTGAACAAGGAAATAGAGCCCTCAGAAAGCTCTAAGATGTTGAATTGGACCAATAAGGCCCTCTATCTGTTCATGAAGAAGTAAGTACCTATTCTGAAAAGCTCTCTAATCTGGAAAGAACTCTAAAGGCTATAGAGTTAAGAAAAAGGGAGATACTGCAGGAGCACTGCAGTTATTAAATAACAAGGTTGATAGTATAAACAAATCTGTTAAGCATGTAGAAACTCTAGTTCAGAATGTTTCTGCTAACTTACCCGAAGTTATATCTCAGAGAGTAACAGATTTTGTGCAACCATTGGTAGATCATACTACCAGTCTTAAAAGTACTATCATCTCAAGATCTACTCAGACAAATGAAATAATTGAATCAGGCATCTCACAATTGCAGGATGAGAATGAAAAACTCATTCCCGAATAGATGAGATACAAAAGTGTCTGACACAAGAGCTTCCTCGAATCCTTCCAGAGATTCAAGCACTGAGTCATCAATTGACTCCCAGAAAAGAAGGAGACTGGACTAAGGCTGTATCTGGTCTGAAGTTCAAGAATTAGCCAATCCTACTCCTAAGAAGTCTTATAAAGAAGTACTTGAAGAGTACAAACCTCTATTTTTCAAAGATAAAGAGGTTAATATGTTAAGCATAGAAGGTACTGAGTCCCATATAGAAGATCCACAGTTTGAGCCTCCTGTGTTTGATGAACAAATGAGAGAGCACATGGGAGAATCAAGTACTCCAGGCTTCCAAGCAGCTACTAGAATCCAAACGCTGCAACCTAACTTCTACAAAATAGAATGTAAGTCGCAGAGTGAAGTTAAAGAACTCATTCATGCCATGATTGGATGGGGTAACACCCAACAAGAAACATATGGCAGAACTCCTAAGAACATAGCAGCCACCATAGTTAATGGTTTTGTTGGCATTTTAAAGGAATGGTGGGATCTTCTTCCCAACAAAGCAGCACTATTAGAAACCGGATTCACAGGCCTCACAGCAGCCCTAATCAAAGAGTTCATCGGCAATATTGACGATGACAAGATGATGAACACGGCGATGTTCCTCGCGTGCCGGCTATGTGATATGACTCGCATCAAAGAATACCGATGCTTTCATGCAGAAGCTCTACTGACTCGGCAACATCAATGATGAGACCATGCGTCTCGTGTACATCGAGTCATTTCCCCCTTTCTTTGCCACTCAATATCGAAGGGCTATGCACGGTTTGAAAACTTCGAACTAAGTTTTGGGCACATTAATCAAATCATAGATCAATGTAATGCTAAGATGTGCAAGGAAAAATGGGAACGCATGAAACAAGCGTTCAAACACCGAAAGCTACGAATAATAATTTCGTGAACAATATGCACTTTGGAACCTTTTGGGTGTCTAGATCTTGAAATCCAATCTTCCGCGAAAAATCTTCTTGTAAAGATTGTCTTTTTCAAAGGGGGAAAGGTGCAGCAGTGAGAAAAAGAAAAAGAAATACAAAAGGCATAAAACAGATACGAGAGAGTTGAGAGATGAAAAACCCAGAAAAAGTTGATTCAGAAAATATAAACATATAGGCAAGTCATCAAAGTTCAAGCCGACTTGCTACATCTGCAAAGAGGACCACTATGCAAATCAGTGTCCTCAAAACATACTGCAAAAGGTAAGGCCAAGGTAAATGCCTTATCTCTCAAAGGCATACAGGATGATGAATATGCTTTCATTTCGAATCATCGATCTTTTCGGACATATCTTATGCCTCCATAGATGGTGAACCTTGCAACGCAATCCAGTAAGCTTCGAAGAACGGCGATAATCTTGAAGCTAGTGGGTATAGTTCTGTTCCATCCTTTACTCACTTCAGTATTAATATGGTGTCTAATTTCGTTCACCCTATGATACCACCAAGTGCGAGATCTTACGAGAAGACGGTTAGAAAGCCTCGGTCAGTTTATGAAGGTTGTCCCCATGGGATACGGCTAGAAAGCTGTCTTTGGACAAAGAACTTCGAAATCTACGGGACGGTACATCGATAACAAGAGCTTGAAGCAGTCGAGCACAGATCGAGCGAGAACAACGGATCGATGACCCCTATGAAGCATTTCCTATCAGGCCACCTTTTCAAAGCGAGAGAATTCGGCGAGACAAATCCCTATTAGGGTAGAGCAGGATCTTGGCGTGGTCGTGGAAGAGGAATCAGTCCTCCGGTCTACTCTTCATATGAGCCAGGACAATCCTCCACTGACTCAGCTTCTAAAGAAGTTTACAGAATCTGGAGAAAGTCCAGAATAGAGCTACTAGAGAAAGTGCTTGCCAATGCCACTGAAGAATACAGCAAGCTTGTAGCCGAAGAAGAAAAGTGAAAAGAAAGATTCGAAGAGAATCTTGAAGAGACATACCATAATCTGGCAATGCAAAAAGATCAGACAGATCAGGCAAAGGTATGCACTCTTAGTTGCACCCAGAATCCGTTTATTGCAATCACAATATGCATCCCTCATATTAAGCCATATGTTCTTGATGCTATGATTGATACGGGTGCTGAAATAAGTTTGATCAGACAATATGCTATTCCCAGTGATTGTTGGGTTAATACCCATACAAAGATCAAGTTTGATAAACGGGAAGTTGTCTGTAAGTATATGGCTAAAGTCAGATTAGATGTTGAAGGAAATTCTATGGATATAGAATTCTATCAACATAATATGGAAAACTATGACTGTCTACTTGGGGTAGATTTTCTACAGAAATGTCATACATTTAGTATCTCCCAAGATATTATAATGTTGTTTAATCCTCCTGTTCAAGTTCCCAGGAGATATTCATTCCAATCAATAGTTCCTTTGCCAAATAAGGTAAAGACTGTTAACAATGCCTGGATACATAAATCCATCTCTAACTGTTCTGTCAGCATAGATGAAATTGTATCCAAGATAAAGCAGAATGTATGCAGTGAGGAACCACATGCTTTTGTTAACAGGAAAAGACACTATTGCTCTCTAGATCTACAACTAGTCAGAGACAGCAACGGTAATGAAGTTGTGCCAAAATTCAAGGCACATCACAGAGGTATGCCTCCGGCAGAAAGGAAGGAATGCCATGGCGAAATCCAGAAATTGCTAAAAGCTGGATTTATCCAGGAATCTAATTCGCCCTGGTCTTGTACCACCTTTTATGTTAATAAAAGGAGTGAGCAGCTGAGAAACAAGAAAAGATTGGTAGTGGACTACAAGCCACTAAACAAATTCATTGCTGCTGTACAACACCCAATACCTGCCAAGGATGATATCCTCAGAAGAATCAAGGGATCGAAGGTCTACAGCAAGTTCGATCTAAAGAGCGGATTCATGAGATATTCCTAAAAGATGAAGACATGTACAAAACGGCATTCATCGTGCCAGGTGGACAGTATGAGTGGAAGGTGCTTCCATTCGGTCGAAGACAGCCCCATCCATATTTCAAAAAATTATGGATAAAATCTTTGGTGAGTTATTTGATTTCTTAATTGTTTATATTGATGATATTCTCATCTTTTCTAAGTCTCCTAAAGAGCACTTAGCTCACCTTGAAAAATTCTATGAGACTGTCTACAAAAATGGAATCTGTTTGTCCCCCTCAAAAATGGAGGTCTTCAAAGAGGAAATTGATTTCCTCGGAATAAGAATTAGTTCTGGAACTATTACTATGCAGCAACATGTTGTGGCCAACATCCAGAACTTTCCTGATCAAATCCTGGAGAAAGTGCAGCTGCAGCGCTTCTTAGGTTGTGTAAACTATGTTGCTGGCTTCTACCAGAACATAGCTGCTGACAGGGTACTGCTCAACAAACGTCTAAAGAAAGAAGCTCCTAGTTGGACTCAGGAGATGACACAGGCAGTACAAAGAATTAAAAAACAAGTCCGTGAACTCCCAGCAATGTCTCTTCCAGGAGTGGCATGAAAATTATAGAATGTGACGCCAGTGAACAATTTTGGGGAGCTGTTCTTAAAGAGAAAGCCGAAGATGATAAAGAAAAGGTATGTAGATTTGCATCTGGAGCCTTTTCTGGTTCTGAATTAAATTATCACTCTTCGCATAAAGAAATATTGGCTGCAAAGAAAGCAATCAAAGCTTTCTTGTTTTTTGTTCAAAACGAAGCATTCATCCTCGATCAGACCTGAAAGATTTCAGAAAGAGGTTAAATGGCGGTGATCCAGCCAATAAGACTGCTTTCAATAGACTCCAGAGGTGGGGTCTCTGGTTTGACAACCGAGTTCTCTGTAGAACACATCTCAGGTAAACAAAATGCTCTCGCAGATTTTGTAAGTAGAGAACTCAATACTTCAAGAAATATCAGTGTCACACAGGTAATCCATGAATCCCATGGAACAGTATGGGATCACAGGCATGCGAAGGAACAGATTCAAACATTGGTTCATTGTGATAATAGAATGTCCCAGGAAGCTCAAACGCTTCTTGTTTCAAGGGATTTGATAACAACTCAGGAGTATGCTATGTCCGAGACTGAATGTAAGTTTTATGATCCAGACATACCGGGGGACGATTACCATACTACTGCAGGAACCATTGGTTAAATGTTGTCTCCATTGGCAATGGAGATCATTGTATGCTGTTGAACAACCGGATTTCCTACCTGTCGAAGGTCTCGAGGCTCGCATAACAGTGATACCTAGAAAGGACACCATATGGAGGTTCGAATTCTCAAGGATGTGGACTGAAGAACATCCTTTACAGTATGATCTATGGAACCGACCTCCCTCACTGGGAGATAGGAAGTATATTTCTTCTCACTTTAAATATTTCTTATCAAAATATCTTCCTACTAAATTATCGATTCTCCTCTTCTCAATGTACATCCAGGACTTTGTAAGAAATATTCTAATCCAAATGCAAAATACCATGGTTCGTGAAAGTACATTATTATGTCAAGATAAATCACAGGAACCTTGTTGAAAGGCCAAATGCTACCCTGTGGAGGAGAATTCTATTACACCACACCATGGTGGTTAGGCCGCCTGCACCAAATCAAGATTTGCGGATACTTGACCACTATCTGTTTCCAACCAGACCGCATCTACAGCCCAACAACGATGGAACTGCTCACATCTCTCGTGTCTGGCTTGAACAGCATGAACGTCAACTTCCAGGAGCACCTCAGCGTCATGATAGCACAACATCTTCTGATGAGGACATTGACCCTCCGGGTCCCTCTGTCCTTTTGATTCTCCTTAGTGCGCTCCGCACTATCTGCTATTATGGCAGGCATGTTGCCATAGTTGTCGGATAAGATTCCATCTTATCCTCTCTTTCTTTCTTTTGGTGCTTTTGCTTTCCAGCTATCCCAGGCTTGTTGTCGGTGGTCTTTTGATAAGATTCGTTCTTATCTCTTCTTTTGTCAGTGCGTGGTGGACCCATGCATCTTTAATAATGCTTTTGTGAGTGGGCTGTACTCACGGGTCGTTCGAGGAATCTTACCGATTACCTCCACTTCCGGTTTCCGGTTTCCATTCTCCCGGTGAAAAGCCTTGGGATGCCTATTTAATAGCGCATTACCAACTCATTCACTACACTTGGGTTTTGGTACTCGAGATTGGAGAAGGAATACATCGAAGAAAGATTTCAAGAGATAGAGGTATTCAAGTCTTCAATGCTAGGCTACTCTTGTAAGTAAATATGTTCAAGTCTGTACATACTCTGGTTCGAATCAATGGAGATTTAAAGTTTATCAATATCGATAAGTTTGATGAGTTTACAAACATATTTGAGTGTGATGATGTTTTGAAGTTGTTGTAATGGTATTAGTAGATCTGTTTGGTGAAGACGCAGAAATAGATATCTTGTTGATATTCGGAACATATGATTAAGAATGGTCAATATTGTAATGTATACGCTATCTTGATTGTAGATTGTGAATTTAAGTTATTGATAATTGAGGATTTGATCGGTTTGAAGAGATTTATAAAGCAGTGGTGTTTGATATTGTAGTAAATGTTATTCGAGAAATAATGCCGAATGCTAATGTTATGTGTGAAGAAATATATACATATGTATGGTTGGTAGAATGTTTGAGTGTTGTAAGAAAATATTTAATGAGCAAGGTTAGAAATAGAAAGCTGTTATGTGTAGAGAAATGTATCGAGCCGTTATGTGTAAAGAAATGGTATCGAGCCGTTATATGTAAAGAAATGACACACGGGAATTTAGAAACTCAAAAATTGAACTGAGCTCATTTCATGAGTCGAGATATAAGGTCCCTAGGAATGGACCCTTGCCAAAAAATTTGTCAAAAAATTTGGACATCTAGACCAAAGCTAGAGAATGCAACCTCGATTCTGAGAAGGTAGAGATAATGTAACACTTAGCTTTAGAAGAAATTACGATCTTATTAATTCTAAAAGACTCTTACCTAGAAGCAATTCTGTAGCTTCTACCTCTTCTTACTTCACTGTTGGAGAAACATCTAATCCACAGGATGAAAAGAAAGAAGATGAAAAGATATTCTTGTGTAGCCATAAGTCTTTGACTCATGATCCATCTCTTGACTTCCTATGGTGTTTGATTGTGAGAAGCTAGTAAGTCGAAATATGCCCCTGTCAGCGGGCCTACAATCAATATGGCTTCTACAAGCACAAGAACTAATTTCCCTCCTACAGATCAGCATGAGCTGATTTCTCCAGATGAAACCCAGAAGGCTGTTTTCTGGTATCAAAGAGCTGTGAACAAGGAAATAGAGCCCTCTGAAAGCTCTAAAATGTTGAATTGGACCAATAAGGCCCTCCTATTTGTTCACGAAGAAGTAAGTACTTATTCGAGAAAAGCTCTCTAATCTGGAAAGAACTCTAAAGGCAATAGAGTTAAGAAAAAGGGAGAATCTTTGCAGAGCAACTGCGGTTGTTAAATAACAAGGTTGATAGTATAAACAAATGCAAGCATGTAGAAACTCTAGTTCGAATGTTTACGCTAACTTACCCGAAGTTATATCTCGAGAAAGTATGATTTTGTTCAACCATTGGTAGATCATACTACCGAGTCTTAAAAGTACTATCATCTCAAGATCTACTCGAGACAAATGAAATAATTGAAGCGGGCATCTCACAACTACGGGATGAGAATGAGAAAACTCATTCCCAAATTGATGAGATACAAAAGTGTCGACACAAGAGCTTCCTCGAATCTTTCCAAAGATTCAAGCACCGAGTCATCAATTGACTCCCGAGAAGAGAAGGAGGCTGGACTAAGGTTTGTATCACAGTGCAAGTTCAAGAATTAGCCAATCCTACTCCTAAAAAGTCTTATAAAGAAGTACTTGAAGAGTACAAACCTCATTTTCAAAGATAAAGATAAAGAGGTTAATATGTTAAGAATAGGAGATCTTGAATCCCATATTGAAGATCCACAGTTTGAGCCTCTGTCTTTGATGAACAAATGAGAGAGCACATGGGAGAGTCAAGTACTCCGGGCTTCCAAGCAGCCCACTAGAATCAAAGCGCTGTGACCTAACTTCTACAAAATAGAATGTAAGTCGTGTGAAGTTAAAGAACTCATTCATGCTATGATAGGATGGGGTAACACCCAACAAGAAACATATGGCGAGAACTCCTAAGAACATAGCAGCCACCATAGTTAATGGTTTTGTTGGCATCTTAAAGGAATGGTGGGATCTTCTTCCCAACAAAAAGACACTATTAGAAACCGGATTCACGGCCTCACACGGCAGCCCTAATCAAAGAGTTCATCGGCAATATTGGCGATGACAAGATGATGAACACGGCGATGTTCCTCGTGCCGGCTATGTGATATGACTCGCATCAAAGAATACCAATGCTTCATGCGAAGCTCTACTACAGCTCGGCAACATCAATGATGAGACCATGCTTCTCGGTACATCGAGTCATTTCCGCCTTTCTTTGCCACTCAATATCGAAGGGCTATGCACGGTTTGAAAACTTCGAACTAAGTTTTGGGCACATTAATCAAATCATAGATCAATGTAATGCTAAGATGTGCAAGGAAAAATGGGAGCGCAAACAAGCGTTCAAACACGTAAAGCTCGAATAATAATTTACGTGAACAATATGCACCTTTGGAACCTTTTGGGTGTCATATCTTGAAATCAATCTTCCCAAAAAAATCTTCTTGTAAAGATTGTCTTTTTGGGGAAGGGTGCTTAGCGTGAGAAAAAGAAAAAGAAAAAAGAAATACAAAAGGCATAAAAACAGAATACAGAGAGTTGGAGATGAAAAACCCGGGAAAAAGTTGATTCGAGAAAGTATAAGCATCTAGGCAAGTCATCAAAATTCAAGCCTACTTGCTACATATGCAAAGAGGACCACTATGCAAATCAGTGTCCTCAAAAACATACAGCTAAGGGTAAGGCCAAGGTAAACGCCTTATCTCTCAAAGGCATACAAGATGATGAATATGCTTTCATTTTGAATCTTGTGAGTCTTTGTCGAGACATATCTTATGCCTCCATAGATGGTGAACCTTGCAGTAACGCAATCAGCAAGCTTAGAAGACAGCGATAATCTTGAAGATAGTGGGTACAGTTCTGTTCCATCCTTTACTCACTTCAGTATTAATATGGTGTCTAATTTCGTTCACCCTATGATTCCACCAAGTGCAGATCTTCTGAGAAGACAGTTAGAAAGCCTCCAGTCAGTTTATGAAGGTTGTCCCCCATGGGATACAGCCAGAAAACTGTCTTTGGACAAAGAACTCAGAAATCTACAGGACAGGTACATCAGACAACAAGAGCTTGAGCAGAGTCGAGCACGAGATCGAAGCGAACAACGATCGATGACCCTTATGAAGCATTTCCTATTAGGCCACCTTTTCAGCAGAGAATTCGGCAGAGACAAATCCCTATTAGGGGTAGAGCAGGATCTTGGCGTGGTCGTGGAAGAGGAATCAGTCCTCCAGTCTACTCTTCATATGAGCCAGGACAATCCTCCGCGACTCGGCTTCTAAAAAGAAGTTTGAGAACTGGAGAAAGTCCGAATAGAGCTACTTAGAGAAAGTGCTTGCAATGCACTTAAGAATACAGCAAGCTTGTAGCTGAAGAAGAAAGTGAAAAGAAAGATTCTGAAGAGAATCTTGAAGAAACATACCAAAATCTGGCAATGCAAAAAGATCAGACATGGATCGAGGCAAAGGTATGCACTCTTAGTTGCACTTTGAGAATCCGTTTATTGCAATTACAATTTGCATCCCACATATTAAGCCATATGTTCTTGATGCTATGATTGATACGGGTGCTGAAATAAGCCTGATCAGACAATATGCTATTCCCAGTGATTGTTGGGTTAACACCCATACAAAGATCAAGTTTGATAAACGGGAAGTTTATGCAGTAAGTATATGGCTAAAGTCGATTAGATGTTGAAGGAAATTCTATGGAATTAGAATTCTATCAACATAATATGGAGAACTATGACTGTCTACTTGGGGTAGATTTTCTACAGAAATGTCATACATTCAGTATCTCCCAAGATTGTATAATGTTGTTTAATCCTCCTGTTCAAGTTCCCAGGAGATATTCATTCCAGTCAATAGTTCCTTTACCAAATAAGGTAAAGACTGTTAACAATGCCTGGATACATAAATCCATTTCTAACTGTTCTGTCAGCATAGATGAAATTGTATCCAAGATAAAGCAGAATGTATGCAGTGAGGAACCACATGCTTTTGTTAACGAGGAAAAGACACTATTGCTCTCTAGATCTACAACTAGTCGAGACAAAGAACGGTAATGAAGTTGTGCCAAAATTCAAGGCACATCACAGAGGTATGCCTCCTGCAGAAAGGAAGGAATGCCATGGCGAAATCCAGAAATTGCTAAAAGCTGGATTCATCCAAGAATCTAATTCGCCCTGGTCTTGTACCGCCTTTTATGTTAATAAAAGGAGTGAGCAGCTGAGAAACAAGAAAAGATTGGTAGTGGACTACAAGCCACTAAACAAATTCATTGCTGCTGTACAACACCCAATACCTGCCAAGGATGATATCCTCAGAAGAATCAAGGGATCGAAGGTCTACAGCAAGTTCGATCTGAAGAGCGGATTTCGGCAGATATTCTTAAAAAATGAAGACATGTACAAACGGCATTCATCGTGCGGGTGGGACAATGTATGAGTGGAAGGTGCTTCCATTCGGTGCAAATGACCCCATCCATATTTCAAAAGATTATGGATAAAATCTTTGGTGAGTTATTTGATTTTTTAATTGTTTATATTGATGATATTCTCATCTTTTCTAAGTCTCCTAAAGAGCACTTAGCTCACCTTGAAAAATTCTATGAGACTGTCTACAAGAATGGGATCTGTCTGTCCCCCTCAAAAATGGAGGTCTTCAAGGAGGAAATTGATTTCCTCGGTATAAGAATCAGTTCTCGGAACTATTACTATGCAGCAACATGTTGTGGCCAACATCCAAAACTTTCTGACCAAATCTGGAGAAGGTGCAGTGCAGCGCTTCTTAGGTTGTGTAAACTATGTTCTTTGGCTTTCTACGAACATAGCTGTGACAGTCTTGCTCAACAAACGCCTAAAGAAAGAAGCTCCTAGTTGGACACAAGAAATGACACAGCAGATACAAAGAATTAAAAACAAGTCCGTGAACTCCAAGTGATGTCTCTACCAGAGGTGGCATGAAAATTATAGAATGTGACGCCGCGTTGTGAACAATTTTGGGGAGCTGTTCTAAAAGAGAAAGCCGAAGATGGTAAAGAAAAGGTATGTAGATTTGCATCGGGGCCTTTTCTCGGTCTACGAATTAAATTATCACTCTTCGCATAAAGAAATATTGGCTGCAAAGAAAGCAATCAAAGCTTTCTTGTTTTTGTTCAAAATGAAGCATTCATCCTCGATCGGACACGAAAGATTTGAGAAAGAGGTTAAATGGCGGTGATCCGGCCAATAAGACTGCTTTCAACAGACTTCGAGAGGTGGGGCCTCTGGTTTGACAACCGAGTTCTCTCGTAGAACACATCTCGAGTAAACAAAATGCTCTCGCAGATTTTGTAAGCAGAGAACTCAATACTTCAAGAAATATCGAGTGTCACATAGGTAATCCATGAATCCCATGGAGCAGTATGGGATCACGGGCATGCGAAGAGCAGATTCAAACATTGGTTCATTGTGATAACAGAATGTCCCAGGAAGCTCAAACGCTTCTTGTCTCAAGAGATCTGATAACAACGCAGGAGTATGCTATGTCCGAGACTGAATGTAAGTTTTATGATCCAGACATACCAGGCAGACGTGAATACCATACTCTGCAGGAACCATTGGTTAAATGTTGTCTCCATTGGCAATGGAGATCATTGTATGCTGTTGAACAACCGGATTTCCTACCAGTCGAAGGTCTCAGGCTCAGACAACTGATACCTAGAAAGGACACCATATGGCGGTTTGAATTCTCAAGGATGTGGACTGAAGAACATCCTTTACAGTATGATCTATGGAACCGACCTCCCTCACTCGGAGATAGGAAGTATATTTCTTCTCACTTCAAGTATTTCTTATCAAAATATCTTCCTACTAAATTGTCTGATTCTCCTCTTCTCAATGTACATCCGGACACTGTAAGAAATATTCTAATCCAATGCAAAATACCATGGTTCGTGAAAGTACATTATTATGTCAAGATAAATCACAGGAACCTTGTTGAAAGGCCAAATGCTACCCTGTGGAGGAGAATTCTGTTACACCACACCATGGTGGTTAGGCCGCCTGCACCAAATCAAGATTTGCGGATACTTGACCACTATCTGTTTCCAACCAGACCGCATCTACATAAAATTTCCCAACAACGATGGGCTGCTCACATCTCTCGTATGCAGCTTGAATAGCATGAAGCGTCAACTTCTGGAGCACCTCTAAAGGCTATAGAGTGATAGCACAACATCTTCTGATGAGGACACTGACCCTCCGGGTCCCTCTGTCCTCTTTGATTCTCCTTAGTGCGCTCCGCACTATCTGCTATTATGGCAGGCATGTTGCCATAGCTGTCGGATAAGATTCCATCTTATCCTTTCTTTCTTTCTTTTGGTGCTTTTTTTTCAACTATCCGGTAGCTTGTTGTCGGTGGTCTTTTGATAAGATTCGTTCTTATCTTTGCTTTTGTCAGTGCGTGGTGGACCCATGCATCTTTTAATAAAGCTTTTGTGAGTGGGCTGTACTCACGGGTCGTTTCGAGGAATCTTACCGATTACCTCCACTTCCGGTTTCCGGTTTCCATTCTCCCGGTGAAAAGCCTTGGGATGCCTATTTAATAGCGCATTACAACCTCAACTCATTCACTGCTTTGGGTTTTGGGTACTCTGGAGTGGAGAAGGAATATATCGAAGAAAGATTTCAAGAGACAGAGGTCTTCAAGCCTAAAAAGTCTTATGAGTCTTGTAAAGTAAATATGTTCAAGTCTGTACATACTCTGGTTCGAATCAATGGAGATTTAAAGTTTATCAATATCGATAAGTTTGATGAGTTTACAGATATATTTGAATGTGATGATGTTTTCGAAGTTGTTGTAATGGTATTAGTAGATCTGTTTGGAGCAGAGATGCTGAAATAGATATCTTGTTGATATTCGGAACTTATGATTAAGTTAATTAAGAATGGTCAATCTTTATCAGTAGCTATCTTGATTGTAGATTGTGAATTTAAGTTATTGAAGATTTCAAGAACTTGTTTGAAGAGATTTATGAAACAGATGTGGTGTTTGATATAGTAGTAAAGGTTATTCGTGAAGTAATGCCAAATGCTAATGTTACAGTATTACATATGTATGGTTGGTAGAATGTTTCAAGTTAGAAAGAGTATTGTAAGAAAATATTTGAGAGAGCAAGGTTAGAAATAGAAAGTTGATGTGTGAAGAAATGGTATGAGCCGTTATGTGTAAAGAAATGGTATGAGCCTTTATGTGTAAAGAAATGGTATCAGAGCTGGTAAAAGAGATTCGGATTTGATTAAAGTATATTCGAGGAAGTGTTTAGTATTGCATAAAGATATTGTGAGAACTTCAGCCGTCTGAAAACGCAAGTTTATATAGCAACTTCATAGATTGACAGGTGTGGCTATCGCAACCGTAAGACGCCGTGTGTTAGGCGCAACAGTAAGACGAGTTTTTGCCCGACGATTTTGGTCAATCTCTGCTTCCTTGCTTGTAAGTCCCAAATGGCCGATCATTCTCCTAGATCTTCTACTGTAGAATCCGAAGACAGTCCTTTGATAAACTTATCTGATGTCTTCTCTGTCAATGAAGAAATAAATGTTATAGATGAGTCGTCTCCCACTCCTGAGTGGAGACTTCCTAAAAAATCATATAATGAAGTATATTCTCATTTAAATAGATTTCAGTTATTAGCTTCTACAGTCTTTAAGACTAGAGAGTCTGTTATCAAGTAGCCCAAAGTAATAACTGTGAGTATAATATTCCTCTCATTGATAAAGCTGATATTAAGTCCTTAAAACGTCAATCCACCTACAAGTTTGCACATGTAGGCTGTGTCCAGATAGGCATAACTCCCTGTTTAGAAGAGGTTTAAATGCAAGTATCTTATGTTGTTTAATGGATCTTAGGTTTGACAATTTCAAGGATAGTTTGTTAGCTGCTGTTCAAACTGGCCTTCATAATGGCCCGGTATCTTTTGAAGTTTTCCCCAACTATCCTGTATCCCTTACCAAGGATGATCTTTTACAGGATGTTCTCAAATTGCATCTAGCAACAACAGGTCTCAATATGCGCGTAGGTTCTTGTCCCCTAGCCATACATTACAAAATTATTTACAGACTGGTTAATACCATGAATCCAGCTGTTAAGCATGGCGTGTCCAAGGGCATCATCTTGTATGCCTTTGAGAGATAAGGCGTTTACCTTGGCCTTACCCTTTAGCTGTATGTTTTGAGGACACTGATTTGCATAGTGGTCCTCTTTGCATATGTAGCAAGTAGGCTTGAATTTTGATGTCTTGCCTAGATGCTTATACTTTCGAATCTAAATTTTTCTGGGTTTTTCATCTCCGAACTCTTCATAGTCTGCTTTTATGCCTTTTGTATTTCTTTTTCTTTTTTTTGCCAAGCACCCTTCCCTTTTGAAAAAAGACAATCTTTACAAGAAGATTTCTTGCGGGAAGATTGGATTTCAAGATCTGGACACCCAAAAGGTTCCAGTGCATATTGTTCACAGAAAGTATTGTTCAGAGCTTTCTGGTGTTTGAACGCTTGTTTGCGTTCCCATTTTTCCTTGCACATCTTAGCATTACATTGATCTATGATTTGATTAATATGCCCAAAACTTAGTTCAGAAGTTTTCATACCGTGCATAGCCTTTCTATATTGAGTTGCAAAGAAAGGCGGAAATGACTCTATGTACCTGAGACGCATGGTCTCATCATTTATGTTCACGTGACTGTACGTAGTAGAGCTCTGCATGAAGCATTGGTATTCTTTGATGCGAGTCATATCACATAAGCGGGCACGGAGGAACATCGCTGTGTTCATCATCTTGTCATCGTCAATATTGCCGATGAACTCTTTGATTAATTCTTTGTGAGGCCGGTGAATCCGGTTTCTAATAGTGCTACTTTGTTGGGAAGAAGATCCCACCATTCTTTTAAAATGCCAACAAAGCCATTAACTATGGTGGCAGCTATATTCTTAGGTGATCGCCATAGGTTTCTTGTTGGGTGTTACCCCATCCAATCATGGCATGAATGAGTTCCTTAACTTCTGCTGTAGACTTACATTCTATTCTGTAGAAGTTAGGTTGCAGCGTTTGGATTCTAGTAGCTGCTTGGAAGCCTGGAGTACTTGACTCTCCCATGTGCTCTCTCATTTGTTCATCAAAGACAGGAGGCTCAAACTGTGGATCTTCAATATGGGATTCGGTATCTCCTATTCTTAACATATTAACCTCTTTATCTTTATCTTTGAAAAACAGAGGTTTGTACTCTTCAAGTACTTCTTTATAAGACTTTTTAGGAGTAGGATTGGCTAATTCTTGAACTTCAGACCAGGATACAGCCTTAGTCCAGTCTCCTTCTCTTCTGGGAGTCAATTGATGACTCAAGTTGCTTGAATCTTTGGAAAGATTCGAGGAAGCTCTTGTGTCGGACACTTTTGTATCTCATCAATTCGGGAATGAGTTTTTCATTCTCATCCGACCATTGTGAGATGCCTGCTTCAATTATTTCATTTATGCGAGTAGATCTTGAGATGATAGTACTTTTAAGACCCGGTAGTATGATCTACCAATGGTCAACAAAATCTGTTACTCTCGAGATATAACAAAAGTAAGTTAAAGCGAAACATTTTGAACTAGAGTTTCTACATGCTGGCATGATTTGTCTATACTATCAACCTTGTTATTTAACAAGTGCAGTGCTCTGCAAAGTATCTCCCTTTTTCCTAAGCTCTATAGCTTTTAAAGTATTTTCCAGATTAGAGAGCTTTGAGGAATATGTACTTACTTCTTCATGAAGCAGAGATAGGAGGGCCTTATTGGTCCAGATTCAACATCTTAGAGCTTTAGAGGGCTCAATGTCCTTGTTCACTGCTCTTTGATACGGCGGAAAACACCACCGGGTTTCATGGAGAAATCAGCTCATGCGGGATCATTAGGAGGGAAATTAGTTCTTGTGCTTGTAGAAGCCATATTGATTGTAGGCCCGTTGGTACGAGGGCATATTTAGACTTACTAGCTTCTCACAATCAACACCATAGGAAGTCGAGTAGATGGATCATGAGTCAAAGACTTATGGCTACACAAGAATATCTTTTCATCTTCTTTCTTTCATCCCGTGGATTAGATGTTTCTCCAACAGATGAAGTAAGAAGAGGATGCTTGCTTCTAGGTAAGAGTCTTTTAGAATTACTAGCATATGAATTTCTTCTAAAGCTAAGTGTTACATTATCTCTACCTTCAGTGGCGAGGTTGCATTCTCTAGCTTTGGTCTAGATGTCTGAGACAAATTTTGGCAAGGGTCCATTCCTAGGGACCTTTATATCGGATCATAAAATGACATTCAGTTCAAGCATTTTTGAGTTTCTAAATTCACGTGTGTCAAAGCATTTGAGCTTCACGGGACATTCTATTATCACAATGAACCAATGTTTGAATCTGTTCCTTCGCATGCCTGTGATCCCATCTTGTTCCATGGGATTCATGGATTACCTATGTGACACGATATTTCTTGAAGTATTGAGTTCTCTACTTACAAAATCTGCGAGCATTTTGTTTACACGAGATGTGTTCTACGAGAGAACTCGAAGTTGTCAAACCAGAGGCCCCACCTCACGAAGTTTATTGAAAGTAGTCCTATTGGTGGATCACCGCCATTTAACCTCTTTCGAAATCTTTCGGAGTCGATCGGAGGATGAATGCTTGTTTTGAACAAAAAACAAGAAAGCTTTGATTGCTTTCTTTGCAGCCAATATTTCTTTATGCGAAGAGTGATAATTTAATTGAGAACCCGAGAAAAGGCCCCGAGATGCAAATCTACATACCTTTTCTTTACCATCTTCGGCTTTCTCTTTAAGAACTGACTCCCAAAATTGTTATTTGGCGTCACATTCTATAATTTTCATGCCACTCTTGGTAGAGACATCATTGGAGTTCACGGACTTGTTTTTAATTCTTTGTACTTGCTGTGTCATTTCTTGTGTCCAACTAGGAGCTTCTTTCTTTAGGCGTTTGTTGAGAAAGTAAGACTGTCGGCCAGCCTATGTTACAGTAGAAACCCGACAACATAGTTTACACAACCAAAGAAGCGCTGCAGTGCACCTTCTCCGAGGATTTGGTCGGGAAAGTTTTGGATGTTGGCCACAACATGTTGCTGCATAGTAATAGTTCGAACTAATTCTTATTCCGAGGAAGTCAATTTCCTCTTTGAAGA